>WEIU01014771.1:457753-559246 GCA_013389925.1 Aegithalos caudatus
GGGTTGAAACTATCAAATCTTATTTTGGATTTGTTTAGCAGGCCTGTTTTGGTTCTCTTCCGATATACACAGGATTTTGCTATCAGTGGTAATGGCACAAAACTTTGAGCTCTGCTTATTGTGAGAATAGAAGCACAGTGTGGCCTGCATTTCCATCTAGTCAAATGGGCTTTGGGGTCTCACAAGATACCAAGAGAATCCCAGTTGTGAACCCCACAAACTAGCTGGTTCCTACCTGGTGGATTTGCTTTTAGCTGAGGACATGTTTAAGATTAAGACTCATGAAATAGTGATGTGTCCACCAAGATTGATGCAGGTACTTCAGCTGTGAGCAAAGCCCACCACCTGACTGTGCAGGCTTCAATAATCTCCTGTTTGAAAAGCAGGATAGGTTTGCAATAGCACCACTATATCTTGAACTAAACTTTAGGATTATTTATTTATTACTGAGAAATGTGTTTGACACAGTACAGACAGTGAATTCTGTGTAAAAGAGGGGCTTCTGATCTAGATACATAATTTGGGTTGAACATTGCAAAAGGTTGGATAGGAGATATATGGATAGTGGGGGAGAGGAGGGAAAGGGTGGAATGGAGTGGATCATCAATAGGTCTAATCAGTGTCTGGAGAAATCTTGAGAGAGAACAGAAGGAGGAATTTGCTTGAAAATGTTTGTCTTAAGTAAGCTAGAGAATTATGTAGGCCTCAGTCTTCCTTTAATTAATTTTAACTATTTTTTTATCTGCATTATTAGTAGTATTAACAATAAAATGAAATGGAAATTATTGGAGCTGTTTTATCGCATTTTGTAAACTTTACTGGTGGACAGCTTGTATTTCGAGTTAGACAGAAAAAATACACAGAGGCAGCCTTCGGAAGCAGAGGCATTTTATCAGTGGAAGGAGGGACAGATTTTTCTGTAAAATATTCCAGAGGTCTAATTAAGAGTTACCTTTTGGTGATATAAATATCTTGTTAGTTCTGCTTTGTTATTTGTATAAGCAGCTTAGATGTGATTTTTGTTCGATAAGTTGCAGTCTGGGAGGGCAAGGAGAAAAGACATCAGTGAAATCAGTATTGGAAAGCTGGTTGAAAGAATTGCCTGGAGAAGGGATTTAGGAAACTGCAGAAAGAAAAGGATTTCAAAAGTCAGCAAAGACAGAGCTGTTGAAGCTGAGTAGAAGCTGTTTGAAGCTGAGTAGATGTTACCAGCTTCTGTGCTTGGCATCAGGCACCAACACATTATCCAAGATTTGAAATTAATCCCCATGATTAAAATCATGGGGATTCACTGCAGGAGTTTTCCAGGATTTGCCTATGAAATGGGATGTGAGAGTAGAAGAGTGCCCATGTCAGGAGAGGAACAGCTTTTGGTGTCTTGACCTGGTAGGACCTATATTGACATAATGATAAATTCAGGCCTTCACAAGGAATAAAATACACTTACTCCTCTGATGAAGAAAGAAAAACTGGAATTTTGGGAGATACAGTTGATTTCTTGGATAAAATGTACTGTTCAGAGCCCCATTTCTCCCTCCTCAATACATTGACACCCCAACTCCCATGTCTGCTCAGTATTCAGTATTGCCAGGCTCCTTTTGATCATATCCTCTTCTAGCAAGGTGCTTGGTACACAATTTCAGCTCCAGGTGTTTTGTGATAGCTGATTGTCAAGCCAGTCTGTTGGGTCACTTTGTTCTCACAGTCTTTCTATGAGAAAGTATTCATAGTATTCAATGCATTCACCAATTTTCTTCATAAGAGCTTTAAAAAATGATAATATTGTGCGTGATTTGTCATTGAATATCAGAACATCTTCCACCATACAAGTTCTGAAGTCCATCAGTAAGTTTGGGAACCAGGGCAGCTCCAAGCGTTCAATGATTTCTGTAAGGAACATTAAGTGGTCGGAAAGCAGTGTTGTTTGTAGGGAGTAACTTTTTTCTCTTACTTGTCTTCTGCTTCTTTTTTAAAATGGGATTGAAAACAACATCAGTAAGGATGAATATTTAGGTCAGCTAAACTGAATATTGATTAGTTCCTGATGTGATAAAACTACACTCTCTCAGCTGCTGCAGTATTTTAATCATGTTTGTAGCATTTCAAATTTAACAGGTCTTGGTTAGCTAATTTAAATGCTTTGGTATTTATGATTTTGTCATGTGTGTTGTGTGTTCTGCTCTCTCCCCCAGACATTTCCCCCTATTTTTGAATATATGCTTCTACTTTTCCTAATGTCAAGAAAATGTGAGTTTTAAAACTGGAAGCTTACTGCATGTCAATATTTGATCTGCAATTGTCCAAAGGTTAAGCACTACAGGGGATAAGTGGTTAAGCTGCTCAGAAGTGCCTTGCAACTAATTGCTCTTTCATCTCTGCTCGCTATGTGTTTTGCAAAATAATTTTATCCGTAGTTAGTGTTTATTTACAAGACATACTTGCAAACAAATGGTGATACTGTGCATACAGATAGACTGCAGTGTGTAGCATTTAGCACTGTAAGGAAAATTCCCTTTTCTGAAAGCAGTTAACTGCAATGGACATACATTTTCTTTTTTAAAAAGGATGGTTTTTATATTCAGAGGGAGGAATACTCATTTGCTTGTCACAGCATCATATTGCTCCTTGAAAGTGAAAAGAATATATTACCTTTAAGCAAGGTTGCTAGAGACTTGACATTTCAGCAAGAGCAGGCAAGCTGGGGTTCCCTGCAAGCCTTCCTTTGGTTTTTGTTTCCTTTTCATTTCAACAGCCTTTAGCAAGTATTTTCCTATTGTGTAAAGTTTTACTGTAATGAAACATTAGAGATCAAGAAGTCAGGTAGGTCTTGACCTTGCCATCAGGATCATGATGTGCCTTCAAGCTGTTTTAGTTTCTGGGGAGGCAGCAGTTATTTCTAAAGACGTTGTGTTCCTGATGTGAAACCCAGTGCTTATCCAGTAGTGGAAATACTGTCTCTTAGAATTGGTTAACTTGTTGACCCAAACCTTGCAGTAAAGAGAAGTGGGTGGATAGTGTTTGTGAAAGAAGATGTGCTTGCATCAAAGTCACAGTGTCTTTGCTTGGTTGGAACAAGACGTTGTCCCATCTTGTGTGGGTTTTCTCCATGTGAACCCAGGACTGTCAACTGATGCAAAATTGGTTAGTTTGGGATGAGATTCTCATGTAGAAAGTGGAAAATGTTTGAGCTTGACTGTTCTGAGATTGATGATAGTAACCACAAGCTTATGATTAAGGTTTTAAAAACTTGTTAGTGGAATAGCTGTTATTTCAGCTATTCACTGATCAAAGGAAAAAAGCTGTGGTACAAGTCTCAGGATACCTTTGGCTGTTAAAAGCTTGTACTGAGCTCTTAGTGCTGGGTTTTGCATGCCTGCAGCTCTTAGTGCAAATCTGTTTTCTACAGGGCAGGTGGGACAGATGGTTTGAGGTAGGCTTCTAGGGGGCAGGGGGTTATGTTGTGCAGTACTAGAGGGATGTACTTAGTATGCATCACTGTATCACTGTGGTATCAGCAAGCTTGACTTGCTTGTCGGAGACAAAATCTTTCCTTTGTATTTCTGTCATAGCATTTCTAATATGTGCCATTTGAACAGACGTGCCTTTAGCAGTAACAGCTTTGTAGATTTACAGCAGGTATTTTGTTTGTGGAAAGACTTGGAACTTGACAGAATGCACACTCTTAGCCAGCAGATTCATTATTTGTAGCAGAGATGCTGACAGGTAGAAAAGCAAATGGGGGTCTCATGTTTCAACTGGGAGGCATATGTGTTATCAACTTCATCCATAATCTCTTCTTTAAAAATATGGTATGCCTAGGGGTGAAATATGCTTATGGCCCCATTGGTTCTTATTCACACAGTTCTGCAGAAAATGCTTTTTATGTCATGTGTATGTGTACAGAAATAAGCAAGTATGCTTGTGCCTATGTTTGTATCTCTGGAAGGCAGTCAGGTATTTTAATTCAGCCAGTACTTGCAACACTGCTGGATTCTGGTTCCATACATCTCGACTCACATTGTGAGATACTAATGGGGGCTTCTGTGCTTTGCTAATCTGGTCACTGTTTTCTTTTTTTGTTTTGCTTTTCTCCTAGGGTAATAAATGCAGGGAAGAGCACGCACAATGAAGATCAAGCCAGCTGTGAAGTCCTCTTTGTCAAGAAAAAAGCTGGAGGCAGTAATTCTACACCAAACAAGAACTCTTCAACAAAACGGAGGTCATCTCTGCCCAATGGAGAAGGTCTCCAGCTGAAAGACAATTCAGTAAGCAAACTTCTTTATCTTGTCAGTGAAGAAATACAAAATAATATGAAAGGATGTAAAAATATGTCACTAAAAGATGTTTTCTGAATATTTCATACCTTTTCAGTTACCTCTTCGTGATTATTTCTGCTTAAATGCAAAACATTTCGCTATATTTTTCTTAGCTCTACTTAATTTTTTGCATTGAAAATGCTCTGTGCACCTATGATATTTTAGTTTAAAGATGGGTAAGGGGATGCTCCTGGATTTTTCTTTCTTTTAATTTCTGAAATACGATGATGAAAAATTTGAAGTTGAAGAAGGGGCTGGAGCACATCTGTGAAGATGGGCTGTGAACAGGGGCTGTTCAGCCTGAAGAAGGAAGACCTCCAGGCAGTCCTTAGACTGGCCATCCAGTACCTAAAGGGAATTGCAGAGGGCCTTTCACAAGGACCTGTAGTGACAGGAGAAGGAGTAAGGACTTCAATCTAATAGAGGCTTTAGATTAGATATTAGGCAAAAATTCTTCACTGTGAGGGTGGTGAGGCACTGGGAGAGGTTGCCCAGAGAAGTTTGGCCAGGTTGGATGACACTTTGAGTGGCCTGGTCTAGTGGAAGGTATTCCTGCCCATGGCAGAGGGGTTGGAAGCAGATCATCTTTAAGGTCTCTTTCATCCCAAACCATTCTATGGTTCTGTCATTTACACAGATGCCTTATGGTGGCCATGAAAACACAGGTCAACCTCCATCTGCTCAAAGTTTCTGCACTGTCTTGTAGGCACATTTGTACTACATGGAGCTCTGTGGACACTGCACTGGCAGCTGTTTCCACTGTGCCTACACAGGGGTCAGATAAAGACCTATATGAGCTATGTAGGCTGTTAAAATGTGTCTTATAACTAAGCTGCTAAACCACATCCTCGGCCAGTGTTGGAAAGATACTTCGTTCTCTAATTTAATCAACTACTAAAGCAGGATGATCTCCTGGTTTTTACAGGTAGGGTAAGGTCATCCAGCACATGGAATTCAATGATTTTTGCAGGCTATAGCTCCTGTCATTTGTGTGAAGTGTGGCATACATCATACACTTGTCTACTGGCAATCATCTGCTATTTTTCATCTGTCTTGTTTCCTGACTGGCTAATTACTTCATCTGTTCTTTAAGCATGAGCTCAGCCTCCAGCAGTGATTGTGTGTGTTCAATTCCAAGATTTCACCATGTAGTATTAAATGCCCTGTCTGAATGTTGGGGTCAGACAATGTTGATATGCTGCATTCCTGCTGCTGGAGAACACAGGTTGTCCGTAAGTGATAATTAGGTTTTCAGTGGACTGTAAGTAGCCTTTTTTGGTAGTTTGGTGGGTTTTTATTTTGGTTTTAGGGTTTGGTTTATGTTTTGTTTTGTGTTTGGTTTGAGGTTTTTTTGTTAGTTGGTGTGTGTATGTGTGTGTCTGTTTTAAGTTAGCAGTCTGGTTTAGTCTCTCTCCCAGGATTCCATGGCTCAGTACACCTGATGGCTGTGGAGTTCATTGGGGTCCTGAGAAACAAGCATTCCTCTTGTACTGTGTCCCTCACAACCTCTTGCTCCTCCAATTCTGTTTCATATTTCATTATTGCTGCAACATTTTCAAACTGAGATATTCTCAGGGTTTGCAAATTGCCCTGTTCTTTCCTCTTTAAAAAATCTTTCTTTAAATCATATTTCAAATCCTGTGTGCTGATATTCCTCATTGTATTCAGACAGTCATGATTTCTTTTTTCAATTACATTTTTGCAAACTTCTGAATAACGAATTGTGCCCAGAACTTGCTGGGACTAGGAGTTCGACATATAGTCATGCAAAGCAAAACAGAATTTGCTTTAATTAGCTGTGTTAGAAAGTCCATGCACCTGCCTGCTGTTGGTTCAGGAAGTTGCTTGGTTTCAGGAGTGTATTTAACTTTTGTATGCATTAATTATGTTTAATGAGGCAAGCATTTTGCCACAGTATTTGTTGGTGTATAGAAAACCCAACAAGACAGCTGCCAGCATCCTTGGTCCAGGTGATGAGTTTGTTTGATACTACTGGTATCACTATGTCATGCACACAGGCACACCCCTGGGCACACACCAGCCTGGGTACACACATCCCGATGCAGATGTACCAGTGATACCAGATTTGGTCTCATACCACATTAAAATTCCAGACCTACTGTGTGACATACATGGTCAGGGGCCTCTGCATCTGGGACATGGGTGAGTGTAACTGTGCTGAATTTGCCTGTTCTTGCATATTTTGGGGGCTTGCATGGGACATAAAAATCTTTGTAGCATTGTTTCACAAAGCCCGATTAACTTCTAGTATCAAAAACTTCTCAGGAGCAAAAGCCATGGTTAATCACTTTCTTCAGAAGGAACTTTTTTCCAGACTTTACATAGTTAATAAGATTAGATTGCATTAAAAATACAGGGATCTAAAATAGATTAGTTATTGGAAAGGCATCTTAACTAACCTGGATGTTATCCATTGTTACAGTTGTTACATTACTATTATGGTAATGTAATGGTAGGGTCAATAAACAGCATGTTTTAAAAGCTGTTCTTTTTATCAATTTGATATTTCATGATTCTTAATAAATATCTACTTACACAGAGTTTATGAGAAGTATCTCATGGAATGTTCTGATTTTTCTTTCTCTCTTCACTAGTATATTTCCTAGTTTGATTCTGTATCTTTCATCTTGATTTTGGAAGAAACAGCCACTCCCTTTCAAGTTTCTTGAGAGAAACACTTTTATTTCAAATCTTCTGTTCTTGATTCTATTTCTGACATATTTTGATCAGAAAGGAGCATAACATCTAAAGTCAGGAGACAGCTGATCCATATAATAGAGTGTACTGTTTCCTAGTTATGTTATCTTGTTCTTTATATATTGTCTTTTTATCTATTGATTTACTTCTGTTTTCTCCATGGCACTGGAATAAGTGCTGTCATGCTCATTATTTACTTGTGGAAAACTTATTCTACCATGTTACTAGACCACAGCTTGTGTATTTAAATTTCTAATACATTTTCCCAAAACAGGCAGCATATTCCTGGAGAAAGTTTGCTACTAGAGGGCAGTCTTACACTAGCAGTTAGTAGGTTTTTTCCTTGCTACATCTTTTGTTGGATGAGTATATCTAAAAAGGGGGAGGAAAAAAGCACATTTCTATATTATGTCATATTTTTTGTTTTCATATTTTTGTATTGTGAGGCATAATACCCCTCACATAGCACTGTTGGCAAATATGTTTTAAGGAGTATATGAGTTTGATGTTAAATGTGATGAGGGTGCAACTTAATTTTTATGAATAAATTTAGAAATACTGCCTTTAGACACTACAGTGAATGATAGAATATCATCCTAGGAAATATTTAGTAAGAAGGCCAGAGGCTAAATAGTGTAACACACAATCTGGAATTGTCTCTATGTTGTGAAGCACCTTGGAGAAATACTGAAGAAAAAAGGAAAGAGGGAAGACTGTTCATTGAAAGGATTTTTTTCAACTGTGGAGTACAAGGGAAATAGGCACTGAAATTTAAACTTTATGTAACAGTGTCCTTTTCATCATCCTCAGATTTTTCTTTTCTTCCACAGACTCTGAGAATGACGCATGCCATCTTTATTTTCTCCTGCTTTTTGGGAAGTTTGTGAAACATCAGCTACATCTGAGATTGTGTGGTTGTTGTTTAATGCCAACCCCACCAGCCCAGCCCTGGGCTTTGACAAAGCAGCATAAGGGAGTTGAAAATCTTGTATTGTCCACACAAGTTGAGTGCCACTATCATGGTCTTGACTCTCCACGTGGACTTCCAGGGGTCGAAAGGACGGGTGGTAGGCCTGAAACGCAGCAAAGGAGAAACGAATGTTTCTTTAACCCCAACACACAAATCCTGTGAAGTCTGTTAGCATAAACATGGTTTTCTTCTTGAAAGGGTGGGTAATAAAATGAGCAGAGCAGTGAAAGGAAAGACTCTTTAATTTTAACCCTAAGTTAGTTCCCTCACCTTCTCCCCATCCCACTCCATTGCTACTTGATGTCTGTCCCCATTCAAGAACATTCATGTTAAATTGCACATCTTTTTCATTTGTACTATTTTTAAATACCTTTAATTACAGAGTACCTTCATGATGAATGCTGAAAACCATCAGCAAGCAAAATGGAAATCCCGTACCAGATATTGTCATAGTGACAATCAGGCTGCAGAATTTAATGTGATCCATTATTAATTGTTATTGTAATATGAGGATACATAATTACTAATTCTGCAGTTTTCTTTGCCACAAATCTGGAATGGTGTATGTTTTGTGTGGTACACGGCTGGTAGCCTACCACAGGCAGCTGAACATATTGATAACATGAGGGGGCTTTTCTCTGATGATTAGGGTGGCAATTGCCGGCCCAGTTCAGATTTATGAGAAGTCAAGTTGCACTCTTTAAATGTTTTGTGTCTAGATCAGATCTGGAATCGTAATAGTCAGGGTAAGTTATATTTCCCAGAGTAAATCTTTAGTGGCAGCAGGATTTATTTGCCTGTTTGGAATTCCATAACACCAATCTGAAGGTTTGTAATGTAAGACTGCGTTCTAGCTTACCTGAAAAAAACATGTCCCAAATTGACCACTAGCTATTGCTAGGGTTTTTCCCTTTTATTTTTTCTTCATATCATTGAGCTCAAATTATGTGTGTATATACATGCAGTTTCTGTCATGATTTTTTGTTGGTTGCTTGACCCAAACCGTTGTATGTCTTAATTATATTTTACAATTGCAAAACCCAGGAGACTGAAAGCTAGGTCAGCAGTTGAGGAGCCTGGAGCTTATTAAATTTCCTAGTACATTCTGGAAATTAACTGTAAGGTCAATGCAGTGAAGGATTTGTTTTCTCTTCATGTTTCTGGTAGTTATTCAGCCTGTTGTTATATTAGAATCTTTTGAATGAAAATCTAAAATAAATCACTGTGGTGACTGACCACACTCCTATTTCAGGATTCTGTCCAGATAAAAAAAGAAATGAAGATTGGTGTTTGAAAGACTACTTTTGGCAGAATACTGCCAGTGCTAATAAAAATAGTGTTGTTCTCCGAGTTAGCAGAATGTCAGTTCTTTTTGGGAAGAAGTTCAAGCTCCCAAATGTAAAAGAGAGCAAACAGCAATGCATATGCATACCAAAACAGGTAATTGCTTGGTGGCTGCAGGGGTCATCTCAGCTGTGCAAGGAAAAGCAAGGACCTTTCTGTGCATTTGCCTCATCTGCGTGCCCTGACTGCTGGCTCCTGTTTGTTCACTGAGTCACTGCTTTAATTGCATCTTATTTTTAATTCCCATTGAATAGGTGTGGTTTTGGGGAATTAATTTCTTTCAAATAAGAGGAGCTGGTTTTATTCTCGGGGTGGGGAAAAAGAGTTTGTTTTTTCTTCCTTTTTTAGATAGCTAATAGGTTATCTGTGGTTTTCCTCTTTGCTAGGTCAAAAGTAAATGAAGTTTTGTAGGAATACACAGAAGTTTTTCAAGACTATTATTTAGGTTACAGTAATGCCTGCAGATCCCGGCTGAAGTTAAGGCCTTAGAGCATCTCACAAGAATGTCTGTATGAGAGCAGCATTATGGTAGTCATTTCCATGAGTGCTTAGAATACAGACTTTACAGTTATCTAGGGTGCTTCTGCTGTTGCTAGGGAGAAATAAATCTGCTTTGGAATGAGATGAGAATAGTCTGAAAGTGCAGGGGTTTTTCTCTCTGCCCAACATAAGAGCAATTTAGAGAACTGTCTTGGACATGTGCAGTGTAGATGTCTGAAATTAGCTGAACTGGTAGCAGCATCCTCTTTGTTCAAGAATTACTACTGCAAAAAGGACAAGATCAGTGGACCACATAGCTGATGTGGCCATGCCATGGTAACATGTGTCAGTGAGTCTGACATTACATCTCAGGTCCATGTGAACTTCTGTGAAATTTGTGCTGCCCATTGGCTTAGAGGAAATATAGTGGTAGCATTTCAGTTTCCTTTTTTTAGGGGCTATTTTCATCTGTTTTAAAGCATCCCAGTCTCATCTTTATTTAACTCCCAAACTCACATGAGGCTTGATCAGTGTAGGACATATCCAGAGTTGAGATCATAATAATGAGAGTAAATTGTTTTAATAACTGTTCTCCTTTATCTTCTGAAAAGCTGTAACACAGACTTTGCTGAGGGGTTTGCTTTGGAGAACTCATGAAAATGCAGTGCAGATCAAACTTGTTCTTAATTCTAAGTTTCTGTTCTAGTTTGGAGGCAGGGGGAGAACAGTGACAAAATATCATCTTCCTTTGGTGGAAGGTAAAATATTTCACTCTCAATCAGAGTTGAAACAGCCTTGGGCGTTTTTCCCCCTAAAGAGAGTACATCTCTAAAGGAACAGCACCTTTAAAGGAAATTAGGACAAAAACTATGGAAGCATTATCCATGGTGCATCATAACATGGATTTTGTCCAGGGAGACAAACTCTTAAGAGAAGAATGGGAGCAGATGTGATTTGATATACAAATCCCAGGAGGCACAGTGTTGTCATTTTGAATAAATAGTTTCAGTTTTCCGCTGAAATACTTTCACTTTGGAAAACTTGTTTCTGTTGGCAAAATACTTTACATTTTACATGAATAGCAATCCATTTTTACAAGCAAGTTTTGAAATTGCTAATCCTGTTAACCATTAAAAATTACTTATGCAGAATTTAACAGCCAACTGTTGTGTGAACTTGGAGGGCTTCTGAGCCCAGAGCAAGGCTGTACAACTGCCAATCCTGCCTTCAGGTGGGAAGTTTCACAACAGGTTTTTTGATGAGTTTACCAGGCTGGGTAACTGTGGGGGGAGAAGGGGGTGGTGTCTGGCTAAGGAGCCATGTTCGGAAATGTGGCCACATGTTGTTTTTTCCACCATTCTAGGATGTACCCTGTGTGATTCTTACTGTGGTAAGTAAACAGTACTTAAGGACAATACCCCCTTATCCCAGGATTTCAGTAATGAGATGAGGAGTACATGAGGGACTGATGAACTCCTCCTCTTGGAGGAGCTCTCTGCTTCGTAGATGACTATGCTCTTGATTCTGTGGTTAAGAATATATTTGAACTTTACCACATCAGCAATGCTGTATACAAAAAAAAAAAAAAAAGGGCTCAAATTTTTTGTGATTTTTATTATCATGGCACCTTAGTGGAACAGCTGAACCAGCACAAAGTAAAAGGAGCTGCAGGTCTGAGAGCCGTGTCTATAAATTTGAAATAGGCAGTGCTTTGGTCATGAAGTGCTGGGATGCAGGTGGTGCCTAGACTTTATGGTGATCTGTAGTGTAAGGGAGCAGTGTTAGGGTAAACAAAGCAAATCACATCTGTCCTCCTAAATTAGACCACAGTATAAAATGCACATGTAATTTTGAGGTTCTTTGATTGCCATGAGATCTAGGTTATGCTTTCTTATTATGAGGTATTTTACACCAGTATAGCCTCACTCTTGTCCCTTGCAAAATTGTTTCTTTCTAAAAATGTGTTAGTCCACCCACCTCCCACTTGCATGGCAGCCCTGCTAACAGCTGTTTCTGCATAGCTGGGAGAAGGTGCAGGATTAAAAAAAATGGAGGGGAAAGACAGGAAGGACTCTTTCCCTATGCTGCTGCCAAATATGCTGTCATGAAAGGTGGACATCATCATGCCTTAAATGGTTACCTGAGGACTGCTAGATGAATTTCTCTCCCCCTAAAAAGTTGAGGTTATCAAGAGTATGGCTCCTTGGTATTTTCCAGGCATATTGGAGCTTGTGATGCGAGCCCTGGGTTAATGCCCTAAGTGATAGGGTACCCCACCATTTCCACTACTATACAGGAAAGTTTTCAGGGGACTGTGAAGAATCAGCCAGGGAACATAGAGGCTAGATCAGATGAAGTGCAGCTGATCCCACTTGTGTCTGTCATCCTCAAGGACCTCTGTGCTGGTGCAAATGTTTCCTGGGCTGGTACAGGCAGGGAAAGCCTGAGTTGTCCCATCTGCCAGCACGGATGGACCTTATCTACCAGTTGTGGAAGTGGAGCTCACATTTGTTGCTGGATGTCAAACTGAGATCCTTTGTCTCATGCCTAGTAAAAAAAGAATGTCTGTTACAAGTATCATGTGCTGTCTTGTGCAGAATTTTGGTCTTTCATGGTGGTAGGTCTATCATATATTCAAATGCTATTCTTCTACAACCTATGATGGCTAAGGTAAGAAAGATTGTAAGTTCAGCCATTTTTATTCCTTTTTTTTTCTTGGGCTTTTTATAAAGTGTTAAGGAAAAGAAAAAAACATGGTGGGAATGTGTGATAAAAATAAGCATCTCTTCTTTCAACCAGAGTTCCACTGACACTGTGGGTATTTCTGCATTTCAGAAAGAATGTTACCTCTGGGAAAGTTACCTGTGTTTCACCTGCTGCCTCTGTACCACCAGTCACCTCGTTCACAACTGCGTAACAGTGACTGTCTCTTTTCCTTCCTTTTCTCACCCTCTTGCTTCTCCAGGACACAGATGGGATCAACCTGTACTACTGGTCCCTGTTTGATGGACACGCTGGGTCAGGGGCAGCTGTGGTCGCTTCCAAACTGCTGCAGCACCATATCCTGGAGCAGCTGCAGGAGATTGTGGACATCCTGAGAAACACAGCTGTCCTCCCCCCGACCTGCCTGGGAGAGGAGCCTGACAACCCATCCACCAACAGCAGGACACTGACACGGGCAGCCTCCCTGCGTGGTGGTGTGGGAGCCCCGGGCTCACCCAGCACGCCTCCAACACGCTTCTTCACTGAGAAGAAGATCCCACATGAGTGCCTGGTTATTGGGGCCATAGAAAGTGCATTCAAGGAAATGGTATGTATGTCTCAAGGCTCTGAAGTCCTTGCTTGTTTACATTGAGTCACATGACCCAGAGATGATGAAGATTTTTTTTTTAATTTTTTTTCCCTTTCCTTGCTTCAACACCATCTGAGTGTGAACAGAACTGTTTAAGAGCCTCAACAGCTAACCAGGTAGATCCCTGTGAGGCAGGAGCTGCATCTTAACTCCCAGGTAGCACTGTGGCAATGGTTCTGAATTACTTGAATTTTTGATATATGATACTCTTTTTAATTTTCTTCTCCCCCTCCTTTTATAAGATAAAGATCAGTATTACCTTACAGTGCAGTTTTCAGCACTGGCAGTTGTTACCAGGCTCAGTATATGGGCATGCACTTCATAAAGCCTCGTTGCCCTGCCAAAAGAGCAGCAAAGGTTGCTTGGTCCAGTGATCCACAGTTCACACTGGTGTTGGAGTAGTGACTGTATAGAATGTCTGCAGCTCTTCACTGAGGCAGATTTTGTGGGTGAGTGGGGCATGAAGTTCATTCCTACCCCCCACTTGACTTGTGTACAGCTTGAGTAACTGCCAGGAAATCATGACCCTATGGGAACAGAATATCCATCTATTGCCCTATGGAAGCTGGTTTTTCTCTTCTGTAGTTGATGTAGTTCCTCCACAATTTCCCCCTTCACTTCTCTACATTACTGAAAGTCATTCTTGTCAGGCAGAGCAAATCCAGCCTTCCAGCAAGTACATGTGGAATAGGTCTTGGGAGGTCTGATACTGGGGTTTTTTTTCTTCTTTTTTAAATTTTGTTGCTGTAGTTTTCAGAAAGGCCTCTTATTTGAAAAGAAGGACTGTAAACTATTCAGTGTTTCCCAGTGGTTTTATTTGTTGTCTGAAAGAAATACCTGATTATTGTTTTTCCTGATGCATGTGAATTTAGTCCAGTACCTGCAATTAATTAGAGACTACAATTGCTGTTACAAGTAGTACTTCACTTTGAGTTCTGAATAACAATTATCTTTTGCTGGATTGTTCTTTCTTCCCAAGGAAGTGCAGGCAAGCAGACCCACCAGCTGGGTTTGGACTTGCAGGTGGGTGGGTCCAGGAACAGCATTCACAGCCATGGCCTAGTACCTAGTATAGTTTAGTGAGGGTTGTGTGGGCAGATTTATGCACTGTGGGTAGTGGGCTCAGTTTCTGCTGGATGAAAAGAAAGAGGAATATGCATGAAAATCTCTGTTTAGCACACCTTTTCAGAAAGGGAGGACTACATTGCTCCCTTCTTTGTTGAGAAATGAGGGAGAAGATGACCATGCCCATCCACTGCACCCTAGTGGGTTCAGAGCATGCTTAAGAGGAGCACCAATTTTATGCTTCAGTTGGTATAATTTTGAGGCCAGAAAAGTTCCAGGTCTGAGAGTGTGATGTGATTCTCTCCTGTTGAAACTGTCTTCAAGTGCAGGTGAGATGAGAAGTGGAGTTTTGTGGGACTGGGCATTGAAAGTAACAGAGTATAGAAGGGCTGTTTCAAGTACTCTACCTCTCTGAGGAGAGCAGTATGTGCATTACCTATTGCTGCCTTCCTGAATGTGTCTGAATGGACAGGGCTGTTATTGCAGTGGTTTATTTTGGCTTCACATCTCTGGTCAGTGTTCACACAGAAGACCATCTCAGCTTATGTTCAGAGATCTGGTTGTGAGGGCTTTTGGGGGTAGAGTATGACAAATGCAGAAACCCTGGATAATTCACTACAGTTGTGTTCAGGTATTCTTTGTATAGCTCATACTAATCTCTTCCCTCTGTTTCTAAACTGAACTAAACAGAACATCTTCCTCCCTGCATCTTTGTTTGTATGCTACAGGTCCAGTAGCTTAATTCCCACTTGCTTTATATTAGAGGGATGAAGTTATCGTCTTTGATAAACAAATTACTGCCACAATGCAAATTCAGCATTAAGTTTTACAGGAAAGCTCATAAAAATGGTCAGCTTAAGGAAAGCAGTAGATAATTAAATTGTATCTACTTTAAGCTCTGAGAGGAATTTTGCACTTATACTTGGTTTAGGCAAAAGAGTGTTTTCTTTCATCTGTGTAAGAGAGGGATTCATAAAATCAACATTTCTGTGTCTCCTCTGTGCTTGCAGTGCTTGATCTTCCTCCTGCCTGCCTTTATTTAACCTCCTGCTAGCTTATACTCCTTTTAGTCTTTGTGTGCAGACTTTGGGCCTCTTCCACAGCACATTGTTTAATCAGCCCTTGTTTGTACTGGACCGTCATGGATGTTGTTGAGCCAGGTCAGCGCAGTCAAATTGTGCAGCGTGTACAAGGATTTTGTGCCAGCAGAGCACATCAGTTTACCTGGCACTTCGTGAAAGCTCAGGTTTCCTGGACACATGGGCACAGTTCTTGGTGGTTTTTCCTGAAGCACTAATTGCTGCAAAGGATTCTTGTGAACCTAGTGAAAATAATGAGTAGATAAAGATACTGTTTTTCAAAGAGTCCGGCCTGACAGGTTTATCTAATGATGGCTTTTTCCCCTTTTCCTGGGAGCATTTAGTATACCATTATTTTTTCCCCAACCTTTATTTAAGGTCTCCTTGTTTTTGCCACACATCTCAAATAAAATGCAATTCCTGGCTTTCAAAAGGTTTTTAAAATTATTTTTCCTTTATTTGATTTTTTTTTGGACAGTTCTTGATGAACAACTACATGCAATAAAACACTGTGGAAAGCTGACACACATTCTCATTTCCTAACTTAGACATTTAGCAATTAAATTGTCCCCATTTTGAAGTACACCTAAATTATGTTTTCTGTGTTGAAACTGGGATTAGCAAGGTTGTGCTGTGTTTTCACATAATTTAATGCCGTGTCTAAAAAACAGTAAATGTCAGTATCACAGTTGTTCCAGTTGAAATAAATAAGCTCAGGTTCTGAAGGTGTCATAAATCAAATCCTCTAATTTTCATCTGTTGAGTTTTAAGGTGTGCATTTATAGATTCAGTTCAAAGGAGCCAGGAGGAATGCTTCCAAATACAGTTCCATATTGGATAAAAGCATCAAATTACAATCCTTTCCCTGTATTTAACCTTGTATACATCTGTGATGTTGTATGTATTTGCAAGAAAGATTAAAGGGAGAGAGCACCTATTCTACTCTGAACCGCATTTAATTTTAGATGGGAAAAAATGACACAGAACTAGTCTGTATGATTTATTGGGAGGTATACATTTGCATTCATTGTATCATGATTTTCTTCTTTATTGAGCTTTTTTACTTAGATGAAATCTAGACAGCTGCTTTTTCTAGATTGGTGCCATTTTAATTAATTGAATAGTTTTGAGAGAATGGCATGTGTTGTACAGTTCACTTTTTTGAAAGGTTTCCCCTCATTATATAGCCAGTAGAATTGAGAGTTTAAATAGAATTACAGGCATTTGGTGTAAAGCACACTAAGGATTAATTTTATGTTTATGCCTTCTGAAACTTTTTTTTTAACCCGATACCTAATTGTGTGTAAAGCTGCTTTCTATCATAGCAAGATTGAGAACCTGGAGGAAAGGCTGCTGCTCTGAGATGAAAAGAGTTTGGGAAGAGTATGGCCAGCAGGTCAAGGGAGATGATCCTCCCCCTCTACTCAGCCCTGGTGAGGCCACATCTGGAGTGCTGTGTCCAGTTCTGGGCTCCTCAGTACAAGAAAGAGAAGGAGCTGCTGGAGGGGGTCCAGCACAGGCCAACAAAGATGATTGAGGGGCTGGGGCATCTCTTATGAGGAGAGATTGAGGGAGTTGGGCTGTTTAGTGTGGAGAAGACTGAGAGGGGATCTCATTAATGCACATAACTATCTGAAAGGCAGGTGTTGAAAGGA
The DNA here is from genome assembly GCA_013389925.1 of Aegithalos caudatus. Classification (NCBI taxonomy): domain Eukaryota; kingdom Metazoa; phylum Chordata; class Aves; order Passeriformes; family Aegithalidae; genus Aegithalos; species Aegithalos caudatus. Next base: position 474,733 of record WEIU01014771.1, read on the forward strand.
TGGTGCCAGACTTTTTTCAGTGCTGCCCAGCAACAGGATGAGGAGCAATGGCCATAAACTAAATCTAAATCAGTTCCGCCTCAACCTGAGGAAGAACGCCTTCGCCCTGAGGGTGGCAGAGCACTGGAACAGGCTTCCCAGGGAGGTCGTGGCGGTCTCCTCTCTGCAGACGTTCCAAACCCACCTGGTTTCTGCGGGCGGCCCTGCCTTGGAGGGGGCTGGAGTGGATGGACGATCCGCAGAGGCGCCCGCGGGCGGGAGCGNCCTCACCGCTGCCGGGCTCGGTGCCGAAAGCCGCCCTGCTCGCCCTCACCTGCTCGTCGCCGAGTCCTCTGCAGGCTGTGCTCCGCCTCCTGCATCCCGCACCGGGGAAGGGGCACCAGGCCTGGGGTAGCTCTTGGGAGCATCCGCCACCCGCTGCAGCACGTGTCCCGGCACGGGCGGCACGACTCCGACTAAATTAACTGCTTCTTCGGAAAAACAAAAACCGAACAAAAACAACCAACCAACAACAACAAACCCATTTGTTCTGGGATAATTCTCCGGGTGGAAAATGAGGAAAGCATTGTATATACTCTGTCTAGAATGAGCCCCTTTACACTCATAAAGGCTTTAGAGGCATTTTGGGGCTTCTGCCCATGTTTGTACGGCTTTCCCAGCACCACTGTTACAAAGTATTTCTTTAAAACCTAATGTCCCTACATCAGAATGAGGTTAATTTTATTTTGCTTTATTTTTCCCCTTCACATCTTGTTGAGCTGTCAGAAAGCCTTGCCCTCTTTCCTTGCTGCTGAAAATGTCAAGCAAAGTATGTAATACCAAATCATACATGGCACTCAATGTACTCTGACAAGTCATGGTAGGAAATCGAAATCCTAGATGGGAGAGCCCTTCAACGGCAATGATTTGGGAAAACCCAGTATATGGATGTAGTTTAAGACAAGGAAATTCTGAAAAAGAGGCCCTAAGGATTATCCATCTTCTCTTCTATAATAGATGCTGAAGAAGAAGAAGAAATATTGAAAAAATAAATTTTGATTTAGGCATTCCAGCAATGTATATGTATATATTTGCAAAGTATATGTATGACAGAGCTGAAACCAAGTGAGGAATCGCACATTGTTTGAAGGTCTTGGAGGATATTCTGAACTGTGGAAATGAAGGTTTCTTAAAATTCCTGGCAGTGCTTGGAAAATCTGTAGTATTTGTAACTTTAAATTATCTTGATGGTTAGAAATGTCTGCTTCCTTTGAACTCTTCTTTTCAGCTTTATTTTAAAATATATAGAAACCATGGGGAGGAGAATCAGCTTCTCTATGGCAAGATTAGATAAAGAGGCATTTATAACAGGCCTGTGTCTGTGACCAAAGGTTCTGCAAGGTATGATTTATAGCTTGGAGGTGTTTTCCTCCTGGTCCTCACCACCCACCCCCACCTCCCAAAAAGAGTTGGTGAGTGCAGTAAGAACCCGTGTCCCTGTGGCAGCCACGTGCATTTTGCACACAGGGCTGCGGATGGCCACTGGGACAGTACCTTGTGTACTCATGGCACAAATGGGATGTATGTGCATTGGCCAGTGAGGAATCAGCAACAGACACCTCTGCCCACTGGCTCAGGACAGCACCTGAGTGCTGCTGACCATCCCTGCTGCTGCCCCAGGTCACCTGCCTCCCCTGAAATTTGTAGAAGATAAAGCATGGGACAGGGACCTCCTCCCACTTCTGCAGATTTTCAATCAAATTGCAGCTGTCATGGTTTGTATTTATTGTAATGTTTTTCTTCAGATAAATTTAGCCCTAAAATAAAGCTCCAAATTCCATACCCCAAGGCATGAGCAATTTGAGCTGTTTATTGCTTGGTGCAGATATGAAAATGGCTGAAGTATAGATCTGTGTGTACGTACACACACAGAGGCAAACATACATTCATAATAAAACCATAAAAATAGGCAGGGTTTAGCTAGAAAAAATCTGCCAGTGCTTGCAAGAGTGATACTAAATGATGCTCCCTGTTTGAATCCAATATTATAAGGACAGAGCAGTTTGAAATGTGTTTTGGTTCTGGACGCAGGAGAGAAGGGTAGTTTGTAGCATGTTGTTACCTGAAGCTAAACTACAGACAGCAGAATTAATTCATTTGCATACACTTCTGTGTTTGTTTAAAATGTATGGATGAAAGTAGCTAATTGACTTACTTGCTCTATGTTCTGCAAGCTTTCTTGGGGCATTGTGTGTGTGTGTGTGTATTTATGTATATTTTTTTCTTTCCAGGACACTATTGACTGTTGGTGATAAGTATAATTTGCATTCTTCACTTCTGTTAAGCAGAAGGACTTTTTTAATATATAATATTTCTTCCACTCAGAGTCAGTTTAGCATCCACTCATTCCTTGTGTTTCTGAAGGGTAGCCTTGTGGCACAAGTGCATCTTGCTGTTGTTCTTAAGGTGTATACTTCACAATCCTAGCATTCCTCTAGGGGAGTAGGTAGTTATTCATGTTGTAGCTGGGTCTCATTAATTATCTGCTGTCTATGTAAAGCACTCTCCAATTATACCACCAGGTACCTGTTGTTAAGCTTCATTTATCTTTGCCTTCATTGTGCTTTTGCCATAACAAATTCTCTTGCATCCCTGAGAGTTGCTATTTGTTCTTTAGTACCTGATGTTTTATAGTCTCCTGACCTGATTTTTCCCAAACATCTTTGTATAAGTAATAGGTACTTCTCAACTTTCTGTTCTTCTCTCAGCTCATGTTACTACAGCTGCAAGAGAAGACAGACAGTGGGACATACAGTTTACTAAAGACTCCATTGTATTTTTGGTTTTTAGGGGAGACTTCATTTTCTCAAGCAATTATTTCAGTGCTATCTTTCTAAATCTTGTTCTCTTTTCCCACAGGATTTGCAAATAGAGCGAGAGAGGACAGTGTATAATATTTCTGGCGGCTGCACAGCCCTAGTGGTGGTGTATTTATTGGGGAAGCTTTATGTGGCAAACGCTGGAGATAGCAGGTAAGTGTGTTGTCTCCCCATCTAATCCTTCATCCCAAACTCCCCAGTCCTGGTGTTACCAAGTTCCTTAAATGCAGACAGCATCACAAGGTTCTGTTTCTTGGCTGGACACTTAGCACTTCTCACAGAAATGAATGCAAGTGCCAGGGATAGCATTCCAGTATCTTGAGCAGTGGTTGCAGTCAGGGAAACTGACAGCACTTCTGGTCCTGTAGCAGTTTCTGAATGACTTGTTGTTTGCAGAGAAGTGGAAAGCTGCTAAAAAGCCATTGAAACAGAAGGTGTGTTGGGTGTGCAGTAGAATTGTGTATTGAACCCTGACAAGGTGACTGTATCTTGAAGAGCTAGTGGGACTGCATTTGTTCTGTAGGAAGTCCTGTGGCTCCTCTTGCCAGGCTTGGTCTTGATAGGCCATTTGGTTTTCGGATTTTCATGTAATTGAAGGTAGTGATCAGTAAACAAATAGCTGCTACTCTTGCCTTGGGGAAGGAGGAGAGGGCTATCACAGTATAGGTTTTTTGCCCTGTCCTGTTCTAGCTCATGTACTTGTCCATTTCTCAGGGCTGTGGCCTTGTTTTATTTTGAAATTGAGTTCTTGAAGACTCATGATAAGAAGCATTTTCTTTGTCTTCTGATGTTGCTAGACATAGGAACACACTGGAAATCTCTCATTTGTATTTTTCCCCCTAACTCTGCCCATACCAACATTGGAGAGAGATAATGAGACTCTCCTTGCAATACTTCAGACTTCATGTGTTTCTTTTGGCAGTGCACTGCATAAACAGGGCAGGGAGAAGAGTTCCCATGTAATACAAACTGCTTTTGTATTGTGTTTATTAATAGCTGAGTAATTAACATCTGCAAGGGTATTGAACCATGTTGTCTTTAGATGAAGACTGCTATGGTTATGAGTTTGTGTTTAAGGTTTTGTGCACAAAGTTCATGTTTGTAGTGTGTACACCCACGTAATTATAGAGACAATACTAAAAAGTTAAGGTTTTTGTAGTTTTAACCTAAGATTTTTATTGCCTCTTGCTGCTTTACATTTTGTAGGAAGTCAGATAAATCCTTTGTGCGTAAAATTCCAGTTCTTTTCATGTTGGTGATTATTTTTAAGATGCTAAATTTGCTGTATGTGTTGCAAGTTGCTCATCCAGTTTTTATTGACAAGTTACATATTTGAATCTCCTTTTTGTATCAAATGTCAAATGAGTCCTCACTTGATAGCTGCAAACATGTTTGAGGTGATTACCTATCTGATGAACAGAGCTGCTAACTGAACTCATTCTATCTCTCCTGCCATTAAATTAGAAATAATCACGTTTTCTTGTGCTATTGAGTCTCTTTCTTTGAGTTGGCTGATTTGCTTTATTGTCCCTTAAAGTATGCTGTGTAAAACTGGCCATGCAGAACTTAGTTCTGAGTAGCCAAGATCTTTGTTCTTAAATGACTGGAACTGGCTGCTTCCAGTTCCCTCAGGATTCCTTCTGTGCTCCCTGAGAGCAGCTTCAGCTCCACTGCAGCCTCTGATACCCAAGGGCAAAGACACTCCTGTTGGTGGTGATCTGGAGTTGGTGCCAGAGTATTGGTGTAACTGTAGTTAAACATACTAAGTCTTCAAGAAGTTTTGCATGTTCATTAAGTCCACCAAGAATATCTCTTCAGAGTAAAAGGGAGAGCAGGAATCAGAAAAGAAACAATCAGCAAGACTGGGTGTTGTTTGAACCAGGATTCAGATTCTCATTCCTAACATAATGAAGTCCCTCCAGATTCAAAATAGTTTGGTTTTGCACTTCTCAAATGGACCTCACAGAAAATCTCTTATATGCTGAGGAAAATTATTCCAAAATCTTTTCCTTTTCAGGTAAGTTCATTCCTAGACTTCCCTCGCTAAAAAGAAATTTTAAAGCTTTAAAGTATAGATCAGTTGTTCTGGGTCTCTCTCCCACCAAATCCCCTCTTTCCCACTTACAGGAAGAAAACCAGCTGTTGCAAAACATCTGAGTTGCTTTCATGACAAAAAGGACATTTTGTGACTAGACAAGCCACTCTGAAGTTGTCTTCCCACTGCCAGGGTGCAAAATACATTCCTGTATTTAGAACAGGCCAGTTATGTAGTCAAGAAATTTTACTTGTGTTAGTTGGAAAAACACATTTGTTTTTGCTGTCTCGTCCCTTGTGTGGTCAGCTTTCTGGTTTGTACAGATAAAAGGGAGGGCAGTGAGAAATACAGTAAGGAAACTAGTTCAACAAATAGTTATTTGCTCTCGAGAAGAAAGGTGGGTTTGTTTTTTCACTCCAACAGGGTGAAAACTTTCTCTTGTTGCTGTTGGAACTAGATAATGAAACCCTTAGTTCTTAATTTCTTTGTGTTCACCTACTCGTTTGTGCCTTTCCCCTTTCCTCGTTTTCCTTCTTCCCTCTCTGCTACCCCAGTGGAAAAAGCCTGCAAATAAATCAAGTCTCCCACAGATAGGAATATGTGGGAGAAGGTTTTGTGTGGGAAATAAACATTTTGGGTTCATGCAAACCTCTGTTATACTGCCTCTCCCCAGGAGAAGGTTAGTCTTTATAATTTTAGGAAACTTCTAAACAGCAGAAGCTTTTAAAGGTGGGTTTCGAGCAGATTCTGCTGTCAGAGGACCAAGGTATGTGCAACAAACTGGTTACTATCACAATGAGATGAAGGAAACACTAAGTGTGAGACTTGAATAATAACGTACTGTGTGGTGCCAGCTATACCTCAGACTTATGTCTGTGGTATTCAGTTTATCCACCAAAGCTTCTCAAATCTAATCATTTCATGCCACGTACCCTGGCAGTGTTGTATAGCAGCTGTCCTTTTGTAGTTGATGTGTAATTACATCATGAAAAGACTTTAATTACCATATTACTAAATTACCAGCCAGCAATCCTTTCAGGTTCAGCCCTAGCTCACTTCTGTATGGACTATTAGGCTTCTCCAAGCTGAACACTTTTGGTTGGTGTAAAAGGGAGGAAAAATTGTGCTAATTGTAGGTTTTGTTATGAACTATTATTGAGCTTGATGTTATGGCATCACTAATGTCAATGATATAATTAAACTTCTACTAACGATGCAATCACAGTTCTGTAATAATTATATGTTAACTGCACATGATACCAGAACCCTACTAAAAATGGGGTGACGTATTCAGAGCCTGATAAAAACAACTTGTGAAGGAACTGCTTTCATTCTCTAATGGCTTGTCTGATCATTCTCGGACTCTGCCATAAATATACCTACTTGTACAGTCAAAATTGATATATGAATATCAGCCAAAGATTTTTCTAATATTTATTTCTCTCTCTTTCTTCTTTTCAGTGATTAACATTGTCCATGCAAGGTTATCTGATTAGGGACTCGTTCTGCTATAGTCAGCTATCCAATATATAGTGCTTTTTTTGGTGAGCATCGAGGAGCTGTATTTTGCTTACCAGCATGACATATTTTCTGTGAAAACTAGGCCATTGGAATAGCTGCTTTTTATTTCTTTTATTTTTAAAATATGGAGTAGTAAATCTTCTCTGGTCGTTGTTTTAAATAGTACTGTTCAATTCTATATTGCTAAAGTGACTTTTACTTCTAAACTGCCATAACACGCCTTGTTAATCTCAGTTCTTTTTAGTTTTATGCTCTTTATTAGAATGTTGTTTTATAGCTACTGATGAAGCAGTTTTAAAACAGGGACTTAATCTTTTTACTGATTATTGCCCAATTATTGTATAGCCTCATGCAACATAACATTTGTCCAATGTCACTACAATGACTGTAATGCAATATGATCGTATTAACCATGTTTGTCATGAGCACTGTTCTGGCTTTTGTGTTGTCTGGAGCTGCTTGGAGACTGCAGGCACTTCCATTTTGTGCTGTGCTTGGAGCCACATAGGGAAGCTGTGCCTTTATCATTATACAAGAAGCAGAATGTTGCAAGTTGATTTGACTTTTCCATGTACCCTGAAACCCTCACTAAATTTGCAACTGGGTTCTTGGTCTTTTCTTGATTTATTGACAGAACATGGCATTAAAGCAAAGAGCCTGATGTTTCAAAGGCTTCACAGACTTTCAGTGTCACTGAATTTTTTGCTTTGCTTCATCAGCTCGTTTTTATCATCTTTTTGCCTCCTTGCTTTTGCTCCCCAGCACTCATGTTTTCAGGGCATATTCACACTCTACTTGAACATACATCCTCGTGTCCAGAATAGATTTTCTCCTCCTTTTTGCAAGTGTAAAATTAATGCTAAGGCATTTTGACTTGTTAGGTAGTAGGAGCTCATTGAGTGAATACTTATGTGGTGGTTTTGAGTGGGTGAAGGTGAAGCAACTTCATTGGTACTTCAAGAGACCAGGTGTGGGAGAATGTGTTAGTAACACAGTCTTCTCCCAGTGTAATAAAATAGTGAATTGAAAGTTGAATTGGTTTACTGTTTCAATTCTTCCTGGATATTCTGCTTGTGTTGAAGTTTACTACATTTATATTTCCTCTTCTTTGTTATGGTGCTTGTCAGCGCTTCCCTCATGGTTAGTTCTCATTATAGGAAGTCAGTTTTGGGGCTTAATTTGCTTTTATGAAGTAAATGAGAGCAGCATGGAAACAGCCACATATCTGCTGACTGGCATTGTAGCTTAAATAGAATTTCTGAGAAGTCAGAATTGGTGATTCTGAGCCATTTTTGTGGTTCATGGTATCTGACCTCTTCCTCGAGGCAGTCCAGCGGCGTCATTTTTGCCAAAAGTGCTAACACTGTGTAAGGATGGAAATGCAAAAGTATTCTAATATATTGCTGTTGTAGAACTACTTGACTTTAGTTTTTGGTTTGCTGTCTAGGAAGCTTTAATTTTCTGGGTTTTGTAACTACTTATCTTCTAATCTAAATGGTGTGTATTTTCCCTGTTTTCTGAGTGGTCTGACTAAGCCTTTTCTGTCTTCTTACATTTGTGTCTGCATAAACAAGAATAACTGTGCTTCATAATAGATACTTAGAGGTCTCCAGAGGAAAGACTAACTTAGTTACTAAGCTTCTCCAGCCTGCAGTATTTGGAAAAACATTCTTTTTCCTGTCCTCTCCTAAAGATGGGGCAAAGAAAGTTGCAAAACTGAACAACACACTGGGGCTATGCAATCAGTAGGGATCCTCTTCATTCTCTGAAGTTCTCATTTCTCTAAATTCTCAAAAGATGCCTCCCTAGAGGCAAGAGCAACACTTACAGATTGTAGTTTGGCCAATCCATGGTACATCCCCTTTTTAGGTTTTTATTAATTTTCTGACAGAATCACTTGAAAATTAAAAATGGTTGGTCATTTCAGGGCAACAAATAACCTAAGTCTGGTTTGCTCACAGGTCTGTGTAGTGAGGAGAGACTGAATTCAAAGCAAAGCACGTCTGCCATGTACATTCTCCTTTACTGCAGTTTGATAGGTGGAGAGGTCTGGTCCTAACTAGCCCAGAATGTTGGATAAGCTTGGCTGTGTTCAGGAGACATGGCCACGTCCACTCTCTCTGTTTCTCCTGTCTCTTTTCCTTAGAAGCATGATCTGCAGGCCTGCAGAAAGCCCTTCCCTTTTCCTGCCTGGCCTCCTTTCAGGGAGAAGCAGGAGCACAAGATTCATTGGAATAATAGCAACCTCAGATACTGCAGGATTTTGTGCTGGGTAAAGCTTTTGAAATCACTTCAAGAAACACTTAAGACGAGGTGTGAAGAAAAGGTGTTGGATTAGAAAGAAGTCATTTCACTCAAAGGGCAGTGCTAAGGAGGAAGAGCATTTTCCAGTTACCTAGTGAATGACAAGTTCCAGGTTATTGCCATGTCATATCCATCACTGACTTGGTAGAAATTATTAATTTGGTAGTAAAAGTTTTCAGGCTTTGAAGACAAAACAAATGGCCTTCTTTTCCACATTCCTCTTTTTCCAGGGAGAGCATATGCTTTAGTGATACCTATGGCAATTAGCAGGTATTGAAGCCATTGTAAACATTTTCAGTGAGAGGGACATTCAGTTAAATCTTTAGTTCTAAGCATGCGGATATTATCTTATGTTCCAGATAATGAGGAAGGAGAAGAATTTTGGCTATTGGAGTAATACCAGTAAACAGTAAAGCCACAGTTCACTGGTATTGGTTTCCAGGAATAAAATATTCTATTAACTTTAATTCTCATGGGGTTTCAGCCTTTAAAAAAACAAAGAAAGGAAAAATATAAGCCAACAAACTTGAAACAAACTGTCTTTTTAATCTGTGCCTTTGTAGCTGACCACACAGACATGCAAGTTTTTCACTGCAGTGTTGCAGGGCCAGGGCCAAGGCATGGAAAAGCAGGCTGGGCACCTTGGTTCTCTAGCTCCCATCTGTACTGTGGGAGGAGGGGCAGAGGGAGCACCTGAGGTTTTCTTGGTGAATGTTTCAAAGTCTGCTCTGGTCCTTGCTATGTTAAAAAGCTTTTTGAGTCACCTGAATTGTGCAAACTCAAGGCAGCCCAGGCTGTTCAGTCCCAGCAGCAGCTACGCAGTGCTGCTCGAGCCCTGCTTCTGGGACTTTCAGTGATGGCTCTGGTCACTTCTGTGAGGGTGAATGAAGCAGGGCTTGGGCAAAAATTCACCCATGAAGAGTGAGCAGAGAGTGTGAATTGCGGTCTTTGCTTTTATATCTCAGTCCAGCTTGTTCCAATATCCTGCAACTGGTACTGAGTTAAGCAGAAAAGCTGACTTCAAAGTAGATGTGACTTTAGGTGCTAAAGTCATTCTTTTTGTCTAAGGTAAGACAGTGAAGGGCAGAGAGATAAAAAATCCTTGCTACTTCCACCATACATGGACAGCTGTATCCCAGCCATATTACTGGCAAAATAAACACTGACTTGCACAGCAATGCCTTCATCCACTAAGCCCAGGTTTAGTTGCCATAGTAACTTGTCTTGGAGATGAATGTGATATCCTGGACAGCAGGGAAAAAGACTTTGATTCCTCAGATATGGGTCCTGAGGCTCAGAGCTGGTCACAGAGGTGTGACTGCATTTCTTTGTTCATTTCCCTGGCACGGCCTGAGTAATTGGTGGCATGTTGTTCGGCTATGATACAGAAACGTGGTGGTCTGTCACCATTTCAGCCTTGTGCTTAGCTGTGTTCAGATGAAAAATACCCTGAAATCATCGGGGCAAAATGAATCCTAGGAGGCCAGTAAATCTCCAACCCAAGGCTATTGGAACCAACGGTGGGCAGTTTTTGTGTGCTAGTAGTATCACTATAAACTGGCTTTTAATAGCTTTCTAGATGCCAGCTGAAGCCCTTTCTGAAAGATTGATGTGTTGAGATACAAACCATTGGGAAAGTACACACAATTAATTACACAGCATTTTAGTTTAGTTCATTCACATTTAGGTTAGTACTACTAGAGCTGGAGTAGACATTACTAGAAATGTGTAGGTATTATAAAGTCACTACTGGTTCAATAGCAAAAGTTACTTTCCTGAATAATTAAACAAGAACCTTGCATACAGACAGCCAGTGCCATCAAATTTAGGGAGTGGGGGGGGATGGGCATAACTATATATATATAATTAGCCCTAAAATAAAACACTGTTAATAAAGCCAACTGCTAATAAGAGCTCCATACTTAGATTTCATCAGTCAAGCGACACACTTGAGGACCTAAATGAGGGCAGGGAATTTACTCACAATAGAGTCTCATGGGAATGGAGCTGCAGCCCACTGAAGAGGCACTGACAACTAGAAGCATACCATTCTAGGGGTCAAAAATGATGGGGCAACTATCTCCAAGCTATGTCCTCTGTGGAGAGCCTGCAAGCTCAGCATTACATTTAATTTAAAACTGTACAGTAGTGATGCAGAAACAACCGAAGTAATTTAGTTCCATTGTTGGTGACAGCCAGGTGTTTCTTATGTTTAGATGCAGTATATATAGGGCTAGAGGGTGACTGCCAGCAATAGAAAATCCTTTTAACTGCTGCTTACTATGTTGTTAGTGAATACATGAGATGGAATACCAGATAAGTTCTAAAAATTCTGATTTCTGTTCTTTTTGGTGGCAGTAAGGAAAATCCTGACTGGCACAGGTGCTATTGAGCTTGAGAAGTAAGCCCTTCCATGAAAACCTATGTTATTCTGCTTACAGAAACAGTTTCTATTTGCCTATTTGTGATCCTTTATTAAAAATAATACAATTAATTCAGTAAAATCAGATCACCGGAATAGTGGCTTTAGAGTATTTCAGCAGCCTGATTGTGCCTAGAGGCCTTCTCCAAAGGAATCACTAAATAAGCACTAGAAATATAAATATGAATGAGTCAGGTAATTGGAAATAGCATAAAGCTCTACACGTATGCGTGCACAGGAACAGCTCATGTGCTGGCAGGTGCCTCTGAAAGACAACTTTCAGGGGGGTTTGTGGGGACTGGATTTCATAATTTCTTTCTCTGTTTCTTTTCAAAGGTGGGAGGAGGTTCTCATCTTGCCGCAGGAGAGGTATAACATGCTTGTCTTCATGCTGTGGCAAAGACATGAAGAAAGGACCTCGAATGAAATTCTTGGGAATGCCCAGTCAGTGTCCTAGTGGAGCAGGGGCTGCACTCAGCAGTTGTGCTGCTGAGATACTAACCCTTGGAGCAGCTGGGGTGGCTGTCAGTCTGCAGAGAGCCTTAGCAGAAGTTTGGGAGTGATCTTCATTGTTCTGGCAGGAAATGCCAGAGCACACTCCTATAGGAAATTATTTTTGCAATACTTCACTAAGGCAAGTTCTCACACCTTTTATTGGCTTGAGGGAGCTGAAGTTCCTCCAAGTGATGAATGGAAGTGTCTGAGCAGTCTGCTATAACACATAACGTAACACAAAACTACATTGTCACAGGAAGAGCCACAAGCAGGGAGAGTCTGCTGCTGCTTAATGTTGGCTTTGTTTGGCTGAAAGAAAAATGATCCAGTGTTTCTATCCTGTCACAGTGTTTCTGTGAACAGGCTCATGTTTGTGCTGAAAAATATGAAGAAACCAGGGTGGCATGACTGTTGAGTGGCAGTAAATGGAAAATGTGGACAGAGACAATTTTCACTGGCTCTACTCCTTCCCTGGTTTGTTGCTTGGTTTCTTCTTGATAGTGATGAAGTAAGAGTTGGGGCATTATCTTAGGTAGTACGGGTGGGAGGCAGAGACGGTGTTTTTTCCATTGGTGTTGCTGAGGGTTGCTGTTTCCAGCTGAGTTTTATGGTGATGGATATGTCATCACTGGAAACTGTTCTAAGGCCAGCTAAATGTTATATAATAGTCTGTTTCACTATCCCCAGCCTGCCTCAATTAATGAAATTAAGGAAATCATTTAAAAGCTTTGCACTGTAGTTCCACATAGTTAGTGAATACATAGGATGGAATATGAGATCAGTTCCATACTTATTGCAGTGAGCTGTTTGTACACCTGGTTTCTTAAAAAATGTTGAGAAATGGGTCTGTGTGGGACTAAGTGAGAGTAATTCAGTTTGAAGAAGTAAGACCAAGGTGCCAGTGCTGAATGTATTAAAAGACATCAGTAATCATAATGACAGTAAGTTCCAGTACTTCATTTAGGGAAGCAAAAAACATTTCTCATTTTAATTATTTTATAGTCATTGTCTTTCACTTCTTAGCAATTAAGTAAAGGTAAAGAAATTTTAAAAAGCACAACTGGTTTGAAGCTTACCAACCATTAGCATTGATCTTCTCTGGATTTTTTTTAAGTATATGCATTTAGTTATCAAAATAAACAAGTACCCATATAGACTGATTCAATAGTTCTAGGATTTACTTTCTTTTTTCCACAGCTGTCTTGTGACATACCTAATTAAAATCTCCTGCTTAGTTCCCCTTTGAATATAATAAAACTTTGCCTTACTCTTTCTGTCAGTTTAATCCCTCTTTCTTTTTCATTGACACATTTCTAATACCTTTGCAGACAGGCCAGACATTTCTGCTTCATCTGTACTGAATCTACATGCTTAACACCTTTTGACAAAATGGATACAGCCTCCCTGTGGCTTGGAATTGATATAAAATGTCAAAAAGGGTTTTCTGAATGGTCTTTCTCTGTCACCTTTACCAGATTTTTATCCTGTGTTGTAGAAATGTGCAGTTTAATGTTGCGTTTCAAATCATTTTTGGCTGAAAAAGTGTGTAATGGAATCAGGGTGTCCCCTGAATACTCCTAACAGTTGGAGATGTCTCTTTGTTTTGAACACCAGAATCCCAATAGACCTGTGACAGCAGTGGAATTACACTTTTGACCTTGTTCACTAAAGTGTTGCTTTCTCTGGATGTGATTAAATGAGAGTAACCAACAAGAACTTCCTCTAAAAATGTGTGAGTTTCCTCTATTTGTTTCTCATAAAAAAAGCATAGGATGCTGTGCAATTTTCAACTGATTGTGTTTTCCACAAAAGAGAAAACATACAACCAAAACCCTGCTTGATTCAAGGAGAGGTGGTAGTTGTTAGCCATATTAAAAATGCAGAAGCAGTTGACATATCAATATTTTCCTTAAGCCAGTGTTGTTGCTACATCCTGAGCACGACAGCAGCAGTACAGCACCATGGCAGATTTTTATCCTTTTTATCCTTTTATCTCCATGTATTTTAAAAGCTAATGTATGCTAAGGCACCAAATACAATTTCTAAGTATTGAATCTGAATATAGAAAGTAACCATATATTTAATGTTCTGTGTGAATTTAGCTGATCATTATGGACTACCCAGACACGTCAGTCCAAAAGATAAATACACTGTTTTCTGCAGGTGCACATGCAGCCTTTTAAGCTCCTGGTGTTTCTTTTCATTTGCATGTGACTGAGCAGACATAGCCAGCTGTAGGATTTGCCATGACTGCTGGTCCTGCCGTGTGCATTGAGCCACTGGCACATCTCTTGCTCCCCATTTACTTATTCAGATTGTGGCTTCCCTGGATCAGAAGAACTCGAGAGTCCAGAAGAAGTACAAAATCAGATTCTCGTTTCTTCCATTTTAGGCTACTTCATCTGTGTTTTGGGGAATTTTGCCTCCAATATTTTCCCATTTGCTGTGAATATCCCAGCTCTGGAATAGTGAACATACTTTCATTGTCATGCAGAGCATGTGAAATGCAATAGCAAGTACAGTCTGTAGTTCCTGTGGGTGGGGAGTTGGAGTTCAAAAGAGAGGAAAGGACTCAGGGAAATCTAGTTTGTTTTTAAAAGAGATCAGAATAAGTGACTTACTGGCCTCTGTGGCCTCAAGACTTCCGAGCAGGGTCTCACTATAGACGATGCTGGGTGGAGAGGGCATCAGAGCACGGAGGGCAATGCACTGAGGAGGCTCCAGATCTGTGACTCCCGATTTCCAATCCTGCCAAAAAAAGCTTTTGTTTTTTTAATTACTACTTCATTGGTGATATAAATTAATGATTGGTATGGGTCTGAAGCAACCTTGTCTTCAGAGACTATTTGGTTAGTGTTGACATACTTGCTCTCTGCAAACACAAATCATGCATCTGCCTTTGGCAGGCTTGCCCTGTGGCTCTGCTGTAATGTGTTTCACCAGTGTGGTGGAAATTAAAATGTCACTATTAAACATGGCAGAATCAGATGCTCTCTGGGCACTGCATCTATTCAAGGAGTTCTTGCTTCCTATGTAGTTATTCCTGACAGTTTAATAGGACAGCTGTATTCTGGCATAAAATAATGTGCATATATCCTCAATACATGGGGAGTTCAGTGCTTTCAGAACACTATTTCCTTGCATACATGCATGTTTCATGCATGGCAGAAGCAGTAATGCTCATGTAACACCATGTTGGTGCTTAGTCCATTAGGAAGTGTAAAATTAAAATTAATTGTCCTGCAGGACCGTAGAGAGTGGGTCTCTAAAAGCAGTTGCTGGAGCTGTTTGCAGCTGCTGCATCAGCCAGGCTCCCTCCTCGTGAGCAGTTATTGACTCTGCGCTATTGAATTCAGGGCTCTGGAGGTTGCTTGGTGGAAAAAGCCTCAGTTGCTGCTTGGCAGCTCTGTCACTGCAAGGTCACAGAAAGGGCACCTCGGTCTCCAAACCCAATTAGGGCCTTGTTCCGCACCTTTTCAATCACAGGGGAAAATCCCACTGAGCAGGGTGGCTCCCAGGCCAGGCTTTTGTACCCAGCCCCCTCAGTGAGACAGCCAACAAATGTGTCCATTTTTGTCACTTGGGCCATCAGAAATATCTTTTGCTGTCCTGAAACAGCTAAGCAGCTAGTGCAGAAAGGTAAAGAGCCCAGTACGGGCTTATAAACGCACCACAGTTTGGACCAGTGCCTTGTGCATGTATGTCTGTGTCCTTCCTTTTGCTCATATCTAGAGCTGTCTCATTCCTCAGATCAAATAATTTGACTCTTATGAACAGCTGTAACCTGCAAGTTGAATAAAATCCAACTGCTGAAAATATTAATGAAAAACATAAAACTCTCTTTTACCAGGTATCAACAGTATTGCTTTAATTCCTCCCCCTCCGAAGATGTGTGTGTGTGTGTGTGCACGTGCCGGGTTGTGCTTTTTATCCCAGGTGGCTGCCAATTCTGGTGAAAATAAGTTGAGCTGTGAAAGGTTGACCCACTCGCCTCTGAATTGCTTTTTATATGATGTGAGTCCCTCAGGGTCCAATTCTACCCATAGAAGTGAGAATGACAGCTATCAAAATATATAGGAAGTATGTCAATGTGCACAAAGAAAAAGTTGAACCCCAGATTGGTTTCAGTGGTCTTTAAAATACAGATTTCCCGTGAAATGACGATTAAAGGGGAAGCAAAGAATAATTAGAAAATTAGCCTGATGTGCTAGCAGTTATATCAATGTGTGGTTTTATATTAGCTCTTTTAGACAAGCAAAAGATCAGAAAATCCCTTATGACTCACTTAAACTAGAGTGTAAAATTTGGTTAGTGTCTGATCAGTTCCTTTGATCAGTCTAGTCTAGACTGTTGCCAGAGTACATACTCTGTACTAAACCCACAGACCCCTTAAGTGGAGGCCTACTCAAGTGAATCAAATAACATATTAAAAAGTTATATAAAATGTTCACTCTCTGAGTAAATTAATCTGATTCAAAGCTGAATGCATTAGGAACTGCAAAAATAAAATTGTTGCTGCAGAAGAGAGATGGTAGAATTCTTAATTCATATTTAAATTACTGTCTCAGAAGTGCAAAAGCAAAATTTTAAGCAAACTTTTATTATTTTTAAGTGGAAAGGTATTTTTGTAAGCCTGTAGTCATAGTCCCTAAAGGAGAAGAAAATCTGTCAAAAATTATGACAAGTTTTTTTTTAGGAAATTAAAGATTTGCAACTACCATGTCAGTCTCAAGTACATAATATTGTTTTTAATTAAGGGCCAGTGGGAACCTTCTAGTTTGTAGGCTGCACTCTTGCCTCCTCTAATTTCTACACAGGATTATTTGCAAGGAAGTGCTGGAAGTCCAAGAGCAGTAAAGTTGTTAGTTTTCAAAGCAAGGTAGTTTTCCCTTCATTGGCAGAGCTTCTTCACACATCTGCCATTGTCATACCATCCTGAACCTATCTGCTCTTTGCCACGTGAATCTCAGAAATGTGAACAGTTCATTTTCTCATAGATAATGCTGCTGCCTTTTGCATACTAGCAATAGTAGATGACAATACGGAGACAATTTTAGTGCAATGACCAATCCACAAAACTTGGAAATCTGTCCAATACCACTAATTTTAGAAATTCAGATTTGTACCTGAGTTGGTTTTCTCAAGATCCCTGTGTTTTGAATTTAGAAGTTTAAGTTTTCAATCTTCGTGTGCCTACCGTATTTGTTGGTTGCATTGCAATGCCATCAGAACACCTGGCATAGAGGCAATGACAGCAAATAGATCAGATTATCAAGGGAAGTAAGCTAGCTCATAAATAGACATCAGTGGGGTGAAAAGATCAGAGAAATGGAAACATTTAAAACACAGAAACTGGAATCCAAGTGGCAAATACTTTTTTTTAGCTACACCAAATTCTGTCTAAATTCAAGAGGAGATCTGGTACACTGCTGTTATCCAAACACTGAATTCATCTGCTGATGGCTGAGAAACAGTTCCACTACAGGCATTAAAGTCTTTGGGATGATATGTAGTTTATCAAAAGTGCCAGGCGTTGTTTTACTTACTGAGAGATAAATAATGGAAAGATAAAGGAACATAGTTCTGTGAGTGAATACATGAATGTAGAATGCAGTAGAAATATTGGTTAATTTCTTCTCTCCTGTGACTTGTCTTCCAGCCAGTGGTATTACATCAGGGAAAGATTGGACCATATTTTGTGTGCAGCATATCAGATTTTTAAGAGGCAACAGGCAGGTGTTTGAGAACATTTTCCCTCTGACATTTGCAGAAATGTATATGAAATCTCCTGGCTTATCTACAGTCATTCCATTACCTGCAATCTTTCAGCAAGTAGCTAGTTAAATTTGTGTTAAATAGGATTTGCTTTGATATTTCCATTTACTCCATTTTTGGAGTAGAAATGTTCTGACATGACATATGACCAATTAATAATTGGAAAGTGCTTGGATGAGTCATTTGAAGCCGGTAGTTTAGACCATGTCAGCCACAACTGGTATTAAAAACTGCTAAGATTTGTTCTACAATCAGTGATTGTGCAGCATCTCCTCTGGGTGTCTGCATTTCACTTAGTAAAGATATCCTGTAGACATCAATTGAAGTAACTCTCGCCTTTGTTGCTTGGATGTTTTTGTGAGCTCTAAAATGAACTTGGCTTAGACAAGTATACTTTGTTAGTCTAAAGGATGCAGGGCAGGAATTATCCTGTTCTGCTGACAACCTCAGTAGAAAAGAAACGGCTTTATTTGACTGTGATTCTGAAGAGAATAAGAGTGTGACTACTCTGTGGTTTTCTGGGGACTTTTTACTTTTTCTTTTTTCTGTGCTGATGATGTTTTATTATTTTTACAGAGCTATAATAATCCGAAATGGCGAAGTCATTCCAATGTCTTCAGAATTCACTCCAGAGACTGAACGCCAGCGACTTCAGTATCTGGTAAGAGACCCGAGGACCAAATCAGGTGCTGCTCATAACAAGCATTGCCCAGTAATATCAAAGGCTCAGAGAAGTGCTGCTGAGTTACTGTGGCTCAGTGAAGGATGATGTGTCCACTGAACACCAGTGACTGATCATGTATGTCTTTAAACCATCAGCAAATGTGGAGAAAACCCTGTTGGTGCAAATCTCAATGGAAGGAGTATTACCTCTTTGGCAAAGGCCATCAATTATTAGCCTGGCTGTGCTTGTGTACGTTTTTCAGCTGCAGACCCTTCAGCAGCGCACTGGTGTTGGATTTTGAGAGCTTAGACATAGAGCTCCTGAGCCACAGATATATTTCAGGCCATCCCAGAGGTTACTGTGTGACAGTATAAAATATCACAGACTGCTCTTTGTTTGTATGTGAGTGATACTACAGAATTTGATTAATTTACTCCAACAGCATGCTGGTAGCATCTCCATCGGGAGAAAGATAGGCAGCTTAGAGGTGATCTCAGTGAACATTAATAGCTGCAGGATAGGATGGGTCATCAAAGATTAGTTTTATTTACTGTAGCAGCACCCATAAAGCTGGGACAGGGTGACTAACTAGGGACACATGGGATGCTTTATAGACCAAGCTGTTTTGGCTTTTATTAAGCTGCCAGAGTAATAAAAGTCAAAACGTATGGTGTTGTTTTTCATACAAAGCATCCTGCTACTTTTTGAGGTTTTCATCGATGGACAGATCAGTTGGTTGATCAGTTGTTTGTAAAAATGACCTAACATTTGGCTGAGAGATTTCCTTTGTGCATCTTCTGTTCTCCTGCTTTTTCCTTTTAGAAATTTAAGCTTCAGCCAAGGCAGGCTCACCCTCAGCCTTGCCTGACTGAAGGTAGACAGGCCAAGGTTAGTGGTGTTCCCAGGTCTTAAGGTGTCTTCTATTTTCAACCTGGACCAAGCACTGTGGTTTGAAACTAGACAAAATGCCAGTATTTGAAAGGTGGTGATGGAAGGTTTTAAAGAAAAAATTGTGTTTTCTCAGTTGTCACATTTAATTTTTTTTCAGTCGGATTCATTGGCTTGAAGCTGAAAATTTCAGAGAAAATAGTGCTTTGGGTCTATTCATATTCAGAGAACCAAATGGAAAAGCGGCCTAATAAATATTTACAATTGAGTCACATTTAAAATAATTTGTTTGCCTCTAAAATAAAAGGTATCTTTAACATCTAGGGAGTCTGATACTTCTGTAGGAAATATGAGATAAAACATTGCCTACAAGGGTTTTTTTTTTTCTTTTGATGTCCTTTCTGACTTAAATTTGAAACCAGTAGCTGATCTGAAAAGCATTTCTGCTGTTTCCTGTGGAAAATTCCTTTATGTTTGTTTGTCTATTTTAATTCTGTATGTAACAAATATGCCAGGTCTATGGGTATCATGTTCAAAGAGAATACATGCAAGACAGCAAGAGCGTGAAACAAAATTACAGATAATTTCAAACACAACATTCCCTAAGTAAGATATTTACTCTTGTGTTTGAAAAAAAGGAAAAGAAAAAGATGACCCCAAATTTCTTGCAAGGTTGGCATAAGCATTACACTCCAAAGTTTGCATCTGTCTTCCAAATTAGACCCCAAATAATTCCTCTTACTCACTTGTCTGTTCCCAGGTTCTGTCATTAATCTATTCTACCATCAACATCTCTCATCTGTTGTTCTGTCTGAAAGTTATTTACTTTGAGTCTATTTTCTTATTTATAGTTAAAGTTGAGTTTCTTTGTTTCAAATATGTTGCACTGCCCTCCCTGCACAAAAAGAAGAAAATCCCTTAATCACTTTAGCATTAGTATTTTACTTGGTAAATGCAGAGATGCTTTTCACTGTAAGGAATTTACTGTACAAGCAAAGGGAGAGTATGGATTTACAGCCTGCAGGCTGTTCCCTGTGCAGCAGACACTGCTGGTGCAGTCAGGATGAAGGAGCTTCCCTCTGCCTTTAGCACCTGTTGATTGCTTCAGTCACACAGGATGATGGTCTTTTGGGCCCTCTTTTCTGAGCCTACATTTCTCTGTGGAAAGAAATCCATGGGATAATGAGTTCTTCAGGTCATGTGAGTATCTTTATATGAAGTCCTCCAGTCTAGTCTTAGACAAAACTGTGCTTCAGCTAATACCAGTTGAGTAACTGAGAGGGGAGGGAAGCAAATGTTTTCCCTGTCTTGTCAGGTTTATTGCCGGGCATCCAAGAATGGCCTTGGCAGTAGGCTTCTGGCATGGAAACCTGAAAAGAACAAGTTGACTATCTGCTTGTTCTGACTTTGAAGCAGCTCTGAGCCTGATCATCACTCCACAGGAGGGCAGTGCAGGGGGCAGCATCCTTCTGCAGACTTCAGGCTATATGGCAGAGACAGACTTCTATGTCAGGCAGCTTGTAAGAGTATTGCAGAAGGCAATCAATCCTTCAGTCAAAGAGCACTTCTTAAGATGTAAAGTGTGAAAGCTTTGCACCAGTATTCCCTTGGTTCTTCAGCTTCTGTAGCGGTTCAGTGCACCGTGTTGCTTCCCTTCCACTGGTGGCATTCAAAAGCCTCCTTTTCTTCTGAATTTCTGTGTCTCTTGTTTTTACCACTGTAGCAGGAGAGCTCTGCACAGCACTTGGGAAAAGTCCTGACTTCCCGTATCAGCGTATTTTGAAGAAAAAAAAATTCCAGTATTTACTGGGAACTGCTCTGATACATTCAGCAGTTGTGCAGGCAGTGACAGCCAGAAGCAATTTTTCTTTCATTTTCTGAGGACACTGTTAATTTCAGTCATGATAGTCTAAATTGCAACAGTAAATAGGATAGATTTTGTTACTTATTCCCCTGGAAAATGTGTTTAAAATGAGAGGTGAATTGAGCATATTGCAGATGGGTGTATTTCTGTTAGTTACTGACGTTGCACTTTCAAGATGTTGCAGGGTCCCTCAGTGTGGTGTTTGTAGCATCTTCACGTGTGCAGCCAAACAGCCCCTCAAAAGTTCTCCATGGTGCACCACTGCTACAAGTGCAGGTGTCACTGCTAGTAGAGACTGGGTGGCCACCAGAGACTGGGTGACCATGACTACGGGTGCTCTTCATTTTTGGCACCATTCAAGCAAGGTTCCTGAGCCCAGATAGTCATGGGCTCAAAGGGGATCTATTCTTATTTTGTTGCTCAGATGAGGATAAAAGTGACACTACTGCACCTGCTGAAGGATGCCTGCAGAACCTGAGCCTGAAGAGGAAATGCACCTACATCTCCTAAATGTCCAGTCAGCACTTTGATTACAAGTCAATCAAGATGTAATTCTCTCACAGGTTTTGGCTCCGTGTATCACCAGCATAGGATTGCTTCAGCCATCTGACACAGTGGATGATGCTGTGGTAAAAGAGATGTGTGGTTCCATGGAAGAGGCCCTGGCCTTTCACAAGATGAGGGACCAATCAAGAGATGGATTTGATTTCTAGTCTTCTCCTTCCTTTTACCACCACATCCTTTACTTTTAATCTCCCATTGGTTTAAATGTGTCCCTATGATAATGGCTGAGTCATTTGCAGGACTTCTGGATGTGTTGGTCTGTGCATGCTGTTGTGAGCTATAGTCCCATGTAGTAGTATAATCTTTTGTAGAAAAGGGCACAGTATGATAAAAGTATAAACTTGTAAAATATAGTCAGTGTAGGAGAAAGCAGCCAATCTGAAAATAGTACAGAATGCAGTGAAACCACTAGTGCTAGCAACTTTCCAGTGCAGTGCCTACTGAGGGAGATGGAAAAGGCAGTGGCAGGCCTTACTGAGGTACAGATAAGATACATGGCAGTGTTTCCTGCCACCTAATTAACTGGCATGTGAGTGTGTAAGTCTAGGTTTATCTTAATTTCATGTTTGCTTTTCTAATCACCAGGAAACACAGCAGGAAGTAAATGCCCTTTTTAAACAACCATGACTAATATTTCTTTGACTGTACTCCATTTTAAACAACTAATTTTGAATGCAATACATCCAGCCACAAAATACACCATAAAATGGCAGAGTACCAAAAATACCCAATGCAGACTATGCCAGATTTATGCCAAACAGCTTCTGAAAGAGAAAGTATGAAAAATGTTCCAGTTCCATAACACAGAATAACAGTTGTCTGAAAATACCTTGTAAGGATATTAAAGAAGTGTTTGATAGCCACACTATTTGTTAAATTTCAGGTTCTCTGAGTGATTTTTCTGATCTGCTGTTCTTGCAAATCGAGACTAAACAAATTTTAAAGATGGAAAATACATTGCATCATCACAGGTGAAGTTCTGATAGTCAGTTCACTTAACCTTTTTTTTTGTTTGTTTGATCACTTGAGGGGATTTCATGGTTCTGCTTATATATCTGTCTGAAAGATCTGTAGGTTTTTAAACTGTTACTTTCTATTTATTTTCTGGTTCTGCTGTCCAGCATGGTTTTGTTGAGGTGGGGAGAAGAGTCCTGACTTGTGCATGGAGAACAGTTCTCAACAAATCCAACTGGAAGTTGCAGCTGAGTTTTATAATAAAACATTCTTCTCTCTGTAGAATTACCAGTGAAGCATCAAAAATAACAGTTTAAAAAATGGTAAAAATACAGAAAATTAAAATATAAAGCAAAGCACACAAAAAAAATTCCCCATTTCTTCACATAAGAATTCAGTTCACAGACACCAGAAGCTTTCAAATTGCTCTTCTCCCTCTGTTTCACTGACGCCAAAAATATTAGAATCAAGTTAAGATCTCTGGATTGTAAATCAAGCATTGAAGGTTGGCTGCGGAAGAGAAGTCTTATTTGAACATTAGCAGTCCATGGTAACTGTGCCAGCTTTATTAATCTTATTTCAGTTATGACCTCAGACTTTCCATCTGAGTAAATCTTTATGCACTGCAGTCTCTCCTGATTGCTTTACCTTTTCAATAAAGGAAATTCTTGTTTTTAAGTGAAAAAATGCTAAAAGCCTGTAATTTTTTTCTTTTGGATCTCTTATTCAGACTAATAATCTCACAATCTCAAGAGTAGATAACTTCATTTTAGTATCAGGTGTGATTTTTTTTTCTCTAAGTATGACCTTGTTTTGTAGGCAGGTGACAGTATTTAGCTGGTAGTGGTTTGTAATATTTTAATCAAGATAGGCTGTGCATTTTTAAAAGTGAACTGAATTGCACTTTCAGTGCAGACTGACTTCATTGTTTACAATACCATAGACTAGAAAAAAAATTTAAAATACTGTAAACAATCCAGCTCTGTTATCATACAAAGAACAAGTACTGTTCATATGTTGTGATACATCAAATCATTAGGAATTTTCTGCCCTTTTTTGCAACTGGAATGAAAATAAATAAAATAAAAAGCTTACATGTACTTTTAAATTAAGAAGTTCCAGAGTTCTGGAAGTATGAAAAGCCTTGTGGACTAATACTGCTGAACCTCTCAGAAGTCACTCACTAGTGTTTCTCAATCATTTCTGTAATGAGGAGAGGGATCCAATTAGAGGGCCCTTGAGAGCAACAGTATTTGTGTGGAGAAGGGGACCTTGACTGACTGTAGACTGAAGAAAAAAAAATGTAATTCCTTTAACTGAACACAGAGAGAATTTGATGGAGTTCCTGTTCCAGGAAGGGATCACGATGTCAAGATTGCTTGTGTGCTTGAAATCCACCTCTTGAAAGCACAGTCCAATCTTACTGGCTACGCACAGCAACCTTCCTCAGTCCTGTTCCAGCCAAGCTTGAGGTGTTTTCTGGAAGGATGTCTGGTGACGGGAACAGGGGCGAGCTGATAGAAAGTTAGCATTGAGATGTGCTGAGACTGATAGAGCTCCTGTTAAATTGAGTGGGAGCAGGCTCAACTCTTAAATGCAGGAAATATTTTATTGTGAGCTATCTGCATGACAGATGCCAGGTAGATCAATAGGGGCTTCCAGTGCTTCCTGCTGCTTACCTTTGATGAGCACTAGATTTATGACATACCCACAAACTAAACCCCAGCTCTTTTCATCTCCCTTGATGGCAGCTGCTGCTGAAGATAAGATTATTGCCTTAACTGGATGGATAAGGAAAAAGAGTTATCTGAAAAAAGGTTAAGAAATGCAACTTTTTTCAGTTCCCTAGCCAGTTTGACTGTATCTTTCGTGAGAGCTTGCTCATAATGCAGCTTTGAGGAGGAAGAGAGAAAGGCTTGTTTATTTGAGTACTAAAGAAAAAGGAGTGAGATTTATTTCAGAAAGAAGAAATAGAATATGTTTAGGATTAACCTATCATATCAAGTGATCTGTGTATAAATTCAATCCACAAATTTTCACTGTGGTCAAAGAGCCTCAAGATGCTCTCAACTATGGTCAGCTTTGGAGAACATTAGCCAGAGGCACAACTCTGGCAGATTCCTCCCAGCATCTGCGGAGCAGTGCACCAGAAAGGACATGAGTGTGTTTGAACATTAAAACCATCAAAGACCTTAGTTGCAGTTGTGACACAGAACTGCTACTACTTTTCTAAAAGTCTATTTTGCATGAAGGATGTAGATTTTCAAAACCAAGAAAAATTGCTCCGTAGCTTGTGTTTATTTGCAATGTCGTACGATGGGGTGCATTTTTCTTGAGGGGGTGACAAAGTGTAGTAGCAATGTTAGGTTTTCTGTGTTGTTGGCATAGCTGAACTATTGGGAGTGAAAAAGCTTGCACTTCACTGCACACTCACCCCTCCAAGTCTCTCATGGCTTTGTATTTGATCATTCCTTTCTCTCTTGCTGACTTACAAAAGGGCATGTGTTCTGCTTTACAAAACTCTGCAGACTCCTTCAGGTACAATGGATGAAGTGTAGTTTAGAGATGCCAAATCTTGAGGAGCAGGGAGAAGAAATGAAGGATTTTGAGGGCAAGAGGACTGCCCCCTATTAGGCTGCTTCTGGATATCAGGCGGGGCTGAAATGGAGCACATCATCTTCCTCAATTAAAAAGGATAGAGGAGTGGGTGGAATTTGTGTGGGAGGGGACCAGGAAGGGATGGTAGTACTACCTCATTAAAAATAGATGATGTCTTGTTTTATGTGGTCTCTGTGGTTTGATTTCTGCCCACAGGCATACATGCAGCCCCACTTGCTGGGAAATGAGTTCACACATTTAGAGTTTCCACGGAGAGTGCAGCGCAAGGAAGTTGGAAAGAGAATGCTGTACCGTGACTTCAACATGACTGGCTGGTAAGAATGTGTCCTTCTCAGCATGGGTCAGCCTTCTCCCCCAACCAGTGCCTGCTTTGTACCTGTCTTTGATTAGTGAAAACAGCGGCAAACATGGAGGTGTGCCGTTGCGTACTAAAAGAAAAGGCACTTCTTTTCTTTCAGCTGTAACTTTCTTCTAGAAGATAATGTTTTAAATAAGTTGACCTTCCTCCAGAGAGTTAATTTTAATGTGTGAGCACTCAAAGCAGAGCAAGCGTATAAAGGCAAAGATGTGCCAGGGGATCATTCTGAAAGCTAAACAATTTTCCTAACTTGGAAGGAGCTTTGTATAAATTCTGGATCAGTGGGTCAGACATTTGTCTTTTAAACCAAGGTGTTGGGCCATCATGCCTCCAAATGCTGAGGAAAGCTTGCAGAAGCGAAGAGCTGCCTCCCTAACTCCAGCTGCAGCTGGCCCTTGGCTTGGATATCCCTTGAGGAATTGTTTTACACATGGGCCCATCTGAACACAACCAGCCTAAAATGAAAAGGCTTGAGTGAGCAGCATGGACTTAAAGAAGTGAAGACAGAAAGAATGATGTTGATTTTTTTGTTTCTGGCTAAATATCTTCATTGTTTTTTGTTGGTTAGAGAGGCTCCTTGGAGAAGCCCTATTCTTTGCTGTTGTCAGTTCTGTGCATCACCTATGAAGGCAAAAGCCCAATATTTGCAAATGGTCTTCACTTCCATGACATTACTGGTTTACTATCTGTAGTAAATGACCTTTCAGGAAGAAAAAGAACAGAAGGGATAAAAAAAAGCCTATTTTAGGTTTGGAAGCCTGTATGCTTACATACAACTACAGCTCTACATAACTTTTGCTTTGTTCTGTGCTTTATGGACCATAAATATAATGATGTTTTAATTGCAAAATAATGATCTAAGTTTGATAGTCTGAAGTGTTTGTGCAGAACATGTAAATCTGAGAATAACCATCGTTGTCTGTCATCTTAAACAGCTGCTAGTAGAATATGCAGTTTCACCCTGAGAATGATGATGTCACATTTTAAAAAGGCTACAGGCATGAGCAAAAGAATAGGAACAGAATGAGAACATTGGATCAACTGAGGACTTAGACAGCAAAACATTTGGAAGATCATAAGATACTCTCCCAATTTCTGCAGAAGGAGGGGTTTTTTGTTAAACTCCCAGATGTCTCTGGAGGCACCAATAAAGAATGGTTTCGTGTAGACTTCCAAAAGCTCTTTTTCAAGATGTGACATGCCAGTTGGGACAAAAAACATGTGGGAGAGAGCTTCAGAAATATCATAGACCAGGAACTTCCTGAAGGGAGGGCAAGAACAGATTCCTGTCATTAGGGTTGGAAGGCAAAGGGGGTTTCATCAGGGAGTTGTTTTGCATTTCCCTGGTTGGTTAGTGGTCTGGAAAGGAAATTAGGTTGGAATGCTGAAGTTGCAGTATTGGCAGGTGACACCACAGCTCTTTCCCTATTAAACAATAATGACCATGAGGTACTGCAAAGAATTAAATGACTAATACAAATGGGCATCACAGTGATCAAATTTGGTGTTGATGAATACAAAGTAAAGTATGAGAGGGAAAAAAACCTCTTTATGCACACTAGACGTTCCAAATGAAATGTCAAAAAACTCAGTGGAAGTTTTGCTTACTATGGTATTTTTTCCAGTCCAAATCACCAGCAGAATGTTGAGATTCATACAGCGATAGAATGAATCTTCACTTAACTTCTAAACACAGTTTGAAAGTTAAGAGATAATTCGTTATATTCATTTCTGCCTCACTTGCGAATGTGTGCGTAGCACTTTACCTTATCCAAAATGGTTATTACATAGTTAGCACTGTTTGGCATTAGAAGAAGGAACAGAAGTTCTAAATATGGAATAATGAGTAAGGTAGAAGAACTTTGGTAAGTCAAACTGGCAGATTTGATTCAATGTGCTGCTTTTCAATACTGGTTTGTGAACTCTCTTAGCTCTAGCATGTAGAAGAGAGGAGAAGAAAGTTATTTTCAGGTTGATTTTTCTGAATTTCCTGAAGTCCAGGACACAGGTTGATCCAGTTAGAGATTCTAATATGGTCAATGCAAAAACTGTCACCAGTACAAATATGATTAGCTGTAAGCAATTCTGGAATAAATGCTTGAACTTTGATTTGAAAATTCAAGTCTAAATTCATCACATTATTGTCCCAGAAAAAGGTGGCCTGCACCAAGCAGAAGCATGTGAAGACTATCATGAGGCTACCTCTCTCTGCTGTTCCTTTTGACTTCTGGATGGAAGTGAAAAATGGGAACTACATTTTTGTCCTAATAAAAGAATTGGAATCTTTCAGCTGCAAAGTACTGCACAATTAGTGCATCAGTTACCTCTTTGGTTGCCTTGGGACAATAAAAAGATGAGTAAATTGTTCTATTGCCATACATTTGTGTAAAACAGAGCCCTTGTAAATAAGGATCCATTTCTTTTTGCAAGGTTTCGCCCAAGGTGTTTTATGTGTTGAATTGTGTGCAGTGATCCCCTAGGCGGAGGAGAAGCAATCTGTTTCTGTTTATCTAAAGTCTGGGTCAGTTTGAGTGGTTGTGAATGTGGACAAGACATTAGTTTGGTAGGCCCGCAGAGGTGATGGTTTGAGGTGGCAGAGGTTTCTAAGCAGCTGTTTTCCACTTCAATGTTTTTATTTCTATTTTCTTCCCTTTCTTATTCCTGGATTCAACTGATGCATCAGGACACAGTGGCTGAGGACATTTCTGTTTTGCATTTGTTTTTAAGGACACTATCTATAATGGAGAATAAATTAGCATTTATATTCCTTTTCTAGAAAATGTCAGATGGCACTTTGGCCAGCCAGAGCTTGATACACTAAAACACTGCTGAACTTTTATCACATACAATGCAGATGATCAATTGTGCATATTGTTTTTTGGTCACTAACCTCACTATGTGTTGTCATTTGCACATACATGTAGAGAGGTGTAGGTGATATTAGGAAGAAACAGCCACTCTTACACTTAATTACTTTATCCTTAAGTGAGAGAATGTAGAACACTCTCTGGTTTGATGTTTCCTCAGGAAAATAAACCGGTTTATTTTAAAATTCAGTATACTTTTTGTGTTTTGTGTTAGAAGCTGTATGACTTTTTTCTCTTCATTTTTATCCTCCTCCTTTGCTCCAGAGCTTTTCAGATTCTCAACAATGCCTTGGCTTGCCCAGCTTGTTTGGATTACAAAAGATTATTGTCTTTGGGTCTGTTATAATGTATTTGGCCCTTTATTTTTTCTTTCTGCTTTTTCTTTCTTTTTTTTTTTTCATGTGAAGTTTCCACACTGGCTTTGTCTCCACAGCCCACAGTGGTAGCAGAGCTTGCCAAGTTTCCCCACAGCATTAGGACAACCACTGATCCAGCAATGCATACTGCATCACTAGTCCAGGCTGCCTGTAACTGCTTTGAAACCAGCCTTTCCCTTCTGCTCCAGCTTGCCTACCCTTTCTCCTTTCTTCTTGGTGGCAATTGCAATGAGAAATCATGCTGTATTAAATATACACAAAATAAATCCCACACTTAGGAGCTGACCATGAGCTGCCCTTCCTGCACCCTTGCCCCATGTGCATTGTGGTTGAACAAGGATTGCAAAATGCGTAGTGTAGCTGGCAAAGCATCTTAAGAGCAATGTGTCCTGCTGAACAAACTTTTGAGCTGTCTCGAGCCATAATTTGCTGGCAGATATCTGTGTTACTGACAGTTTTTCACAGCTGGGTCTCTGAGCTGGAGTTTTCAAGTCTATGCCTTGCAGAGGTTAGACTTGTATTGAAGAGAGGTGTCCTGGTGGCTTTGACAAGTCCTCGCAACAGAAACAACAGGAAAAACTCAGAGGCCATGTAAGAAGAGAGTGGCCAGTGCTAAAAAGGGGGGTGAGTAACCTGAAGTGGAAATAATGGAGGGGAAAGCAGCAGGCTGGTGATAGCTGCTCCTTTAAAGGACTGGACAGAATTAGTGTTCCCTGTCTCTGGCTTTTATTTAAAGTTAAGACACGGTTTGTAAGATTTCCTTCATGTGTACATCCAGTGTGAACAATTTTGAAGTACTTTGCTTTGACTATAGCCTAGAACCTTCCCAAACTTGGCTTTCTGATTGGCTGTGTCCTTCACTGTGGCTCCTTCCAGAGTTCCCCTTTCAGCCTTCTTGTAGGGCTGAAGGAGCCCTACAGCACTGTGTGCTTAACCGAAGGCATCCAGACGGCACTACCAGTTGACATCAACTTTGGTGGTTTCAAAATTAATTTTTTGCTCCTCCTTGGAACAAAAACAGTGGCTTTTCTGCTGCTTGCATTGAAATGGAGTTCTTTAAAGGCTTGTTTTCAGATCACACCTTCAGCTTTTTGACTTGATTTTAGCATGAAAAAATAAACGTAGATAACAAGTATGGGTTTTGACCTGTTTGTTAGTTGCTTCCTTTGCCCTCCAGGAAAGGGAGAGCTGAGCAGTAGAGCTGAGCTGCACCCCATCAGAAATGGTTTGAGGCAGTGTAGTGCCCATCACATCCCGTGGGCTGAAGCCCAAGGTGTCAGTGAGTGGGAAAATTGGGCACTGATTCTGAGCACGCTGTCTTTGCAGCAGCAGTGTCCATGTGTCTGGTGAGGGGGTGCTGTGGCACATGGGGTCAGCCCCCGAGGGTTGGAGAATTGCCTGCCCGCATGATTTATTCCTAAGCAGGAAGGCTGGTGCCCTGAGGCAAGCACTAAGCAAAACCCATTTTATTCTAGAGTCAATATTGTCCACCGCCTGGAAAGCTGCCAGCCTGCTCTGTGCTCACCCTTTTCTTTCCAACAGGGAATGTCTTTCAGCCTCTAAGCATCTGATTAAAAAAGCAACTTCACTTTTCAAGCCGTTTTATTTTGTTTGGGATGGATGCCTTTTGCTTTTATTGTGCAGCTCGCCTTGCCGTCTGCGGTTCAGACTCCAGCTCACAAAAAACCAGGCTCTCATTAATCACTTATTGGGGATCCAGAATACCCCAGTGAGAGCCAACGTACATGTTTTGCTTGGTAATGTGTGAGCTGATTTGAACAAATATTGCCAACGTGGCCGCTATCTTACTCTTTATTGCTGGGCCCAGTGTCCTTTGATAGCACATTCAGGTAGCCTGCTCAAGGAGTGCCTGAGCAGATTGAGAAATGCCACAGAAATGCTTTATGGAGCTGGCACCTGTGCTGCACCCTCCTTTAATATAAATTGATTTATTGAATCAAGCACAGAAGCCCTGCTACAGAAACCTCAGGCTATAGTCTCTAGAGAACCACCTAATAAAACAGCCCCAACTGACACTCCTCATTAGCTTTTCCACCGATCCCTAGGCAGTATTTAAAGTGACAGTGTCCCTCTTTTTGGCCTGAATTTATCTGCTGGCTAATGCCTATGGGTCTAATTAGCTTAGCATTATTAGTCTTATTCAAATAACCTGCATTTCCTAACAGCTTGATTCCAACTTGTAAGAAGTAATTGGAAGTCTGCAAACCCTGTGCTCTAACCTGCTTGATTGCACCTTTTAGCCAAAATCATGTAATTTACAAAAAGTCATTCTTTCCCCCGTTTGTTTTTTTTTAATTGAGCTTTTTTTGTCTAGTGAAACATTCTATGTTTCTTCTACTGAAATCCTGGCTGTATCATTGTGTTTGAGACCTCAGCCGTATCCTTTGTGCAATTGCCAGGGAGAGATCAAATTTTAATTTCATAATTACTTCACAAGAAAGCAACCTTTTCCCCAGTCATGCCTGGTATTAATTTCCTTCCAGCAACTTACATTTTCATAATTTTATGATTATGGGCACTTTGCAGCACTGGGCTGTTCTGGAGAGAGAGGGGATATCTTTTTTGCAGCAGAAACTCTCATCTGCAGTCACCTGCCTTGCTTTCTGTGTCCGTGCTTTAGTCTCTCGCTGCAAGGTGGTGGGGAGCAGAGGGGACATGCCTCGTTGGTGCACACAACTAGAGCAGCTTGCTGGGCTGTGCCTGGGTGTCTGGGGCACAGCTCTGTGATGATGAATGGCTGTTTGCAATGTGCATGTTATGCATCTTTCCAAGATTTGCAGCCCTCACTGCCGGAGCAGCAGGAGGTGAGCTGACCTGCTGTGCACGTCTCCTGACGGTGATGAATGGCCCTTTCCCCCAAGTGTGCACATGCCACAGGAGCTGAGCCAGTCTTTGGGGCAGAAGAAAGCAGAAACAGGAAAGAAATACTGCTGCAACAAGAGAAAGCTTAAGTCTGGAGTAAAGCTCTGTGTAATTGGCCTCTCTGGGGCCAAATGAGAGTGATAAGAATGAGGTTGGTCTGGGTCATGTCCTGCAAGAGCACCTCCTGGAAGCCGTGCGTCTCAGACCTGTCCCTGCGTGGCTGTACATCTCCACTTGGGCTCTGCCTTGGCATGGAATCAGGTGCTGCATATGCAAGGGCAAACAAAAGAATCCCAGTCTGTTTTGTCAGAAGGAAACTAAACTGGAATGAGATAATGTTCAATCTGAAAATCCACAGCCCTTCTTCCTGATAAGGTGAAGTCTCCTTCCACACTCATGCTTTCTCTGGCTGCCCCATCTGCACAAATTTGACATAACCTCAGCTGAGTCCGTAGAAGTTATCTTTCTTTCCCTTGTTACCAAACATTGATTTATGGCTCTGCTTCTGACTGAGAGGAGGCCCCTTGCTCCTTGGAAGAGTTTCCAAAGCTGCTGTGGAATGGTGAGGTCTCTGCTTGCTGCATCTCACTGCCTCCTCCATCCTGCACTACAGAGATCTTTCCCAGAAGAATTTGCTTTGTGATTCCTCCTTAACCTGATCTCCTTTACTTCCAGAGGATCCCAGCTAGCAAGTGTGAAGAAGGCACTGGGTTTAACATGCAGCCTTTCTCCCATCTGCCTCACGACATTTTAACAAGAAATATGGCAAAATACGAATTTATGAATGGTTTTTCTGTCCATCACAGTGCACTTCAGTGCACTCAGCCCACAGATCATTAACAGCCCGCTTCCCTTACCCCTCTATCTCCAGAATAAATTGCTGACAAACCTTCCTGTTTGTCTTTTAAGAGTAGAAGAAATGAAATCCTAAGAAATGCTCAAGGCAGCAAATCCACTAGGGGCAAAAAAGAAAGACTTATCCTGCTGAGGCTGTTGCAGAAGGTGAATGTGCAGCTGCAGTATCTGCACACAGGTTTTGTGACTCAGTAGAAGCTCAACAGGTCACAAGCAGTGAATGAAAGCACTTGCAATACTCTTTCTCTTTCCCTCTAAGCCTCTGCTTTTAAATACTTCATTAACTTTTTTTCCTGGTTTATCTTTTTTTGGGCAAAGACCTCTCTAAATGCTTGAGATGCTTGACAATCCTGTCTCTGACTTCTCTTTTACCACTTTCTTTTAATGCTCCTATAGAGGTGAATGGACTAAAAAGTCAGCCACATCCCATGAAGTGCCTGAAAAGATTCTGGTGCTTGAGTCTTTAAACTGGGCTGGCCAAAATGGGTAGTTTGTTTTGATTAGGAATTACTTCCACAGGAATATGTGGTGCTGGTACTCTCTGAAGTCCAGACTCTATCTTAGGACTGTACAGTACTGAAGGCTCCCTGGAGGTCCAAGGCTCATGTATTAGTCTGATTTAACCAAGCCAGAGATCATAGATGTGTACAAGTCATGCTAAGAGACCTTTTTTTAATTTATTTTTTTTAATTGGTAGACAGAACTGGGATTTGCAAAATGAAGCATTTTACACTTTTGGGTTCATAAGAAGGTGTTTCTGAATTTTCTGTGAATAATGAGTTTTAAAATTTGTATGTTTTCCTCTTTTGTTGAAGGAAGGCCTATGAGAGTGTCTTGGTTGAGGTAGATCTTCCCCTAAAAACTATTTTGTGCACATGCACTGGTCTGTGATTTGGCTTTGCCATCATCTTTTCTCTTAACGAACATTGCTATAGTTTGTCTGCCTTAATTATCTTTGTTTATTGTAATTTTGTTTCATTAAACTATGCATCAGATGAGCAATAGGGGAAAAATACTGAGACACTGAACATTAGAGCTAACCTATCAAGAGGGTACTTAGGATCAGACAGTGTTGTCTGGATTTAGAGATCCTGACTCCACAGAAGCACAAGGGTAAGGACATTTTTTAAGATTATGGCTGAGTTGAGACATAAATTGTATAATTTTCAGTGGCTTTGTGCCTAACCTCCACTATGCATCTTTTCTTCTTGATAGTAAGCATGCACTTACACTGGTTAGATGCCTGTAGTTCAACAGACAGTATAGATGAACAGTTCCTTTTGGACTGGTGATTTAAGCTCTGTTCCCCAAAGGGTGAGCTCCATTCCATTGATTACTTGTGTGGGAGGGGAAAAAAAAGAAGGAGCTTCTATCAAGTTTTGTGTGGCTTAAAGATTAAAGCATGCTTTTCTGTTGGTATGACCAAAGAAATTTGAGCTTGAGAAGGAAGTTGTTTGGATAGCTGGGGTAGTTTTGTTGTGAGTTAGGTTATTTTGGGTGAGGGGGAGAGCTGGGGCAGGTGAAGGGTGTATGAATGGCCCTAGGTTTGAGGGCTTTTAGAGTGGTAGCAAAATTTTGCTTGCAAAATAAGCAAAATAGTGCTAGAAATACATGAAATCTACAAAACTGACTCAGAGATGCCTTTAGCCTTGTACTCAGTGTGAACTAGGACTTTTATGAAGCAGTAGTACTTTCTCTTGGTTGCTTGCCACAAGTAGGTTTATACCATGCTTCAAGCTAAAGCCCTTTGATGATGATTTTCTTTGCTCTTCCTTAGGTTTGATTCTCAGTTTACTATTAGGTGTCACAAGCAGAAATGTGAAACACAGGCAAAGTTTCTAAAGCCAAGTGCCATGAAAAAGCAGAGCACAGAGTCTGGATTCCCCTGTTGTGCACAGAACTGAACCTTCCAGGTCAGGGTAGGTTGTGTTTTTAACACCATCTGTTGTGCCTGGAGATGCCAATGCAGTACTTTTCACGACCAGTAACCTTACACAGTTTACCATGAAAGAAAATGGAATGTAGATTTTGGTTTTAGTCATCAACTTCTACTCTTACATGAATTTGTATCTGCTTTCAGAAGGCCAATTTTAAGAACATCTTATATGGCAGGAGAACTTATAACACATCTAGGATTTTGGCTCTGAAATTTGCATATGAGAGCTGACTGGTTTTTCAAGTTCTGACCCAGAAATATGCAGGTAACTTTGATAATCTTTTATTTAAAGAGGCTAAAACACTCCTGATGACCCCAGCACTCTAAGAAACTTCTTCTGTGGATTGTGTTGTACATTTAATAGCTCCTGGTTATTTTTTCACCACGCATTTAGAACAGATTCCAGTTAGCATATGAGTAACATCATGTCAGTCCTAGTTCTTTTGTTCTGACATCTCTTTTGGCTCCTGGTGCGATTTGGCCCGGTTTTTCAAAATGTTGATCCTGAGTCCAAATGTAACGTTGTGGGTGGTACATATGTCAAGGCCTAGTTCAGTATTTTTGGACAGCAGTAGCATTTCATAATTCTTTTGAAATGGAAAGAAGAAACAAAGTTAACTGAAAAAAAATGCAGCTAGATCTAGCTGGGCATGGGCTTGCCTTTTCTACTCCCCACGGCTCCCCCTGTTTTTCCATTTGGAAAAATCGAGGCTTACGTGGCAGAAGCACTTAACAAGCTTTAAGCTCATTCAGAGTTGAAAGCAATAGCATTGCCTTGTCTTTACAACCTTTCTTGTCATTCTCTGGTGGCCACCAAAACCTCCTGGGATGTGGATGAGGAAGACAGGGAGAAGGAAGGGTCCACAAGACTCTGTTGTTAAAGCAGTGAGCTGGGCTGAATTATGCAGAGGGCTGAAGAAAGCCATGCTGGCACTAAAAGAGCCAAACCACCCCCTCAGGTTCTCTGTATGTTTGTATTTGATATACCTACTGCTGTATTATATCTTTATATACAGTACATGACAGTATAAATGCAACTCTATTACATAAAATCAAGAGAAATAGTCCACAAGGTTGTAGCCTGTGTGAAATAAACCCACATACAAAATACAGGAGGTTTCACAGGGCATAAATTAAAATGCACTTCATATCTTCTTTCCATCTCCCCAGTACAGTTGCTGAATTGTTAGCTGAAAAGCTGTGCTTCATGCTTCTCTTGCAGCAAACCTCACACTAGTACATTATTAATTCTGTTTCTCTAGTAATGCAGGACATAGGTACTTTTCTAGAGTGTTGTCTCGGGTTGCTTTTCAGTGTGTCTGTGATACCTCTGCTACTGTGGTTGCAGTTCTGAGCATTGTTTTTAAGTGGTAATAATTTTTCAGGCAATAGTGACATCAACAGAAAAAACACATTTGAGATGAGTTTGACACCCAAGTTCTAAGCCCAAGAGGTGACAGGCTATGAGAAACCATGAAATAAATCACTGTGTCTCTCTGGGCCTCCCTCACTTAATTGCACAGCTTCAGGAGGTCAAAGGCTAGCCAGCTGTTCTCCCTAATCTGCTGATGGAGTAAGTTAGCTGCAGCCCTTGGAACATGGCCTTCCCCAATGTCCTTACACTGAGATGTCACAGTTGAAGGTCTGAGGGATGGTGGTTTTTGTAATGGTTCCGTAAAAGAAGACGGACTCATCAGTAGGGAGCATTCTTTTGAAGGACACTGGCCTAAATGATACTTTTTTCCCTTCTCCCTGAAGCACAGTGTGACATGTTGTATAGGAGAATATAAGGAGAAAGAGGGGAGAGGGGGGGAAAAAAGCTTGGTCCCTGTTTTTGCCAGTTTCCAGAGTGAGGGTTTTGGTATTAAATATTTGTAGTTACCATGCTGATAATATAGTCTGTGTGTAAAAATGGGCTTGTTTTTTCTTTTAAAAAGGGGGCTGCAAGTAGTGAAGTCACATCATCTTAGTTTTCTTTGCTATTTTAACAATTATGTACAACAGTGAGAACATCCACTAGGAATGGTTGTCTTCTCAGGCTTGTGGCTTGATTAGTCATTTAACTGATGCCCACAATGCACTCAGCTTATATCTATTTTCTTGGTAGCAGAGCACAACAGGCTCTATGCAAGGCATAGCTCAGACTCCTCAAGGATGTTTTCCCAGGGCTTCCAGTACTGTGAGTCCAGCTGAGGCTTCAAAACATGTTCATGAGTAGTCAGAAATGGTAAATTTTTTGCTCACATTCAAAGCAGGCTATCCAAGTTAGTGTGTGAGGCAGAGATGGTTGTTGGAAATAAAGGAAGGAACAAGAGCAAAATCCATGACTGATTTCTCCTTCCTAACTAAATGCTATTCCCAGGATTTAAAAGTCAGGGAAGTGTTACCATGTTAGCTACTTGTAGTAATTTGTCCCTCTTTGTCTCGTTTAAGAGCTAATTTATTTTCCCTCCCCAGTGTAGAATGTCATTTGAATGCCTTCACTGTACTGTACCTTAGAGAGGTGGCCAAATATTACCGTTATGGATTCTGAGATATTCTTGACTACTTGAAGGACCCACTGTATTTTGCAAACCTCAACTAGTTTCATTTGTGGATTTTATAGATAGTAATGTTTTGTAGAATGTGAGGGGAGCCCTCCACTACTGTTTTTTCCTATGTATTTTGGTTTCTTTTCTCTTTTTTCTTGGTCCTTCCTCACCTCCAAAACCCTAATATGATCCATTCCTGTGATTACTGGGAAATGTGAAGGTGGCACTTAAATGTCTGTGCAACTCTCAGTAAGTCTTAGGCTTGCCTGGGTGATGCAGCATGTACAGCACCATTTATTGATCCCAGACCTGTGCCATATTTTGGTGAAGCAGGGGACAGTTTGATTACAATATAGGATTTCACCCTTAATTTTTAATTTCCTGCTGCTTTACGTCACAGCCTTAACATTGCTTAAACCCGATCCCATGTGACTCCCTGGAGCTCAGGCAGCCATCCCTGAGAGCAGGAAAGCAACACAGCAGGGGTTGGCAGTGCTGGCAGGGGACCTGCCCAGCACCTCCCCTCCTCCTCCAGTTTGTGCACTTGGGGTACTTTTGGTATCACCCTGAGGTCTTTGGGTATGGATGGGCCAGGAGGGAAGCACAACATGCAGGGAAAAGCTGGGGAGGGATGACTTTGTGATATGAAGGGAAGCATGCAAAAAGCTACCCCAGCACCTGAACTCAAGTGTGTTTTATACAAACCACAGGACTCTACGGCTTATGAGAATGACTGTCCTCTTCTGTTGTTTGTTTTGTTGTTTTTTTTTTTATTTCTCACTGGCAAAATTGCTAACCTTCTCACCTCATCAATGTCAACAGCTGGATGTGTAAAAGGTAGAGTACGCAGGCATGCGGTAAACAGAGTCAGAGCATGAGCATTTACTTCTCTTGTCTCTTGTCCATGGGAAAGCTGCTGTGAAATGTGAAATCTCTGACAACCTTGACTGTTGTAGTCAAGGTCAAATGAGCACTAATTATCCTAAGATGTCAGCACGTGAAGCTTGTCTTGGTTTCTGCGGTCCTGGAGGGTGAGAACAGGATCAGAAAGCTGTTTCACACCATGTGTAGTGTCCTGTCATTGCTCACGTTTCACATTAACAGTGTGAATCTAGGCATTGGTTAGTTTCTTGGGTTTGGGGTTGTTTCATTCAGGTTTTTTTATTTGGTTGGATTTGGGTTTTTTTATGATACTGTATTATGGTATAGCTGGTACCATATCTGACAATATCTTACCTGATTAGGATGTTATTCCAGATCACCTTTCTTTGCAATCATTAAGAGTGGCCTGGCATGTTAGATATTTTCCCATCTTCACTTTTCCTTTTGGTGAAATGTATAAATACTCACAGAAAACCTTTCTGCAGAAAAAGAAATTTACATCTTGGTTCAAAGACAGAGTCCCTAGGAAAAAGAATGATTTTTTTTCCCCTGTTTTTGAAATCTCAGCTGCTTGTTTCAGGGCACTGGGTCACTAATTGAGTACAAGCTTCATAAATGTTTATCCTCCCCCACAGGGCATACAAAACCATTGAGGAAGATGACTTGAAGTTTCCCCTTATATATGGAGAAGGCAAGAAGGTGGGCACATTTGCTTTCCTCAGACCAAAGGAAGAAGGAATTCTGTGCTGTTTACCACCATTCAGTTTAGCCCGTGGCAGTCCAGTATCTCTTTATTTTATCGTTTTGACAGCTTGAAAGAATATCTTGGTTCTGTCATAAATCAGTCTCATGTCTGGGGGGTGGTGGGGAGAACTTAACTTAGTAATAAGTATTTTAGAGCAGTCATTTGTTGTTTAGTTTGCTTTTGTTTTCCTTTCATTGTAAATAGGCTATAATGAAACTGTTGTAAGTAATTGACTTTAAATGTTCCTGTTTCAGTTTAAAATATAACTAGAACAAAGCAGGAAGATACTTAATAGTTCTCTGAGATGCAAAACTAATTTAGGAGGAGGAGGGATCAGGTCAGGATTTGTAAAGGATAACACCTTTTAACCTTATCTTCTTCAGCTAGTGTACATGATCTCACTGTTGAATTTTCCTGATGTGTTAAGGCTGATAGTTGAAAGGGAGGAACGCTGTTCTGTTTGTTATACTTTGTTTTCAGCTGTGTGATTAAGAACAGTGAGATCGTTAGTGTTGGTCCCAGCAAGCTTAGCTGGATGCAGCAGTAGGATCAATATAAGGACGCAGTGCTGTCAGTTTGCTGATGTTGGTATGCTTGCTGTGCTCCTCTGCTGCACTAGGTTCTTATCTCAATGCAAAAATAGACACTCTTCAAAATTAGTCCATGTTTTGAAGGTTCTGCAGCTCATCTCTGAATTTTGTTAGATTTATAATTATTTGCAAAATGTTTCATGACCGTGCCTGGTCAGTCTTTGGAGCAGCTTTAACGACGGAGAGCCCAGAATCTCTTGGGACACCACTCAGGTCACAGAGGAAGATGCTGGGAGAAGGAAGTGGTAGATGTGAGGGAACTGCAGACCTACTGTAGAGTGACTCTCTCTAGAAGAGAGCACTGTGGTCAGTGCTGCTGTCACCTGTGTGTTCAGCAATTTGGGTGGCCTTTAGCACTTTTTCCTGGTAAAGGGAATATACAAAAATATGTCAATAGGAAGATGCCATGGATTCCTTACATGAGTAATTAAGCTCCTTGTCTCCTTTATAGAACCTATACTAACAGTATCATTTGCTGAAGGAATGCTCTCATAGACTGGTGTGGACAATGAGGTGACTGGTTTAGGTTTCTATAGACCCAGTACCTTTGAGATGGTGATTGAGTGGGATGTGGATGAAAACAAAGCTTGGAATAAGGAGAAAAATGGAGATGGCATGAGTGTGAAAAGCTTTGACATTGATTAGCTATGTTAAATCTAGAGATTCTGAGAAAGAAAAGGGAATTCATCCCCAACCATAGCAGTTACAGAGTAGGAATGTTATCTCATTTCCTATTGACACAGTCCATGTAACAAGATTTTATCCTGTTGCTTTTTTTTATTTCCAGGCTCGGGTTATGGCAACAATTGGAGTGACCCGAGGACTGGGAGACCATGACCTGAAAGTGCACGACTCCAATATATACATCAAACCTTTCCTGTCCTCATCTCCCGAGGTAAAACAGACAAGGTTCAACTATCTGATTTCTGAGAGGGAAATAAATTTACTTAATGTGTTTATTTCTTCTTCTCAAATCATCCAAGTCGATTGTGATCCAGTCCAGGTAACAATGCTGCCTATTCTGAAGATGCAGCATGCTAGTAACATCCACATAGTAGGAACTAAGTTCATAGTAGCTTCTAAGTTCCCCAGCTGTGTGCTCTAGCTCTGATTGCTCCACATCTGTGCAGGGCACTGATTCTTTCTCACTCCCTGTTCCATGGTTATCCCATAGCCTTGCCATTCAGTATGACAGATGCCCATCTCTCCTTCCACCTTCATATGCGCCAGCTCCCGTCAAGGCCTAGATCATGCTGCCTTCACAGAAGATGTAAATCCGTGTACTGCAGAAGGGATGTCTGCCACAGCAGGGTAGTTAGTATCCTGCATTACACAGAGGATACCAAATCAATTCTTAAGCAGGAAAATGCCAAGAGCCATAGGAATGATACTTCATGCTTCCATCTGTCTGCCCCTTAACCTTCAGTTCTTAATTCTTTTGATAGTTTTGTGCAAACACCAAATAATGGCAGTATGCATTCCAGATGATGGTGTAATGAGGAGATTATGCAGTGTTTGAGATAGGGGTAGGTTTAGATGCATCCTTCATTTTGAATGGCCTCATCACAAGCAATTCCACCCAGTTTCTGACCACTGGAGACCTTGCAGTAAAGGATATCAAGCCTTCCAAAGGGATTTAAATGTATTTGTTAACAAGGAACGTGCAAGCCTTCTTTTTTCTCCCTCTGTAACTGCATTCCTGGTCCTATGTCAAGGAACAGATGTCACATATTTTTCATAAAATATGAAGCAAGGGCAAACCATCTGATGACAGCACAAAAAGAGGCAGCTTTGCTTCCATGGCCCAAATGCTGAAAACTGTCCATTGTCAATTGGACTGCCAAAGTTTTAACCATACCCGGTATTTGACCTTGAATTTGTTGCTTGCTATAGCAGTATGAGAGAATGAAAACACACAAATAACAGCATGCTGCTAGGAAGGAACCAAATTACTAAATTAACCTTGCTTAGAACATCTGAAAGGCAAATTTGTCATGAATGTTTCAGACTGCTCAAAGAATCACTAGCAAAAGTATCTGCAAAAGCAGGTTTAATATTAAAATGAAAGCACGACAACGCTGTTTGGCAGGGTTCACTCTACTACTTAATAGATGGTTGGAGCACACGGAGAAAAAATTGGACTGAAATCTAAAATCAATCAATCTGAAACTAAAGTCAGCCAAAAATTTTCTATGTGGGAGCTGGGGACAAAAAAGTTTAAGGGTAAGGAATAAGGATAAGGGAAAGGGTAAGGATAAAAAGGAATAAGGGAAACCCTCCTGTTGAGTCACAAGGTTCAGAGTAGACCCCCTTGCCAAAATTATCCCTGGACTTGACAACCAGTTTAGGCCTAAAGGTTTTAACAAGACTTAATCAATAGCTGAATTTAAACAATTTAACAAAAATTCTATATAATTTATTGTAAGCACAACAGTAACTGGCTTAACTTACAAACCTAACATATTTAAGAATCTACAGAGAGCAACATTCCTGTACCTTGGTTTTAGCATATTCACACTCATAGGAACACAGACCTAAAAGTGTATATATGTATGTATGTATGTACACAGCCTGCTGTGGTCCAGGAGAACTCAGAGGGTCTCACTTGGACCCACTGTTTATAGGGTTGCAAGAAAGTTGGCTTTTAGCCATAGTAATTTTCCATTCTGGCTGCAATTTGGGTAGTAACTTTCTCTGAAAGTTTGGTAACTTTGTTATAATGTTGTTCCATTTCAGTTGTTATTCAGGTAAGAAGAATAAGTTTACAAGGCTGTTTGAAAAAAACACAGGAGCTCCTTAGACAGCAGAAGTTCCTGGAAGCAGATGGTGTTTCTGAGAAGCTTGAGAGGGGCTCAGCCCAGGTGCTGTTCATCAAGGCCAAGGCCTGACAGCATTTCTGAGATCACAGTGTGGCCTGAGGAGGGGCAGGGAGAAAGGGTGCACCACCACAATCCAGCCCACAACTAAAGGCAATCTGGCTTACTCCACAAAGTGGCGGTGTGGTCCCCTCTCGCCTCGGTGCCTATAAACAGAGATATAAATTTGATACATATTTATATTTATTATATATAAATTACATAGTAAAATTCCAGTTATAAAAATAAAATTTTAAAAAGTGCTGAGAGAATCCAGCCCTGAAGAAAAGAGGGAGATCTACAGACAGTCCCTTCTCCATGTTTCCTTGCTATCAGTTATGTACTTCCTCTCTCTCTCCCTTTGAATGTGTGGTGTCCCTCACTAGAGACTTGCTCCTGTTCTCCTCAGCCAGGCAGGCAGGAGCTCTGCCCTCATCACTGTGATGGATTTGTTTAATGCCAGAAAAATGATGCAATTCTACCTATTTATTTTTCTTTCTGGCTTGCTGAGACCCAGTGTTTCTGGGGTACATAATGGCTGCAGCACAGCATCCCAGCAATATAATTTCTGCCAATTGCTGCTGCAGTGTTTGTCTGTGTCTATAAACCAAAGCTTCTCATGGGCTTTTCTGATTTGTGGGGAATGTGTCTGTAGACATTCAAATTCTGGAATGTGGCATCCAGTTCGTATGCTAGCCACGTTTCTGGATCTCTTAAATGCTTTGCAAAAGGGAAGCAAAGTTGGCTTTGTTCCCCCATCTTCTTCACAGCTAAATTCAGCAGAAATGTATGAGGGCAGGAGGAGGAAAGAGCACCAGCCATCTTAATTTAGAGATACTGGCAAAAAAAACCCCTGAGTATTATTAGGAAGTAGCATATGCTCCAACTTGCTTTCCTTTGCACCTCCTTCTCTTAATCATCTCTTCCCTCTCTTCCCAGAGAGAGCCCCAGTGCTTAACTCCTCATGCTTTTCCCTGACTTGTTCTGTCCAAACACAGGCAGCGCACCTTGCACAGAAACCAGCATTAAGTAACATCTTTATTCTGCCATCTGGGAGGCTTGGCACTTGGAAGCAAAGGCAGTGGTGTCAGGCAGCAGTCATATTTGGTCCCTGTGCAGCATTGGATTTTGAGTTGTTTATGTAGAGATAGGGGAGTGCAATTTGCAGTTTCCAGACCTGGAAAAGGGGAGGCACAGGAAATTAAGGCACACAGAGTGAATTGTGACAGAGAGAAGAGCCAAGTCCTCTGGCTTCTGTTTCTGTGCCATAATTGCAATGTCCTTTCTCAAGTAAGGGACAGTGTGGTGAGGTTTCTGGATATTTTACTTCCACCATGACAAAGCTCTAGTATGCCATATCCACCAAAATTTAGCTCAAGGAAAGGTAAACATCCCTGAGACTACATCCAGAAATAGACATATAATAGTAACTTGAGGGTGGTGTGAAATGATACTTTGACAGAGTGCCAGGCTATGGGAGGGAAAGTCATGCAGCCAAGACTGATAAATGTAATCAGTATTCACTGGCTCAGCTGTTATGAGACCAGATTTGGAGGACTTCTGCAGGTTGGTGAGCTCTAGAGATTTGAACCTCTTATAATGAACTGGAATAGCACAAAGCAGGCAAGCCATGGCTGAGGCTCTCTGGCATGGAATTAAGTATTTATTTTTCATAATGGAACAGTTAATTTGAAAGCTTTCAGCAGTAAATTCTGCTTTTCAAAGCTTAGTAAGAGCCACCTTGTTACAGATGAAAAGCAGAATTTCATCCCAAAATTTTTTGAATGGCAGCTCAGCTATTTGGTGGGGAAAGATGTGGCTCTGATGACAGCATTTGGCCCTTGCCAGGAAGGAACCCAAAGCCAGCCACCAGAGCAAATGATAAGAAGGTAATGAAGAAGAATTTCTGTTGTTCCATAGTAATATATTCCATAAAAATCTTTCTGACAACTCCATAAATATTTCCATTTTAGACTGACATCTGCCTTCTGGAGAAATCCTCAGGAATTACACCATCAAAAGGAACTCGTAAGGCAAATACATAAGTACAATATGATCAAAGGGAGTCAGAGTGGCTTCAGGAAGCAAACATCACACTTTAGTGGCTTCAGGTCCTTGAGGCTTTGTCTACAAGGGAATTAAAATAATGATAAATGCAGTTGATGCTCTTTCATGAGCATTTTGATTCCTCAGAAAACATTTGAAAAACTGTTGTGCATCACAGTATAAAAGATATACTTTTATATACAATATAAAAGATATGAAGCTACAGACAAAGTGGAAAGTTGGCACAGTCTACTGGAAATTGGCTAATGGGCAGGAAACAAAGGATGGCAGTAAAAAGCTAAAAGGAGATTAATTGGTGAATGCTGCAGGGAGCAGTGTTGGGACCCGCTTTTATTATTTACATATAAATTACATGGAGACCAGTATTGAAAGATCTCATCATTTGCCGGGAGAAGCTGCACTGGAAAACACTGTGCATAAAAGGGATGATACAATTAAGAAAGGGCTTAATTTATTGAAGTAGCTGAGCTGATCAATAGTGCAGGCAAGTGAATGTAGGCTGTTGTTTAGCTGGAATTCCCTTAGGCCAGCTGCTAAGGAACACCTCAGGTGGCTGCAGACTCTTGCACGTCACTCTGTCGTGAATGGTTTTCCAGCCACAGGGACTCACGTTGGCTGCCCCTTAAAAACAAATCTGGCAAACAAGGCACTCTCAGGATTGATGTCTGGCTGCAGAACCAGCAATTCACAAGGAAAAGACTGAAGATTCAAGATGGCATTGTTAGGAAATTTGTGAAGAGTGTTGCACCAGTTTAGGAAACCTCTGCACTGCCAGTCA
The DNA here is from genome assembly GCA_013389925.1 of Aegithalos caudatus. Lineage (NCBI taxonomy): Eukaryota > Metazoa > Chordata > Aves > Passeriformes > Aegithalidae > Aegithalos > Aegithalos caudatus. Next base: position 519,420 of record WEIU01014771.1, read on the forward strand.
TTGTCCAGCCAACTGTCACCTGAAGGAGCAGGGTTCTGCAATGCTGTTTTGCAGTGTGAACAGGTTTGCACAAACTTATGTCACAGAAAAACCTTTCCTTAAATCTCACTCTTTACTTTCATGTAATACAGCTGCAGGAAGGAGGCAGTCATTGGGAAGGTTTAATCTGGAAATTAAAAAAATAAAACAAAATAGTCATTTTCATTGCAGTCATTGAGCTGCATTTGGTCACATAAGATTTAAAGGGCTGTGGGGTTCATTGCTGTTGCAGGCACTAAGGTAATTCCCTGGATGTCTCCTCATATGTCAAAACTGTGGCATATCCTACACTGTCACCTTTTTTGTACATGTGGAGTGTGCTATGTGTGCTGCACAGTGTGGGATGTGTGTGGAGTGGGTGTTCAGTGAGCCCTGCTGGGCTGAACTTCTGTTCCACGTGCCCTGGTGGTGCTGCCCAGCCTGTGTTCTCCAGGAGCTCTGCTGTCACATTGCTCCAAGTCCAGCTGAACGCACTGGGTGCTTCTGCAAGAGACCCTCATTGACCCAAGCAAGAACTGGAACAAAGGTGTTGGCAGGAAAAGGAAGGGTTAGGAGCTGGTCACTTTCTGCACCTGGACATGGCAGTCTGTGAACATAACCTGACCCTGCAATAGACTGGACAGCTCTAAGTCGTTTGTCAGCGACATATTAGGGGCACCTACAGCCGTATTTAAGAAATCCAAGGCAAGACACAAAGGAAGGACTTAAGGTAACTGGAAGGCAGGCAAAACTGCATTTCATTGAACGTTTTGTTGCATGCCCAACTGGTTCTTATATGCAACAATTTTATGTAAATTTCCCCGAGCTTGTCTCCTATAACCTTGGCACTCTCTTTTCCTTAGCCTAGGGACTGGCTTAACACCTCACTGTCCTCTGCATCTCTTCTGACATCTAGTTTCTTCTCAACATATGCCTTTCTGCTGGAAGTGCCCAGTTCACAAAGCTTATCCTTTTAGGAAGTTCCCTTCTTCCTAGATTACACATTAAATCAGTGAATGCATTTGTGCATTTTTTTTTCCTGTTCCCCTAAAACAAAACGTATTCTTGGTAAAGTGATCTCTTCTTATTGCTCTTGCATTTTGACCTATGGGCTGGCTGCAGGTAGCTTTGTAAAGTTTCTCATCCATCCCAGTGCCTCTCCTCAGTCAGAAAAATGGGTCATTTCAGGAGGATTCCAATCAGTGATGCATATGGTTTTGTTTTCCCGCCTTCTTCCCCACCTAAGCTGCAAAAATAGCTTCTGTGGTGTAATGTGTCTTTTGTCTCAGTTGGGATGTGCTTTTCCCAGCACAGATGTTTGAAGCTTGGTTAGCCCTGCCAGGGGCTTGGTGCTGAGTGCATCCCTGAGCATTAACTCTGATGCTTTCTCAAGTGTTTGCTGGTCCCCAAGAGATCTGACCAGAACATGTGCTGTATATTGATGGCTGTGTTGGCCAACTTACCCTCCACACCCCAGTGATTTCTGAGTTGCAACTGTGGGCTGTTAAGGCTGAACTAAATTCTGGGAGACAGGGACTATGACAGCTGCTGATTTCTGTACAATAAGCTTGAGACAAGAGCTGTGCTGCGTGTAGGGGTCTTTTCTATATTTCCACTCAAGTCCGAATAAGCAGATATGCTCTAATGAAGAGAGTATCTTGCCTTGAATTTAATCCTCTCCAAAGTCCTTATTCAGCTGCTATCTTAGATAATGAAGTGAAGGTTACATTTTACAAATGACCTTCTTGTGCTTTTGAGTGAAAGGCGAACTGGTAAGGATTAACAGTGAGATCTAGCTGATTTTTAGATTTTTTTTTTCCTCTGGTACTGGGTGAAGTCCTATAAAAGCATAATTACACTAAAAGGTCCAGGCATTTTATATGCATTGGCTGTTCCACAGCTCCTAAGGGGAGAGTGCACCATGAGGAAGAATAAAACAGCTCATATTTTCTTGTTATGCCAAGTACTTGTCCTGACTAACTGCTGTTAGTGGAGTCCAGGACTGGAGCAGAGTGCATGATGAAGTGCACTGTTTCTGAATTTCAGTATAGGTGATCCTTCCCTCCTGTCTCCTTGCTGTGGTTGTTGCAGTTCTTTCAAACTGCGGTTATTGCTGGGATAATTAAAGTCTCTGTGGGTGCTTCCTAATGGTTCCCCATCACAACCTGGGAAATGCAGGCATTTCTCAGCTGGAGTACAGCATGTGCTGGAAGGGGAGTTACACCAAACTAAAGGCTTGTTTTAAAATACTTTCTGTGGCCTTTGCTTGCATTCTGGCTCAGCTGATGGCCTTGCAGCAACCCCTGCCATGACTGCCTCCACCACTCTCAGCCTTTCTGGGAAGAGGATGGTGGAAGTTGTTTAAAAAGGCAGGGTGTTAAGACGTCTCAGCAGTGATCAGCCTGACTAGGGCTGCAGACAGATGAGTTGAAGTCAGTAGGTATTTTAATAGTGCAAATAAGCTTCACTTTTGTGCAGATCCTGAATTGGTCTGTAGCTACTGAAATCCTTGCAGATACATGTGACTGAGCAGTTCTTCTCCATTTCATGGAACAACTCCCTTGCTCAGGCAAAACTCCTGAGTGCAGCAGCTGCATCAGGTTCAGAAAAGTGAATGCAATGCCGGCTGTCACACAGGCATTTCCAAACATGCAATCTGGCAGACTTAAATGGATCTGGACAAATAGTGAAAACAATTATTTGTGAATATTTTATTAGAAAATATCAAAAATTCATCAAATAAATTATTCAGCTTCCATATGACTAGTCCTGCCAATGATAGGGAGGAGCCTCATGCACTGAAGCCAGGCTGCTGGGTGGGGGAGGCTTCAAGTGCTTCTGGCATCAGGCAGCACAGTGCCTTAGAGCCTGGTTTTGGAATGCTTACATCCATCCTGTCTGGAGTTAGCACCTGAGCCTCGGTGAGCTTCAGCAGGGAGAGTTGCTGTGTGGAGGGCTGAACTGGAGACAGACTCCACCAGTGCCATGGGAAGTTATTTCAGTGCCCTGGCTGAACCTGATAAACTCAGCCAAACTCACCAATGCCAAATTCCACAAACAGTTGTCTGACAATCTTCTTTGTGAATGTCTCTTGCGTTTTTTTCTTTTAGGTGCGAGTCTATGACCTCCTGCAGTACGAGCATGGGCCAGATGATGTTCTGATCCTAGCTACCGACGGACTCTGGGATGTGCTGTTAAATGAAGAAGTGGCAGAAGCTGTCACTAACTTTCTACCAAACTGTGACCCTGATGATCCCCACAGGTTTGTGCTCATCCCTGATTTTCTAGCTTCTCCATAGAATAACACTTTCTGGTATCATATTTTTGTAAAAAGTATGATATGAATAACATTTGGGAAATGTGCAGCACTTACAAGATGTTTTTATAGGTCGGAAGGAGCCTCTACAGCAAATGTGAGCAGTTGGAGCAGGGGCTCCAACTGAGTATTTTGAGTATTATAATTCTGAGTATTATAACTCAGAAATGTCGACCTTCAAATGAATAGGTCTGGGATCACAGTATCTTGGCATGGGATCCATTTTTTTTGCTGTGTGGAGGTCCTGTGAAAACTGTAGGAAGCGGGGGTCTTAGAAGAACATGGCAACAAGTCTCTCCTCTGGACAATCCTTTAACACCAAAGATTGTTTCTTAGAAGGACATCCTCAACATCTCCCTCTGTGTCACTGTATATGTATATAAATACTGTACATTGTGGTTCCCACTCCTTCCTAGTCATGATGTGATCTTTAAACCCACTTTCCATAGAGGATGCTCAGTGCTATCAGCTGCAGAACAGGTGTGGTGACAAAATAGGTGGAAAGTCTGACTTGTATTTCATTTAATTAGACCCTGCTTCATTTCACCATTTTAATCTACCTAAAGCTCTTCATTTTTCTATATTTATCATCTCTTAAATTATAAATTTCCATCCTTAAAACATACCATAATGCAAACAAACGAGTTCCCAAACAACCATGTAGAGGCTGTCTGCCTTGAGTGAGTCCATAGGTTTGTCTGCTATTGAGTTCAGTGTCACTGTGAATTAAAACATTATGCCAGACATCAGAAGTCTCTTGCTTGTAAATGGGACTGTAAAAGTGGAAAGAGCTTTATTTGTTCTTATGGACTGTTCAGAAAGGGAAGTGTGTATTGGTAGTGAATTTAGGGCCATCTACCACTGTGTTTCTGCCCTCACCCTGGGCTGAGAGTGGGGAAGAGAAAATTTACGCATCCCCAGTTGGTCTGTGGAAAGTGGAGTTTCAGAAATAGCTAAGACCCATCTCAAAATGTTTGCTGTTTCTCATATTTCTAAGTGGTCATCTTCACAGGGTCAGCCCTGTTCATCAACAAACAAGATAACTAGGTATGGACACCATGACAGTGACTTGGGTTTTAAAGAGAGAACACCCTCAAAATAACTCAACAGCAGTATTCTCTTGCCCTGACACTTACAAATATGGAATGCAAAAAGAGGTTTTGCTGCAATCATCAAGAGAAACGACGATCGATGATTATCATGAAGTTGCAACTACAGTACTTTGACTTTGCCCATCTCCCTATGCCAAAGATAAGATGTGGCCTGAATGACAGCCCTGGGCCATCTCTACTTCAGCAAGACATGCAGCTGTGGCTGCCCTCTCTCTGGGGGGGACATCAGAGAGGATCAGCTAAGGGCTCTTCCAGGGCATCTGGCAGTGTGCTATGCAGACATGTCATTAATTTCATGTAGGAGGAGATGACCCAGTCAACTTCCAGTTATTCCCTGACACCATTCAGAAATGCTGTGGTGCTTTTGTTCTCATTCCTGCACCCTTGAGATTCTTGTAAAGGCATCTGGTAATATGCAGTACCTCTGTCCTGCTCTGTCTCCATTCTCATCCAGTATTTGGGAAAGGTTGGCCCTGCCCTCCATCGTCACCAGTCCCGTCTGTTGTGAATATAGTCAGGGTGTGTTGTGTCTGTCTTGTTCCTTTTGGTCTCTGCTGAGCCATGGTGATGACCACCATGATTGCTGCAGTAGGAAGGATTCTTCAAGCTTTTTGACTTGTTAGGTGAGTAATTTTTCATCCATTATAGAACACTCAGAGCAATGAGAGACACTAAAGGAAAATTGTATTTTCTTTGTTTTGATTTAGATTTTCTCATACTGGCTTAGTAATTGTGGGGCATTAGTCACTGTTTGTGCCAACATGAATACCACACATTCCAGAGCTGAGCCTACTGTTTATAACTTAGAACAAACACATTTACTGGTGTTTGACCTACTGGTCTTTGAATGGACATCTGAATTGTAAATAAACTTGTTCTTTTAAGCAACTTTGTGCCAGATCATTCAGAGGCTTACAAATAGTGATGGCAAGACACTTCTCACGCCAGTATGCAAAAGGTAATTAGAGCAGTCCCTCATATAGTTTACAATGATATTTATGAAAATTACCTTTGTGGAATTGCTCTTGCTGCTTGGTTGTAAAGAATATTTAAAGGTTTTAATGTTCTCTGTGAGAGGTTCTATGTAATTATTTCACCCTGGTCTAAATGAGGTATAACTAATGAATTTGCGGTAGCACTGGAGCTGCATTCATTCCTCTCACTAGTCAATGACAGAAAAATCTCCTTTGTCATATGATAAATGTTATATTTAAAGGAAATGTTATCCCACAAAATGTCAGGTTCTGTGATGGGTGCAGTGACATAATCTGTGATGAGGTGATCAGCTGAAAATGTAGTATCTCTAGGGATGTAGGAAACTTGTCAGAATGTAAGAGACTTGCACCCTGGGTTTGGCAAAGCTGTGGTCTTCACAGGAGAACCAACCTGTGGATCAACCCCTAAATCCACCTGACCCAATAGCCTACTTATTCCCTGACAGCAGTATGTTAGAAAAGAAAAGAGAAAGAAAAAAACTAGAGAGGATTTCAGGGCTGCAGAGTACTTATCTGTTACATAATTAGCTCCTTGTAGGAACAATATCCCTCCCATTTGAATTAGAAATCACTTTATAGCCTGATGGGTAAGAGCTTACAGCCCTCAACAATGCTCTTAGGACTCTCTCCTGGTGATATTTACTGTGAGTATTTGTTGCCCACATAAAAAACATCTCTGAATTCTGTCAAACATAGCATGTGCCTGGATATCTCCAAGTGCAGGGAGAGCAAGGTCTCTCTTCATCCAGCCATGCAGACGGAGCCTCAGGGGAATTGGGCACAGACTTGTTTAGAGAACAGATCCCGTGTGAGGGCTGTGATGGAGTGAAGAGGCTGGGATGGAGCTGGATTTCTTAGCCAGCTCATTTCTTATGGGTATCATGGCAGACAAGAATTACAGGGCCTCCTAGCAAAGGACAGCTGGCAGTGCCACTGCTGCTGTCCATACATCAGCTCTCTGAAGAGGTATGAAATGGAGGACTATGACTCTTTGCCAACTTCCTTCAGCTGCATGTATGCACATTTACCCTCTGACCTTGGGAACCTTTTATTTCTCATCCTTCCTGTTGTAATTTCTTGTCTCCTCATTGTCCCTCTCACACTCGCTAGAGGTTTATGAGAATGCTGAGGAGCTCCTCCACCTCTGCTGGGTGTGAGGAGATAAGAAGCTGCTCAGACAGCAGCACAATTCCCCCACAGTCACCATTTCTCCTTCAGTACTTTCACTGATCAATACAGAAAGCATTGGCATAAGAAAAAAACCCCTCCATATATTTATTCTTAAACCACAAAAGTTGTATTCCAGCATGGCTATTCATTAGGAGGAAGTGGATACTTTAAAACTACTTCATCAGTTCTCTAATGCTGTCTCGACAGCTGAATCCCAATTTCACAGCACTGGAGAATAAAACATTTAGTAATGGACTGCTGTTGCTATTCATCTCCAGGTACAAGAGATTCACCCTATCTCTTCTAGTGCCAAGTTGAACAGCATTGCTTCAATTCAGCTCTACAGAGGAGAGGAATACATTACTTCACTACTGCCTTCACCTGTTCCTTTTTCTTTGCTTCATTGTGCTGGTTTTCTTGAGTATTTCACAGTTTGTCTAAAGAGAATTTCTTGTTTATTTAAATTGCCTTTTTTTATCTTCCCCTCTCCTAACATTCAGCAGCAAAAGCCAAATGCGATCAAAAGCAATACTCATTCCTTTGTACTTCTTAGATGTGGAGAGTCCTTGTTAATTAGAAAAAGCAGGAAGACAAAGCTTTCTTGCAGAATGATGGGTGTTTCTTTCTTAAATTCTGACAATAGCTGAGAAATCCTTGGGAAATGAGTTCTTGCCAAAATTCACTCAGCATCAGACACGCTGTGAATAAATATTTCAGTTTCCTGCTTGCCACGTGGAGTCCTTTTGTTCCTTAGCCCTGCATCTGATTTAAGAACTGAGGAGTGCAAGTATGTATGTTTGGGTTTTTTCCCTATAGAAAACACTATTTCATGTTGTGTTAAGACAGTAAGGGCAGTGCTTCTTGTTAAATCCTGATGTTCTAGCTCGAGGTTGTGGCACAGACTGATCTCAGAACATGCGGACAGTGCACGTGCATATGCAAGCATGTGTGTTAGATTTCATGTCTTTGGGCCCTTCTCTTACTGCTGAAGTAAATCATTTGTCAAGACCAGTGAGGCCTGGAAATTTTATCACTCAGTACCATTAGGAACAGTGGGTGCATTGCAGCTGTACAACATTACTTGAATTTGGCATCAAACCTTTTGGGTAGTCAAGCATTGGTTCATTTGCTTTGAAGAAATCTTCCTAGTAGCACAAATATATCTACTCTTGATTCAAAGGAGGCCTCTGAGTTCAAGTCATCAAAACTCTAGGCAAAGAACATAATTGGGTGGGGTTTTTTTTCTTCTTTTATCCCCAGAGATTGCAATTAGAACTTAATACGAAGTTCAGTGGTGAAAAGTTCTAAGGTTGGAAGAGTCTTGGGTAACTGACAAACCTAAACACACACAGTGCTTCTGATCAACATAGATATTGTTCTTTCCCTTTCTACAGATAAGATCTGGGCAGATAATTTCTGTCAAGGATCCTCCCTAGAAAAGGGGGTATTGAAATGCAAACCCTTCTTGTCCTCTCTGGTTTTGGAAACACAGAGGTGTGCTTTAGTTCTTGGAGGCCTGTGTGTGTGGCTTCATAGACCCCTGCATCATGCTGGAGGTTGACACTTTTAATAAAAACCATGCAGACTGGTGTTTTTTTTCTTCTCTGTCTTTTAACTATTCAGTTAATTTTAATTACCAAATCATAGAAAAGCTTGCCTCCACCCAATCAAATTCAACACCTCTTGGCCAGGTGTTGAGGCTGATGAGGTAAAACATGTGACAGTAGCTGTTCACCCATAATGAGATTTCTTTCAGAGGAAACTTCTAAGTGAGTACACAGATGGGTCAGTGTAGTAACAGCAGGTAAAGCAGTAAGGGAGAACATGACAGAGCACTGTGTGTGCACCTTTTGGACTCTGACACCCTTCTGCCACCAAGCAGCATGTGGTAGCTTTTCAGGACAGAAATATAACTCCCATAAATCCAGTGCCACTCAGCCCAGCACAGGCTGGCAGTTTTGAAGCAACATGAAACTTGGTATTTCACTAAATTAAGCACTTGACCACTCACATTCATGCAGTTTTCACTGGACTCATAAATGTGAAAGAACTGTGGGACTCGGTTAATCTGATCATACTAACTGTAAGATTCCTTTTTCAGTTTCAGAATAAATAAAAGAGATTTAAAAGTCATTCCTATGACTTTTTTTTTTTTTCTTGACCTATGGTCAAGAAAAACAGGCAAGTTAGTCTTAAAGTGAAATTTGGATTTTTTTTTAATGCTCTATTACTTGCTATCAAGCTACTTTCTTTATTACAGTTAATTTCTGAAATAGTTGAGCCACGTTTACCTTCAGGTGTGTCAGTGAACAAGTGTGTAGTTTTCAACAAGTAGTGTTATTTTCCTCAATTTTTCATATTACTACTAGAAACCCAATTTGTTAAGGCAAGTGTGTTTAATATTTTTCTGAAGATCGGTGGAGCCAGGCTCTTAGAATGGCCAGTGACTTTTGATCAAGCGGTGCCCGTCAAACAGCTCTACGTTCTTATTCGGGAACTGTCACGGAACTAGAAGGGATTGCTTTGTGCATATGCCATGGGTTGTGTTTCTCCTGCCTGCTTCTAAAGCACTGGGAAGCACATCTTGGTAGGTCACAACATTAAATCTGGCAGGCAGCAGGCTGTGAAAACCCAGTTTCCTCACGGAGACAACCCTCCCTGGCTGTACTGTGCCTTCTCCACAGGTACACGCTGGCGGCGCAGGACCTGGTGATGCGAGCCAGGGGCGTGCTGAAGGACCGGGGCTGGCGGATATCCAACGACAGGCTGGGCTCTGGAGACGACATCTCTGTCTACGTCATCCCTTTGATACACGGGAACAAACAGTCCTGAGAGGAGCACCGAGAGTGGTCATAGGATGGGGATCTTTTTGGGAAGGGCCTGTAAGAGACAATAGGTTTTTGGTGGTCTGACCAGGACACTTCCAAATTGATGTAACCTATTCAAACCTAATGCTGGATGGGGTGTTTTTCTGCCCAAAAGGTAGGGCTCTGCACATATACTGTATATGATTAAAGAGAACCCTTAAGATTCCAATTTCCCTACAGAAATGGTTTTGGTGCTTAACAGGAACGGGATTTAAATGCTGCTAGCGTATTATGGATTCTGTCATCCCTCTAGGTGGGGTGGGGAATAATTTTTTTTCTCAGTTTACCATGTAGCTTGGAAGAGCCATTTCAGTTGTGAAAGTAGAAGTAGATATCAGAAGCCAGGGAGGCTCCTGAAATCTACCTTCAAATATTCAGAAGGGGGCTTGGGTCACATCTCATTTAAGAATATAGATATACATATATGAGATTCAAGAGTTTTCTTCTTTCAAAAGTTGTATTCATGACTTATCTATGGACAACTTCAAACTCGTGTAATCCTTTGAGCCCCCATTTTCCTCTCCTGTCTCTTCTTCAGTAGACTATACCTCCTGTATTCTAGTAGGAAAACTGAAATTGGTTTCAGTGTGACTATGCCTGTTTACTGCAGCTAAAACAGTCACCTGCAAAGTTGTCCACGAGAAATAGGTCACAGTCCTGTATGGCAGAATTTATTCTGGTGTGAGGAGTTACTTGTCAAGATTTCTTGTGTGTATACCATGATTATACAGAGCATGCAAACTCAGCTTTATGTGATGTTTACCTGGAGGCCGTGGTTTCTTTGGGATCAGAGATTTACATTCATTGAATGGTTCTGCCTGCTTTATCCTGTTGAAAGGATCCCTGACCATAAAATTTTTCCAGCAGTTGAGATTTAGTAAATTTGTTTGGGCTCCTGAGTGTATTTTCAGTTGGACTTCTACTTGAAGTAGTGGTATTGTTCTCATTAGCAATTTGGATACCCCGGTAGAGATCTATTTCAAAGGTGTTTCAGTTCTTCCTGCCTCATTTATTATTCAGTGTACCTTCGCCTGCTTGACTTTGGTGATCAGAAAGGGACAGCTTAAAACTTTCTGTCCTCTTGGCATTGAGAATTATACCCAAGGATCACAAGACAGCTGTGATGGATACAAGCCCTTGCTTCAGCAGCTCTTTTCTTAGCAGTGATAAATCAATTTAAATAAAGAAAATTTGTGTAAAATCTTACTGAAATGAAAGCAGTAGTCCAGGAGAGAAACAAGTGAGCAAGTCTGCAGTGTAACCTGGCTGCCTAGTCACGCAGGCAGCTCTCTTATTTCATTGGCATGAATTTAAGAGAAAACAAAATCAGAAAGTTCTAGCATATAGGCAGGTATATTGGCTAGGGAGCCAGCTTTCACCTCATTTGTGCCCAGACCACATTGGTGTGGAGCTGTTCATCTGGTTTGTACTTCTTTGGTAAGAAAAAAGACAGGGAGCTGACAAACATTGTGTCCTTTCCAAAAGAGAAAAAGATGCTGTGCCCTTTGCAGACTTTCTCCTGCACAGGCGTGGCACAGAGCTTGCCAGCTCTGTAATTTACGATGTGCTGTGTAAACACGGCGCAGCCCAAGTGTGGTGCAGCTGCCCAGATGCTGTGTTTGACTGCATCTGGAAGTACAGTTTGGTGGATTTAAACTACTCTTGCTCCAAATCTCAAGACCCAGAAGAGTTTCAGGATGAAAGCAGGCAATGTGGAGAGTGGAACAGCTCAAACATTGCAGCAAGCTGCGCGATTTCAGCCTGAAAATTGTTCCATGAGTTCCCCAGTGCCTCATGTGGTCGAGCTGTATAGAACGTGGATGTTTTATATTCTAGAACTTCAGTATAAATCAATGGCATATCTGGTTATGTGTTTTCATGCTTTCTTTCTTTTTTTTTTTTTTTTTCTCTTTTTNNNTTTTTTTTTTTTTTCTCTTTACCTCTTTTTCTGTGTGCATCTGGGGGAAAAGAGAGGCTTGGAGTCTAGAATATTTTTCACATGGCCTTTCTTATGTCTTAAAGTTTAAGCAAGAGGTCCTCTTGCACTTTTTTTTTTTTTTTTTTGGCCTAATAAACTTGTAAACATGCTTTTCATGCTCTGTGTAACTCCTGTTGTCTCTTCACAAATGCAGTTGTGTAGTCTTCTGGTAATTCAGATCCACTTTGACAAAGAAATTAGTGCTGGCAAATCTGGTGAAATCATCTGAACAGCTAAGACACTGGTGTTAGTACTAACTACAAGCTCAAGTCAAATATTTCAGTGCTTTGGTCTCTGTTTGGTAACATGGTGTCAACACACATACCAGCTGCTGTAAAACCACTGAGTGCAGTGTGGTAGAAATAGATTTCCAGTGTAGCATTTGCCAAAATATTAAAGTAAAACTCCAAGGCAATGGAAAAGGTACCTCCTCATTCGAGGGTGTTTTTAAATGTACCCCTGAAGAGATGGGTTAGCAGACTGCATGACTTGGTGGGAGCAAACTGGCAGGTGACTTCTCAGAGCATGATCTGGTGGGCTGGTGAATGAACCTGCACAGTGTTTGTTGTTCATCTGAGCACTGCCATCAGTCAGGAGCTTCTCTGCAGCAACCAGGCCCAGGGTGAGTTATGTTCAGTGTCAGCCCCTCTCCTGGAAAGGGCAGAAATACAGTATCAACAATTAATATCAATTAGCATCAATTAATGAATTCTGAGAACTTTAGTAAAAGGTTTTATACTCAGATGCATGTGGCTGAAACCATGCTGTGATGCTTTTTTGCAAAATACCTGTTACACATTTAGGTGCTTGCCCCCCTGGAGTGTCTGGCACATCTTTGATCCATGCATTAGTATTTGGGGCTTCACATTTACCTGCTTTTGGTGGGAGATTCTTGCGTACCTGAGCTAGGGTCATGCTCTGCTTCAAGGCATGGTATAAATACATATACACACCTAAGGCTCACAGAAACATTTATTGGGGAAAGTAGTATCTGAGAAGCAAGAATAATTATAAACACTTCCAATTCCCTTTAAAGGCTGAATTACTTTGCATTGCACAGCATTAGAAAACATTGATGGCAGGGAGGATTCCTGGTGCACAATGCCATTTTTCATATGGGTGCAGCATGGGTACTGCCATGTTCAGACTTGCAGCTGCTCTAGGGCTCAGTCAAGCTCCTGAGTTAGGAGCAGACAGCTTGTGTCCTCAGACTGGAGCAAGTTAGGCACCAAGTCCAAATTTTAGATCCCTGGCATGTCAGTTACTGCCTGATGCCACCAGTGTTCAGGCTTTTGCCAGTCAAGTTCCCTTAGTATCCCAAACTTCTACAGCCTCAGCAGCAAGGAACCTCAGCCCTGAGTTACATCTGTGTTCATATTGCTATTGCACACAGTGCTCTGCCTTGCCTGTGCATAGGCACTGCTTAGAAAGTTGGGAAATTCTTGTCCTTCCTTGGATAATGGCAAGGAAAAGCAGCAGTAAAGGAGCTCCACTTAGCTGCAGTGTAACACTGTCTTCTCTTGCCTAGTCCAGTCCCATTTCTAGAAACACAAAACCAAAAAGCTTTTACCATTCTCCCAGAAATACTGTTGCAGAAAGTAGAATAGCCATTTCAAATATTTTTCTCCTGCACTACAGCCTAAAATTTTCTTTATTTAATTTGATTAAGAAGGTGGTTAGAAATTTAATTTACACTTGATTATGTAAGGCACACAGCCATCTTTTGGGGCATTAAGACAATAATGCTTCCTTCATGAACACAGAAGTGTGTTCTCTGACAGGGCTGCTGTTCAACGGCCTCACACTGGAGAGAGAATATTTTTAATTAATTTGAAAAAACAACAGGGCCAACAGGCTAAAGGAAAAGTGGTCAGAATCTGCTGTTAATGGTGTATTTCCATTTGCAGTTACTTCTATGTTGAAATATGACAAGAGGTTTGTGAGGTACTGTCAACTCTGTCCCTCCAGGATATTTCTGATCTTGATGTTTGGACAGATTTTGGCTCTGAACTTCTGTGAGGTTTTTAAAGAACACTACATGCTTCAAGCAAATCTGCTGTGTTTCTTCCAGCCTTGGTGTTTTCCTTTTATTTTACATTTTATGCACTAATACTTTCACCATTTTTCTATCAAACATGAATGGCAAACTGTGTGGAACTGTTGTTCCTCACAGACATTTTAGGTATGTAAGTAGCTTTCCTCCATGTGTCTTAGATGAAGATTCAGTGATGTGGCTGTCATAGAGAGAGTGACCAAACTATGCTGTAACTGTGCTGCTGTATTTCTACCTGTGATGTACTTGAAGGAGGATGCCCTTCTCCACCTCCATGCTCGTTCTGTTTTCTTTGTTTTACTCCATTGCTATTGGTGTTCTTTCATAGGTGTCTAATTTTTTTTTTTTTTTTTTTTTTAATACCTGCCACATTTATCTTTTCCTTCAATGGGCGCTTCATCTTAATATCTTGAGATCTGTACAACTGTCTAGGGTTTATATTTCCTGAAGAAAGAAGGACCTGCTGGAGGAAGATGTTTTGGACCAATGTACTTCTGCTTTGTGACTGTGAAATGTTAATCTTTTTGTAACCTAAGAACAAAAAATGTTTAGTAAAGGGATATATTTTGTGTTTTTTGAAACTTTTCAGTGCAATGAACAAAAGAGGAGGATACTGAAGAAGTGTATGTGCAAAGTTTTAAAATAAAATTTTAAATTATATATTATATAATCCATCTAGATGTATAATCATTTTTATTCTGCGTTTGTCATGAAGGTTCCCTGAATCTCTTTATGTGTATTACTAATTGTGCAGTGTGGACAAGTAGCACACTCTACTTTACAAGGGAACTGATGATTCACTGACAAAAGGTCTGACGCTTGAGTTAGTGAAGTAAATTCCTTTGAGGTGCATAGTGGATGGGTTGATCTGGAAGAGTTCAGCTGTGAGAGCTTTGTGCTGCCATCAGATCATGATTCATCACTCAGACTGCCAGCTGCCATGTTCTGACTCAGTAAAGAGCTATGCAATGTGATCCAGTACCAGCTCTCTGAGGCACGGGATGTAATTTTGGAAATGACAACAGAGTTGGAGTAAGTTTTCCCTCATCATCAGTCCTTAGGAATCTGTCTGAAATTCTGCTCTGAATTTATGTTTGAGTAAGGGTGAATTCACTGACTCCACTGAATTCAGATTCCACTGAAGCAAGCTCTCACAGTTATTTAGTATCCAAAAGTGCTTTTGCAGGTACTGAAGATGCAGGAGCTGACACCGGCCTTGCCCTGTACCAGCACAGCCACGGACAATACCCACCTGGGTTGCCAGCAAGAGAATGAGAACTGGACTAATCATTATATTTTGGAATATTGCATTGTAGCACAAGTGGTTTCCTCTTTCACCTCATGCTTAGTAAAAGAGCACTGAAAACATCTGTTCTAGTGCTACTGTGGTTTTTAAAGTGCTGCAAGTGCCTGTTGTATCCACTGAGCACAATAGAAAGTGCAAAAGGAGGCAATGTGTTACTTTCTTTCACTCTTGCTTCACTACTCTCCCCTTAAGTCCTACAGTTTGTAACTGCAGTCTGACCTCAGTGTCATGTTTAAAATTGCTGTGCAAATAAAACTTCAGCACAGCTTTTCCTGGCTTGCTGGTGTCAGCTGAATAAGTGTTGGTAGCATGCACTGACAGGGAACTGTTGCACACCAACTGAACCTTAAGGACCTTATTCCACATCATCCTTTTCCACTTCCTATGTCTTAAAATCTGTAAGCTTGTAGATCAAGAAAGGTTGCTTCTTTTAAATTTTTTAGGTGATCCATAGAACTCTTAAAATTTGGACATCAGTTTCTGTCATTCATCAGTGGTTTGCCAAATAATCCTTTCATGTATTATCCTACTGAATGTGCCCAGTTAACAAAAGTGACAATAAGGAAACAATCCCAGTAATTTATTGTATTTTGTACATTTTCTCTAAAACCAAGGTCTGAAATTTTGTCTTCTTAATGTATCCTGGTAGAGCAATGTACTTTCACAGAAAGTTGATTTCTTTATGATTTTACACAGTGGCTTTTACTGATTCCAGAGTTTCTGTCATGCTTTCCAGGAAGGCTTATATTAATCAAGGTTTTTGCACATCCTGTTCTTGTTAGAAGAAAGGATGTAGGCTTTTTTAAAAAATCCTCCACTTTGACAAACAAAGGATGACATAACGTTTTGGGGATGTTAAAATAATTTCAGGGGAAATGGTGCTTTGAGGGTGAGATTGCTACAAAGGAGTTTGATGAAGGTAGACAAAATGTGTCTACAGGTAGATACAAACACATTATTTGGAGACTCTTAATAATTTAAGAATAATTAATCATAAATTTAAAACTGTAGCAATAGTCATGACATTCTGCCACAGAATGTTAAGGGGAGAGGGAGGTAGCTGCAGCAGCAGAAATAATTAGATCTTTACTGCAGCTAATTTGATTATTTAGATGTGTAAATACGTAAGATCTCTGAACCTTCATGAATTTGAGGCCACCCAATATTAGAATTATGGTCTTTTTCTTGTGTGTTTTAGTGCATAATTTCTCAGCCTCTAAAGAGTCAAAGTAGCCTCATCTTGACCACAAGCATTTATTCCCTTAAGCAGCAGAAATCAGTCACTCATAGTGCTCCTCTGTCAAGATGACACACAACCAGCTCTAATGGTTTGGGGTTTTCTGTGGGCTGCTCAGTCATCCCTGGATTTACAAGTGTTGTTGGGTGTTCTGCTTGTCTGTGGTACTTCAAGGACTTCCCCAACAGAGCATCTTCCAGGTTTATTTATGCTATGGGGTAGTATTTTTCCTTCCTTTCCTCTCCTTAATGTGCTCTTCTCAGATTTAAAACAGTTTGGAGTAGTTAACTGCTGTCTGAGATGAGCCACTGAGTCCATGGCCATCCACCTCCTCCCACCATTTGCTTCCTGCAGGTGCTGACAGTGCAGGCATCACGAGCAATGGAGGACTGCTGGTAGCTAAAGGGAAGACTCTCAGAAGGGGAAATGATTTCTTCATTATTGTAACATTGCTCATTGCCTCTAAATTAAAACTTATATGCCTGTAATATTTAAATTCTCCAGTTTGAAAGGGGAACTTTAATGGTTTTCAAGTTGGTTTTAGAAGGCTCAACTTTTTGCACCATTGTTACCCCAGTTCTTTGGCTCAGTTATTCTCCAGGAAAAGTACTCCTCCTTGGCAAATTAAGGGCTGTCTGGAAAATGCAATGGTTGTCACACAAGCTCAGATAGAGCATTTAGCTTCTCCTATGATAGTCATTGTGTATTTCTCTAATTGCTACAACTTTTGGGGGACTAGGCAAAGAAACCTGAAATTTTGCTATTTTTGCTCTAAAAGGGTAAGACAGGAATATGGAAATTCTTCAAGATATCCATGAGTAAAATTACAAGGAAATATCCTGCTTTCCCTTGAGAGTTACTGTGGAAGACAAATGACTAGGCAGTCACTTTATGAAATAGCACGGTGTTCTTAAATAGAGGCCATTTCTCTGCCCAGTATAATATTCAAGAAAGCTCAAGGATGTAAAAGCATCTGACTACCCTGCAGTCATTTCAGTCTCTTCAGAATTTAGACTGAACCTGCCCATCCAGATCTCTGAAATGTGTATTAGTTTAATTTTTAATCCTGCAGCCCTTTGTGGCAGATGTGCACCGGGGCAGCTGTTTCAGGGTACAATGCAGTATCACAGAACATATTGGGATGGGCAAGAGGAGACAGGGAGAAGCCAAACACAGTGGCAGTTATCCAGGATCTAGAAGCAGACAAACCAGTTACTTAAAGAGGGAATTGCCAAAGGATGTACAAAGAGCAGGGGATTCCTGCAGCCATGAGCTGTTCAGGTCTTAATTCTGGAAAATCCTCATTTCCCCATGTTGTGCCTGTTTACTTTCATTCCTGGGTTGGTACCACAGCTAATTGCACCAAATGTCTTATTTCTTACCATCCGCTGGCTTTCCCAAGAGCTTTGTCTGCCAAATGTCAGCTGCATCTCATCTAGCTGACATCAAGGTACTCCACCAACAAGCTCCTAATACAAAATTCTTATGCTGCGTTTTCTGAGGATTGTGTTCACTATGCTCCCAATTAAAAAACATAAATTTACTTTGTTGGTCTTTGTGCCCCCTCTTCGAGCTTGTTTTTTGCCAGCACTCATGCAATTGAACTTTACATCTGGGAATTTAGAATATGTTAAAAGATCTGGAACACCATTGTTACTCCTTGTCTGCTTGAGCACCAGCATAGAAGCAGTTTAAATGAACCAGACAAGAATCAAAACACAACTTTCAAACTCAGTTTTATGTCCAGACAGATAAGTATTCTGTGAATGGCAAAAATATAAAACACAGTGCTGAGACAGTAAATCTTACTGTGGTTACATTTTTTTTAAAGAAGGGTGTTTTCAGGGAATGTCTGTTTAGTGCCAAAAAAAAAAAAATTTACTGTTGTATAAAATTTCCCAGTCATTCTTTTCTGCTACTGCTCCTGCAAGGTTCCCCTGGTGCTGGCTTCATTAGGGAAGCTGGTAGCCAGGGACTTGGGTACTCAGTCAATTAGAAAATGGGGGAAAAACACCCAACAAGCTTGCAATCCTGAGGTTAGCTGTATGGCACAGAGTTTTAATAAATGTGCTTTTGTAGATTATAAAAATTGAACATACATAATATATATATGTGTAGTTACACACACACAGACACATATATGTACATATAAGAAAAATTAATAACTAACTTTAAGCAGCAATAAGACACCCATTTTTCCAGGCACCTTCTACTCAATGTAGATAAAACTGAGTTTTGAAAATTGACCTGGGAACAACTCAGTTTTGTTTGTTCTTTGGAAGATTCAACAGCTACCTTTGCACTGAAAACTGCCTCTCTCCACAACTACTGGGAAAACACCAGACTGTGGCTGTCAGACAGCTTGGGCCATTGAAGCACCTGTGCCTTACTACCAGCAGCCTCCTGGTGATGAGTTGAGCCTACATCTCGTGAGGACCTGCAAGGTTAAACAATGGCTAAACAACTGATGACTTGAACATCTAAAGAAGGGGAAAAACCCCTCAGGATATAGCCTCCTTCTTTCCTTTCCTTTCCTTTCCTTTCCTTTCCTTTCCTTTCCTTTCCTTTCCTTTCCTTTCCTTTCCTTTCCTTTCCTTTCCTTTCCTTTCCTTTCCTTTCCTTTCCTTTCCTTTCCTTTCCTTTCCTTTCCTTTCCTTTCCTTTCCTTTCCTTTCCTTTCCTTTCCTTTCCTTTCCTTTCCTTTCCTTTCCTTTCCTTTCCTTTCCTTTCCTTTCCTTTCCTTTCCTTTCCTTTCCTTTCCTTTCCTTTCCTTTCCTTTCCTTTCCTTTCCTTTCCTTTCCTTTCCTTTCCTTTCCTTTCCTTTCCTTTCCTTTCCTTTCCTTTCCTTTCCTTTCCTTNCAGTAGAGTCACTGCTCTTCCACTCAGGAAAATGGAAAACAGAATGACTCATCTCTCTTTCTGCTGTGGAAATGGGCAAAGAGAGAAAAGCATGGTTTTGCCTGCAGTCAAGAACCAGCACAGCTGCTGCACCTCAGGTCATGGGCTGTCTCACAAATAGAGCTTGGTAGACTTGAGGTTTTGGGGGTCTCCTCTTTGTTGTACCAGGCTATAGTTAGTACTTAACAATGTTGGTTGTTGTCTTGCAACAGCTGAGGTGGACTGTGTTGCTTTTCACCAGTCCGGTGTTGCTCTTACAAACAAATGAGCTGAGGTTTCTGGAGAAACAGTTATTGGTTTTTTAAATGCATCTAGGGCCACAGTGTGATGATTGTCTGCCAGCCTCTCCCAGACACTCTCCCCTTGCCCTCCCCATAACATAACATGCTGTGTGCAACAAGATGCTTGCTCCCAAGGAGGTGATTAATTTCCAAGAGGCATATTTGTAGGAGAAAAATGCTTTGAGGGTGTTGCTGTGTCTCTGTGTGACCTGCATCAGGGATGAAGTAGAAACCTCAACATTGCAGACATACCCAGGGTCATGTTCACAAGGGTAGCAGTGGGGGAAGGATGCGAACAGAGCATGAGCAGCTCTGTTGCTTCATGTGAAAATAAACTCTAATAGCAATTAAGAGAAAGGAGTAGGAAATTAATAAGGCAGTAAAGATTTTTCAAAATTGGTCACAAACCATTGGTTTATCCCTTGAAAAGCTTAGTTGACAAGGATTCTCTCATCCCTTTGTCCCCCTATCTCTTTCAATAATCATCCTTCTTCATGCAAATATAGATGGAAAGGGGGGAACAGTGAAAGGTTAAAATGGAAGCAGGCTATCTTTCATCGACATGGTAATTTCACTGCTTGGCTCAATGCCAAGCGCTTACTGCAGCCACTAGCTGCCATTCCAACATGAGTGAAAGGATCTTTAATAAGAGTGTAAATAAAAGCCAGGCTGAGAAATGAGTTTTCCATCCCAGCAATCACTGGCCTAACCTCGGCTGTAAATAGTCTCTCAGAGCAGCACAGATGGAGTACCAGCACCTGGGGATCAAGGCAATCTCTGCACAGTGCAATTTAAACAGCTGGGTACAATTGAAACACGAATTAGCAGGGATAGACGGAGGGATTCCATTTTGTGTGCTAGGTAAAAACAAATAATTCAGTCCTTTTTCCTCTTTTTAAAAAAAGGTGGTGTATGGGGGAAGAACTTTTGACATGATCTTATAGGAGGTGCTCATTGCTGCAGCTGTTGGATTAATTTAACCATGAGAATTTCCCACAAGGTGCTGTAAAAACAGAGCCCTAATTTATGATCATTGATTTAACAGCTCGAAAGTGATTTATCTGACCTCAGTAAAGATAGCGAGGACACCACAAGAATGATCGGTCATTCTGGGCTTTGTGTGGCTGTGATTGGCCTTATTAATTTAGAGCAGAAGGTCTGTTTCAATGTCTTATTGAGACAGTCAAAGGCAGTTGGCAACTGAACCATTTCAAATACTTTTTTTTAAAAGCATTACTAATGCTGCTAAGAGCTAAGGATTTATTCCACATGGGAAAGATTCTCATTAGTTAAGAAATGGTAAGGCTTCATTTAGAACTGAAACAGACGCCTGGTCTTGGATTTGCAAGTTGTTTTTCCTTAAGTAATTTTTTTCTGTTGTTGGGAATCTAAAGCACACTGTGAAATGGAATTGTTAAGCATAACAGTAAATGAGAAATAGCTTTGCAAGAGATAAAAGAGGTTGGCACAAGGGATTGCTGGCTCTTGCTCTTTTTAAGGCTAGATTTCAGAAACACCTAAACGCTTCACATATTTTACTATTTTTACCATTCAGTCCTCTTTATTGAAGTTATAGAGCATATCTGTTGACAAGTAAATATATCTAGGTTTTATTTCAGAAGAATATGCTTTTGGTTAAAATGGGTGTAGCATCCACTACTGAAATGTCACAACTGAGTGATAGAATTTCTTCATAAAAATAAGAGGAGAAAGGATGAAAGGCAAAGGGAAAGGTGACTACTCTCCCTCTCTCCAGAAATAACAACTGTTTTTAAGAGGAGCATGAAATAAAATCCAAGTGCTTTAAAAGTTTACCTGAACTAGAAAATTTGAATACAGAATAAGGTGTGTTTGCACAAGTGTGTGTATCTGCACAGAAATCACACAGGAGGTGTGTGATTAGGAGCTCTGACCAGGAAAATGGCTGGAAACAGTTCTTAGCAATTTCTCTTACCACCTGGACTGACGTGTGGTGGGGTTAAAGGTCACTGATTTGTATGGCTCTGCATTTCATTCACCACTGGATTATGCCCAGCTTTAAAGCCCATCTACAAAGATCTCAGTAATCATCTTTTCAAGGTGAAAGACAGAAATGCTGCAGGTTGGGATTTTATCCATGGGAATGAATGCTTACAGACATTTTACTGTCCCAGTGACATGCTATCTGACCTAAAACTAAGATAGTCCATCTCATCTCCATACAAAAGGGGAAAACACAGAAAACAATATTTCAGCCCTTCAAAATATGAAATAATAATAGTAATTTTAAGAAGTGAAAAGACTAGGACAATAGAATAAATTATGATGTATGTAAAGCTTCCACAAAAATCTCATACCCATTGTCATGAGATTGAAGAATACATGCACAAACAGCTATAAATCTCACTAAAAGGTTTGAGGGACCGGACCAATGGTACCCATAAAACCAACCCTCAAATCCCATACAAATAAAACAAAGCTGAAGCCCATGTTTGAGGCCCGAAGAATACAGAAAGTTTTGTGTCAGCCTGAACATCTTCTTCCTCTCTTCTTGTGTTGCCATCAATCTTGTGTTGTTCCCTATAGCACTCCATAGAGACTTCAGAAGAATTTTATAAATTGTGTGCAGTATTACTTTGCCTAAATTCAAATCTCTAGGGAAAAAAATTAATCAATGAGTAACACACTAAAATGTTTCCTCACACTGTTTTTACCTGTGACAAAAGTCTCCTAAAAATAAAATAAACCTTCAGAGTACTGACCAGCATCTCTGTTCATCCCAAAATAATGCTATGTATTTGTTCCCACTTAAATCCTATTCTGGATGCATTCAAATTTGCTTCTGGAGAATTACAAATAACCATCCTCAACTGCACAGGCATCACAAACACTTTGGAAGAAATGACTGCTTCTTAGCAAATGGTTTGTCTTTTTTTTTCCCCATTTCTTAATTTACCACGGACTTTTTCTAACCCTTGACACGATGGCACACATAGATACAAATGAATGCTAGGTTCGTTTAAAAGCACAATTATTTTTCATCACAAAAACAACAACCTAAAAGATATTCTCTTTTAGGGGCTATAGTCCACGTGATATCCTGGAGTACTGGTCATCTCAGGCTTCTCTTGCTTAATATTCTTAAGAAAAGCTTAAATGGTATCTCAGTATCTAAACTATGATGTGACTTGTTTACTGCTGAAGCACTAACAGTACAGGACTAGAATCTAGAATATACAGATTCACTTGGGTTGTTGGGGTTGGTTTTGGTTAAGAAAAAATCTCAGTTACTGCATTCACAAAAATATTCCTGCTTAACAAGAGACAGATAATGTGAGAGGACAGAACCTTTGAAAAAATGCTAATAACTGAAGAGCCCTACAAGGTGCTCTTTTACACATCATCCTCCTTCATTTCTTTGAACTTTTGAGAACCATTTTCATTAAAAGGTGTCTTTAATTACTGCAAAAGCCATCTGCAGAGAAATGTACTCAAGTGCCCATGTGTTTACCATTAAGACACCAAAAGACACATTCCCTTCCTTTGATGCTACTTGACCTCCCCAGCTCTGGATCAACCCACTCCCAACTCCTGCTTATGGTCCCAACAACAAAGACCAGAAGCAGACTTCCCTTGGAAAACACTAGAAGGAAATCACTCACTGCCCAAGGCTGTGATTAAAGCCACTCATATAGTTGCATACAAAACACAACAAAAACTGATGTTGCAAGTCTCTTACAAGTACCCACAAGTAAAGAAAGGACAGTGCTTGGGGGTTTGCTGAGTTTGGATTATGTGGCATGACCAGGAAAAGGCTGGTTCTGCCTAAGGAGTGCACAGCATAAACAGATCAGGCTTCAGAAGCACTTCTCTGCAATTCTCCAGTCAAAACACCACATATCTTACAGCTAAGTATTCTGCCCACAGAAATGCATAACCTACACGTAAGAATTAAAATTCCAAGCTAAAAGCAGTGCATGCAGTGACATGTGGAGGACCACAGGCACAAGGAAGCGTTTGCACTGAGGAAGCAGTGTGTGGGCTCAGGGACACCCTCCACTGTGGGCACATGAGCCTGGTGTGAGCCCACCCAACACCACAGGGGCACAGGCAGAGGCACAGGCAAATCCCATCGTGGGACACCAGCCACCACCACAGCAGCAGAGCACTGGCAGCAGAGGAGCCACAGAAACACAAACCAGATCTGCCTGGGACAGCAGGTTGGGAGCACACTGTTCTGCGTACAAAGGACTAGAGCTAACCGGCAGCTGAAGTCAACGTTGTGCTCATACTCGCTTCAATGCTAAGAAAATTGCTGGCAAGAAGGTCATGGAACTGAATTAGGATAGTGGTGGGGTGGAGGGTTGCTTGTTTACCTTTGCAGAAGTTTTAACATTAGTTGAGATCTCCTGAAGAAATGATCAGGTTCAGTAACTTCTATCCTGATTTGGTCTTACCAAATTATCAGTGAGGTGTACAGCATATTGCTTATAAATGCAGAGTAAGATAAACCCTCCAAGTAGAGTTTTAAATCTGCAAGACCATAAAGAAAGTCCTTTGTAAAGCTCCATTTTGCTCCCACACTAGCAACTTTGTTGCCATCCATAGGCCTATGAGAGGAAGGGTCACCAGGAGTTTTGCCAGAGAGAATATAAATTATCAGCTGCTTGTGTACAAATGCGTGACACTGCAGTACACAACCGGCTGGGGATTAGCAAAGTGAGGGTTTGTGAGATCAAAGATATATGATCAGCCTTGCTTATCTTTAGGTTAAAGGTGCTGACTCCAACTCATATTCAAATCCAACTCATATTCATCTGTTGGATTACAGTTATTACTGACAGGTGTAGTACAGAATGTATGTGAGTTACGCATAAAAACAGTTCTGCAGATGAGAAGAAGGGAATGGAATGTATTTGTGTAACAGAAAAATGCTGAATACTGTATTTCCTGCTTTCAGCCACCTTCCTATGGAAAGGTACTAAATTTCTCATTATCATCAGTGGTAAATACAGTCAGTTATTCAACTTAAACTTCAGCCTTTAGTGGAAACATGTCTCATCTGTACTGTTACTATTGCTACCATCATTGCACTCATAGTCATTTCTTGTGGCTGGTGTGTCACCTTCTGTCATCTGCACTGATGTGCACAGGTAGACAAGCAGGCTTTCAAGAAATTACTCACAAGAATAAAATTCGTAAATTCATAACTTCAAAGTAATTACCCTATGTTCTCAAAAATTGCACTTCATAAAAGAAGTGCCATGAAACAGTCTTGTTCTCAACACATTCTCTTTTCTCCTAAGAGCAGAATTTTTATTTTTAAAAGAGACTGTTTGACTATGTGTTGATCATGCACCACTGCTGAGAAACCCTATGCTAGTTTTTAGCACACTTTTCTGTAGATACTTACTTGGCTGGGGATGATCAGTAGTCCTTTAAAACTGGGACCAAGAATTATTCATGTGTGTATGCTATTAGTTTAGCAAAGTTCTAGGGTTCCCTGTTTTTCTTACACTGCCATTTACTCTGAAGTCGGGTCCATGGAATGATCTCTCCCATGGATTTTAATGTAACTGATGAGACTGAGCTCTTACAGCCTCCACTAGCAGGCTCTCTTCTTTATGGAGCTGTTTAGATAAAGGCATTATTTTTTTTTTTTTTGAAACTTAACATTTCTAATTTTTGGTAAAATCTGGATGAAATAGGCCAATGAATTCAAGGTTCAAAAGGAAAGATTAATAGATATTAGCACAATCACATAAACTGTGTTTTCTTAAAAAGTCAAGTTAAAAGTGTTTAGCCATAGCAAAATAATTGGTAAACAAAGCAAGTGAGATTATGTTATAAAGCAGAACAAGTTTTTAAGTAAGGAAGAACAACAAAGAAGCATGTGGCAATGGATTTATTTTACCCTTCTGTTTCAAGAGACATGGAGAAGGTTGAAATGCTTATAAACTACCCAGCTTCAGTGTTAAGTGTGTAACAATGACATGACACTACAAAATGGCATTTAACAATAAGAAGCTGCCATAAGACAGAATCAAGAGAAACAGTAACAGACCATCCTGATAAACATTTAAGACCATACAATAGGAAGGGGCTCTTAGAAACCCAGATTTTATTCCTCAGTGGTTTTACAACTGTCTCACAAAAGCCTTCCCATCAGTTTACAAAATGCTTCCTTAAAGTAGTATGGGTTTTTTGTCCCAGAAGTCTGCCTGGGATGACTACTGCTCTAACAGCACACTGTGTCTTTCTCCATGCCATACTCTGTGATGAGCCTTCATATCCTATGCCCTTCCATGTGTTCATGTAGTCACAGTTGGTACATAAATGTACCTCTATGTCAACTTTATTGCCCACTGCATGGGTCTAAAATGAATCTCAGAAAGCATCTGTAATATTAGCACATCCATTATGAAATATTGCTTTACTGTACTGTTCTCAGCAATCCATTGATCTTAGCACCAACTCTTGAGTCATCTGTTGATCATCACACTTTTACCTTTCCTTCTTCAAGAAATGGGAAAATTCCACTGTCAGTTTCTAGGAAGTCTGTCACTTCTGTTCACTGGATCATTGTAAGTTTCAGATCAAAATCTTTAATTTTTATCTTAGAAAACATGCCTCCAGATCCATTATCATGACAGCCTACCCATTTTTCTTCAGAAGGGAGTACCAGTTACATCATGTCTTGGGAAGGGACACAACTAAGCCCTCTGACTCAAACTGACCAGAGATATTTCATACCTTATATCAGCTCAGTTGTAACAACTGAGAAAACAAGCATGAAATGGGGCATTCATTAATCACAATGTTTACCTTTTGGGGCAACCTCTACATGTGCCAAAGCCCTGGTTTCTGGGAAGGGCCAAACATTGCTTGCAGATAGGAAATAGAGAATAAAAATCCTTTTTTTTTTTTTTCTCTTTGCTTGTGTATACACAACTTTTGGTTTATTTGACTGTCACCCTACAAGTTTTTCTCCATATTATTCTCTCCTCTGTCCAGGTGAGAAGGGGGAGTCATAGAGTGACTCAGTGGGCACCTGGTATTCAGCCAAGGTTTACCCACCACAGAGAAGTAAAGAAAATAGCAATATTTAACTGCAATTACCCACCTTCTTTTCTACATCATCAGATTAGGTAAGGTCAGAGAGCTTTGCAAAAGGGCACGTACATAAACTATTTCAAAATGCATGTGTAAGTGTTTACAGTTCAGCATTTCTTATGAAATACTAAGCTTACTGTCAGAGTTGCAAGCACCAGTAGGACAATAATTAAGTAGTAATCAACTTGGTCATCAGAACTTAAGTGCAACTAACTAAATTTGCTTTCCTTGAAGAGGAAAAATTTAATAGAAGAAAATACTGCTATTAGTTTAAACTGGAAGAAGATTTAGAACTGTGTTCTATTAGAACCCAATCCTACAACACATTTCTCTATGTAGTCATTAACAATTGGGAGTTCATGTAGGCAAAATGAGATTTTTATCAGCATTATTTGAAACATAAAAGCATCTAGTCATTTTATACTCAACACCATGTTAATAAAAAAATCACAGAATTATCTAGGTTAGAAGAGACCTATAACACCATCAAGTCCAACCTTTGACAGATCACCACCCTGTCAATAGCACTAAGTGCCATGTTCAGTCATTTCTTGAACACTTCCAAGTATGGTGACTCAATCACTTCCCTGGGCAGTCCGTTCCAATGCTTAACAACCCTTTCCATGAAGAAATTCTTCCCAAAGTCCAACCTAAACCTCCCCTGGCACAGCTTGAGGCTATGTCCTCACTTCCTGTCACTTGCTGACTGGGAGAAGAGGCAACCTGGCTCCTGCTCCTGTCAGGTGGTTGTAGAGAGTGATAAGGCCACCCTGAACCTCCTTTTCTCCAGGATAAACACCCCCAGCTCCCTCAGCTGCTCCTCACAGTACTTGTGCTTCAGCCCCTTTGCCAGCTCCTTTGCCCTTCTCTGGACTCACTTCAACCCCTCAATGTCCTTGTAGTGAGGGGCCCAGAACTGGACACAGCACTCGAGGTGTGGCCTCACCAGTGCCCAGGACAGGGGGACAATCCCTGCCCTGGTGCTGCTGGCCTCACTTTTGCTGACACAAGCCCAGTTGCCACTGGCCTTCTTGACCACCTGGGCACATGTAACTTCATGTTCAAGTGCTGTTGACCAGCACCCCAAGGTCCTTTTCCACTGAGTAGTTTTCCAGACACTGCCCCCAGCCTGTAGCACTGCATGGGCTCATCTTAACAAAATAAGTCACCATAAATAAACAAAACATCATGAGCATGTGAAGTCTTCTGATAGGAAGGTGATGCACTCCAACAGTAATCAAATTCAGAAAAGGAGGAAAAGGTTAAATTATAAGTACATTGAATCAGCAGATATATTTTATGTTCATTACATGCTAAGGCTATACTATTCCAACAAAAATAAACTCCATAAATTTTATGCAAGACAAATGAGGTCATTAGTTTATGTTTGAAACTAGTTTGATTTCAGTCACAGGCCTAGGATTCTCTCTAGTACAGTGTATTTTTAGGAAAAGCTAATGAAAATGGTCACATGGGAATGGTCAAAATATTTTTTTAAAAAAGGAAAATAAGGTCTGTCAGGCAAAGGTGTGAAAAAGTGACTGAATAGATGCATTCATTTTAAGAAAATTATTTTCCACATGTATGTAAAGATCTGTCAGTTTTTTCAAACCGCTAAATCACTCGAGGGAGAATGGAAGTTTATTTTTAAATGCAAAAAAAAAAGAAAAAAACAGCCAAAATGGAAACTCAATAAAGAAATGGAATTATTGCTGGAGAAAATGATCATACTTTCAATCTTAAATTTGTGCAGCTCTTAAGGATCTGCTTATTTACATACTTCTTGATACAAAACAGCATGTTCTGAGGTGAAGCAGCAGTCCCTATCAAGTCAAAGAGTGTAAGAACTCCAATTTCTATCCACCATTTGCAAACATTGACATAAATATAATAATTCACCCATCCTGCAGTTTGCCAAATTCAGGTTGGAGTAGATTAAAAAAAGGGAGGTGAGAGTGGGAGAAAATTTAAATACCTGTGTTGCTTTTCAAGCAGTTATTTTCTTTTGTAGACACCATGAACAGGCATTTCTGATAACCTCAGCATGACAGTGAGATAGAGAAGATTGTTTGCTCCTTCACTTTTTTCCTGTAGCTTTTAAGACAAGCTGAGCTTTGCAGGCTCTTACTAGAAATACAAAGGCAGCTGAACAAGTTGTATTACACAGCAACACACCTGAACCACACACAGGAAATTATGTTGTGGGTCAGGTTCAATATCAGGTTTCAGAACACTGCCTAACAATGAAGCAAATGTGCCAGTCTGTGGTTTAGGTGACAATACCACAGCAGGTGACTGCAGACTCCTCATGTGAGTACATCCAGGTTTCACAGAAAAGGTTAGCCATTTTTTGGATAGCTTCAGGCTACTTCCAAACCATCAGACCCATCTCTGTACCACTGTGTTTGAGTCCAAAGACTGCGGGCAGCTTTTAATAATATATAGAGTCAGTTCTCTCACTGTTTCCCCAAGTTCACTTTGGGCAGCTGAAAAAAATCTCAATCTATGCTTCCTGAAAAATTCTGCAAAAGTCTCCTTTCAAGTGTTGAAAAAGACTGAGATTAGGTTTAGGGGGTAATTCTGTAGCAGAACACATGGGAGTGCCCTTGGAGAAGAAGAGCAATTTCTCAGCATTAGCTGAAAAGAAAAATCTGTTCGCACAAACACACTTAAATGTATCACTCCTGTATAAAAGAAGGAGGAATCTAAGGAAATTAGCTTTTATCACAGCTTTTCTGTTTTGTTTTGTTGGGGTTTTTTTAATTGAAAAGCAGACCATAATGCAGATTGATCTAATGGCCCACGTCAATTGATAGTTTCTTGCTGCAACAGCTGCTCAGATGCTTCCATAAATAGAGCATAGGACCTGTATTACTTCAAAGGATTTCTGACCATACGAGCAGTGGATCCATCAATTCCTCAGTTGCCTTCCACAGACAAAAAAAGACACAAGTGGAAGATCCACTGCTAATGAAGATCCATATTCTAACAATATGGAAAACAAAACCTGCTTGAATTAAGATGAGGACAAAGAAAAGGGAAGTGTTTGAGAAGAGTAACATTCCTGAAGCAGAGAACTTGAGTTTGTTTGAGAGGGGTTTTCTGCAGCTGTATTTGAATAAGCACCCTAAGAGAAGCAATCTGCTATTCACAACCAGAGCCAATGATGACAGCAAAGGAAGAGAAGCTTCAGTGAAAGCAAAGGAAGTATTCTGTTACAGCCACGCCAAGACACTAAAATAGTTGTAACCTGCTTGCCAATGCAGCCCACTGACAAACTTTATCTTATAGCATAGAAATTCTCCATTTATAAGCAGCATTTTTAAATTGTAACACCAGCAAGTATTTACTAAGTATTTGCCACTGATTGCTAAACACCCCTCCCCTGAAAAACAACCAACCAAAAACCCCCAAATAACAACAAAACCAACCAAACTAACAAAATCAACAACAAATTTCCTCCTACAGTCCAGTCAGCAGTGCAGACTGTGACTTGGGGAGATCTTCTGATTAGCCCTTCTCCTTTCAGGTGACATCATAACATTCCTTAGTCTGTTCACACTCCACCATACAACCTCCCAACCCCCCAGGAGGAAAAGAGAAAGGAAATCACTGACTTTGAATATTCAATTAGTGGCCATAGGCATTCTGCAGATTTTTATACTACAGGAAGAGGAGAAGAACCATTACTATAGTCATTGTCTCTTTTGGATTCAGTGGAGCTGAGGAATTTAAGTACAGTAAGGATGCAGGATTACCATCTCCTGAAAAGAGAAGTCTGGGGCCCAGACTGCCAGGTAGAAGGAGCTGTTTTGAAGACCAGACTTTGAAATCCTTGCAGAAGCTTATCCATTAAGTAGCCATGGAGTCTGATGCTGCAGACAGTCCCAGATAATGTTTTGGCCTAGTGGTACCACTGTTGTCACTTACTCCATACAATAGTCATGTGACTTTTTCAAATGTCAAACATCAAATATGGGTCAGTATCTGTTGTTTAAAGACACATTGTTACGAGCTATAGCATGCTTCAATTCCACCACTTTTCCCAGTCAATTGTTCAAAAGCTTAATCATTCCTACAACTCAAAC
Source organism: Aegithalos caudatus (assembly GCA_013389925.1). Lineage (NCBI taxonomy): Eukaryota > Metazoa > Chordata > Aves > Passeriformes > Aegithalidae > Aegithalos > Aegithalos caudatus. The sequence continues at coordinate 549,830 of WEIU01014771.1, forward strand.
TGTAGAAATTAATGACATATGATACAGATGCATCTTTTGTGACTCTATATATTATTAAAAGCTGCCCACAGTCTTTGGTATATGTAAGTGCTATATTACCTTCCATCCTGTTCTTTGATCTGCTGACTACATATATCACATGTATCTTGAAAGTTTTCTCCAAATACTTAATTTTTTGAATTTTTTTGAATTCTCTCTAATAGACCCATTTTGTTCCCAAATTAAGATAAGTTTATCAATATACAATAATCAAGTGTTGCATACCAGGAAGATCACTTTGTCCAGCTTAATAGCTTTCTTTCTGTACAATGATGCTGTGTTACATAAGTCTACTTCAAGAGGACTATGCCAGCCCCTTCCCTAAATCTTTGCTTAATGAGATACAGCCCTGGTAGTGACTGCCTTGGTCCTTGTACAGTGGTAAAATCAGTGCAAAAGAGTTAACATGATGCTGCCTTTCGCTGTATGAAATGTCAAAGTTACGCACTCAGCACTTTCATTCTGCTTACTTCCATTGCAGACTACCATACCAGAAATATGCAAGCACTTTATAAAGAATGTGGGGGTGGCAGTACTAGTCCTACCCAGTTAAGTATTTGAAGGGTAACCTAAATCTTCAGTTGTATCCCTTTCCCATTATATTAGATATACAAAATATAGAACAGAAATAACACTCTTGTTTTCACAGTCTTGACAAACCAAAATGTTGGTAATAGTGTTCATGGTATTTTTAGGGATGGGAAACCAAATTGAAATAACTTAGAGATTCACAGTGTGAAGCCAAAAGGGATGCATAAACACACGAGAGAGAGGGAGGAAAGAAATCTGAATACTAAACAAGTAAGAAAGTGCCATTTGGTATTACAAGGTTCTCCCATACCAGCCACTATTAATGACAAGGCCATCTTTCAGTCACTTAAAGTCCTACCACAACTATTGTAACACCAGACACTGCTTTGTACCTGGTCACAAGGTTGCAGAAGCCAAGTTTTGGTGAATTAAATGAAACTTGATCAGCACAACGGAAAAAATCAGAAGATTAGAAAAGAAAGAGGGAGAAACAAAAGCACAAAGGGGCAAAATAAGTGAAGTCTCTGGTATTTTGAATTAGAGCTGGGACTAGCTCAGTCAGTAAAAATGGTAAAAGCACCTTACTACCTTGGTTTAAGTCTGAGAACTTTGGGAATTCAAACATCATGATTGAACCCTGAAGTGTGGTGACCCACACTGGTGTTGACTTTGAAGGTAAAAGCCACACATCTTTTTACCCAATCAATGAATTCCAAAGGAGATGAAGAAAGGGGAAGCCCTCCTCTTCTACCACTTAGCTTAATTTCAAAACACTGGGTCCACTGCAATAATTTTCTTTTTCAAAGACTCCTTTTATCCATCAGATATAATCTCAATATGTTCTTTAAACCTGCAGGAATTTTTGACTGAATTAATTCTATTTTTATCGTTTTCCTGACGTTTACAAATAATTTTATATAACAGACCGAGAGTTGCCATCTGTTACCTTAAACTACTTTTAGGTCTCTATACAACACATCCTGCAGATGTAGCCTACTTTTTTTGCTAGTTTATATGGTACTTCATGGTTGACAGTGCTAAATATGTTGGACTGTGACTAAAGAAACAATTTGGATTGCTTTGTAACAGTAAATGCTCCACATGTACTGTCCCATCAATCACTCTGTCATCTGCAGCTGTCATTATGGATGGTATTTTGCCTTCCTGAGCATTGATAACTGGAATGAACAATACTGGCATCCATATACAGAACGGCAAATTTTAGCCTTGAGCAAGCTCTGCCAGACTAAGATTGCCAGAGTAGACAGGCCTTGGGAAGCAGCCCCATGCAAGCCCAGTTCCAGTGGTTCAGTCTCTGCTGCTTGTTGACAATGGGTCATGCTGCTCCACAGCTGCCTGCAACCCCTTCTGCCACTCCAGTCAGCAGGAGGCTGTGGGGGGTACCACAAAGACCTCAGAATTACCATAAAGGATTTTCTGGGCAAATGCCAAGTCCATCTTTGGCATGAGCTGACCACAGCCATCTGGGCAGCATTACACATGATCATCATGACCAGCTGAGCCACGTGCATTAAGGCTTTCTGACACTGAAGGTCCTAATAGCACCTTGAACTGTTTACAAACCACCTCCAGATTCAGCTGCAGCTCATGTGGTGGCTGCTGGATGTTGCCAGGAGTCATGAGATATCATAAGTGGATGACCATCGTGCTACTACAACAGCAGGGCCATAGGTAGCACAAGACTGGGAAAGGGAAGGGAGAACTTATTGCATGAATATTTCAGCATCTCTGCTCCCACTAGGCTTGGCATTAATAATTTTGTGCTTTGATTAGCATCAGTACTATTTATCTACTTTCTTTAACCTCTGCACCTGTGTTATTAGACCATTTTAACTTTTTAACTGTTAAAAAGGATTGGTAAACTTAAACACTTGCTTTCTCTGCCACCCTTCCCTTTCTCTTCTGCTCTAGCCTATAACCATGTACTAATGTAGCAAAGGCAGCAGCTGGGTACAGGATGCATGACAGATCATGTATGACATCAGAGACTAACATGATGACAAAGCAATCTTTCAGGTGCTGGAAAGAAGAAAGACATTCATGAGGAGGGGGAATAGTGAAAAAGTCAGTCACAAGGGAGGGACCTGGAAAATAATGACATCTCAGCTGGAAGACTGGCACACCTATATACATTTAATGAGTATAGCACTGGCATCAAGTCAGGGCTCTCACTTGATATCAGTTCAGACCTACCTCCCTCTAGGCACTCTAGCCAAATCTACACAAGGTTATACCAAAGTAACCTACTGCATCCTTGCTGACAGAAGCATTTCTTGGGTCCATATGCAGGTTTTGCAGCCTGAAAGGCAACCATGACACTGATGGCACCAGCAATGAGCCTAACTCAAATGATTACTATTTCACCACCACACTGCATCTCTAGGCTGCCAAATTTCAGCAGGACTGAAATCACTGTGTAAATCAGATAAGATTACATGACACAGAGCAGCACAAGACAAATCCAGACTGTGACTGTGTTGGAACCCTGGGTATGGAATCAACAATGCATGTGTGCATTGTGATAGCACTTAAAATTTTCACCTTGGAAAAAAAGATCTCAGAAAGCACAGGTACCACGTATTCAGTACAGCCCACTGTCTATGTAGATACTGGCTCCTAATGAAGTAAGCAGGTAGGTAAGTGGAGGTAAGGAAGTGATTGATTTTCTACTTAGCCTGAGAACTGTAGAGAAAACATCATGCAGTTTCTGCATCATTATCCTATTAGCCAATTCAAACATCAGATTTACCCATTCTAAAGTAATTGTCCACTCCACCAGCTGACAAGAACTGGGTGCAGCAAGGCTCGCAGAATCATAGAATATCCTGAGTTGGAAGGAGCCTATTAGGATCACTGAGCCCAAGTCCTGGTCCTGCACATGACACCCCAAGAATCACACCATGTGCCTGAGGGCATTGTCCAAACACTTCTTGAACTCTGTCAGGCTTGGTGCTGTGACCACTTCCCTGGGGAGCCTTTCCAGTGCCCAACCACCCCCTGGATGAAAAACCTTTTCCTAATACCTAACCTAAACCTCCCCACAATGTAAAAAACCACAATGCAAGTCAGGTATCATTTTTCTGGACAAGACTGATACAGCTTTCACTTATATCTGTCAAAGGAAAAAAGGCACCACTTCATATTTCAAATACACTGTCATGAGCAAAGCTTCTAGTAATTAAAACTTAGTATTTTTAGGTTTAATTTTGCAGAAGCTTCATTCTGGAAACTTAATTGGATGAACCTCCCCTTTAAAGGCATGGTGCAGAAATTCGGGGGTGAACAAGACCCTTTTTAGACTGAAAACTAAGCTTCAGCCTGAAACACAACACCTCAGCAAAAACCACACACAAAACACACCAATTTTTACCAGATAAACTAGAAACTAGATTAAATAAAAAATAAAAATAATAATAATAAAAAAAAGTAGATTTCAAAGCAGCTGAAAATCTGTTGCTTTTTTTTTTTTTTTTTTTTTTTTTTTTTTTTTTTTTTTTTTTTTTTTTTTCTTAAACTTGCCTTCACACCTACTATTTTCCTTTGCAGGTGGCACACAACAGATGCTCTTGCCTTTCTGGTCAAAAGCCTTGGCACCACAGTAACGTTCTTTCTAGGAACATGCATCTCAGGTAATATGAGGTCACTGGGCTATCACTTGGAGAGTTCCTCCTAATGTGGTACTTCAAAAGTTAACCAACAGCAAAACTACCCCTTCTTCTCTTCCAATCCACACAAACCTCCACAGAGAAGACAGGATAAATAGGACCTTGCCTCATTCAGTGCCAGCATTTTTATACCAATTCCTTCATCTCATTTTTGTGGGACAAGGCTGGTTAATTTTAAGACAAAATCCTCTCTTCTTGCAAAGGGTGAAATGGATGGCAAAGCATTCTTCAGAAAGGGATGAGGCATATTCTAAGTTCACATGTGAAAGGTGGAATTTGGCTATATCACACTAATTTAACAAGATGATTAAACCTATTTTCAGGGAAGTCAGAAGTACATAATTTTCTACTAAAATGTCAACCTTTTTTCAAGTGACTGAAAAGAGTTGAAGTTACTGTGGAGAGGGTAGAAAATAGGGATAAAGTGATCAGGGACCACTAAGGGATCTGATAACTAGGTGTCATGGATGCTATTTTCTTAGTAGGCCTAGAACAAGAGACTTCCAGCACTTATGAAAGAATGTGCAGGACTGGATTTCTTTTCCATGTGTACTGACACAGCGGCATCACTAAGTTCTGGAGGTAGTTAATCTCATGCACCAATACAGCTCTTTATTGCAGCCACTGCAACAAACCTTCACCAGAAGCCTAAAACAGGCAGGCAAACTGCAAATGCTATCACCCAAGAAAATACAGACAGTTTGGCTTGGGTTGCAGGGGCAAGCAGGATATACACACTAAGGCAAGAGCAAGAACTTCAGGTACAAAAGAAACAGTAACAGCAGAAATAACCAAACTTGGGAAGAGAAACTAAGATCAGGTAAGAGAGCCTTTTCTGCTGGTAGTCTTGGACAAGGAAAAGAAATAGAAGATCACTTTCAGTCTTCCAGCTTGCTTCCCAGAGCAAACACGGCAGCTTTCACTGTGATGTAGCACTTCCCATGTCCAAGGAAATACTCTTGTCCCTTTCCATTAAATGTATGCCTTTCACTTCAGAGATTCCAGTAGATCCCCAGTGCAGGTAACTTTTGCTGTTACAGCTCTCCTCATGTCTAACACCTTCAGCGGCAGGACATGTTGGATAAAACCTCACAAAGCCTATACATTAATGTAGATGAGAGGCTAAGACTCTTAACTAAAAAACTCATGTTGCTCAGGTGAAAAGATTGACTACTTTCTTAAAAAATACATTTATACATTTTAAAAATTATGACCCAAGAAATATATTAGGAGACTAATATTCAAGACATTCTAGAGAAATGTAACGCGTATGTAAGACCGGTTTCCCAAACATTCACACTTGTTTTGAGTGACATCTCCATTTCTGCTACAGAAACTCTCTAGAAGCATATACCCTGTGCGTATATGCATGTATATATATGTATGTGTGTATATATAACCAGTATAAACCTCCCTCCAGAAGCAATGTTCTAGAACTAATTTCTCTGCTTCCACTGAGTAAGACTTAGGCACAGGATAGTGGAAGATGCACAAAAAGTATTTAAACATAGATAAAACATAAACACTTTCATTTATAATTACTAAACACTTCCTTACGTTAATTTAGTACTCATTCTTATGGGGAAAGTATCAAATGAAAAGCCACACATAATTTATCTAATGCACTGAAGCATTTTAAGTAAGTGATTATGTACTTAGAGATGTAATTCTCTAGAAACTGGCATTTCCTTTACTGTCTCAAGCTGCTGCCCAGTGTAAAGCAGGAGGTCTCAGTCATTATTATGTGCACGGTCTGGGACCTAATAAAGTAAAAGGCCCAAGCCAGCCCCCAGTGAAGACAAGTTCTCAAATATCAATTTTGCTAGCATGGGAACATAGCACTCTCCTTGGTGACAGAGAGGGCAACTGCACCCTGCAGGGATGCAACTATCTTGGATCTAAGATTTTAGGTTGATGCACGCCAGTATCTTTAGAAGCAGCACTGACAGACAGTAGCTGGAGGGGTGAGCAGCTGGTGACTGCTCTTCACAAAATAGGTAAGACAATAGCGCAAAAAGACATCAAACCAGGGAATAAGAGCATCCAAAGGTTAATCGACTATGCCGTGAATCTCAATGCATTTTTATTATCCTTGAGTCAAAAGAAGTGCTCAGAAAAGCTAGAGACAAACATTTCTTGCAGTACTTTCTCACCCAGCACAGGAAACAATACACAATAGGGACACTATAAACTAAATAACTTTGCAGAGAAATTCCATCAACTCAGCCATGAGCCTATTTTAATGTTTCTATAAAAAATTCACACAAAAAGCCTGAGTGAAATCTCTGAAGAATAAAGGGAGAAAAAATCTCAGAGAGACTATGCCATAGACAATAACGTGCCAGCAGTACTGCTTTCTAATTGGCGTGATGAAATTTTTCTTTCCAAACTAATTCATCAAATCGCAATAAAAAAATGACTAAATTTACAAGATATGAGCTACTCTTGCCATCTGGGGTTCTCATAGTATTTTCAGAGTCTCGACTTTTACACCATCTCTAAGATAGATGAATTAAATGTTCCTCCCTCAAAGTTTGATGTAACCTTCATCATACAAGTACACTATGGAAGGTGGACAGTTAAACAGTGGCTGAGACCAGGACAAAACTAAGGATGAAATTTGACTGGATTAACTTCTGTATTTTGAATGCTAGATTGAGTAGTGCTCTGAACCAAGAAATCTATGGATAGCTCTAAAGGAAAGCTAAGCATCTTGTATGCAACTCCTCAAATAAACAATTCATATGTACTTACCTAAAACCTACTGAGTAGTACACAACCATGACCCATGCAGACATGGGGACAAACCCCCTCATGGATTACACATCTCAGGAATCCACTGCATGCATGATTTCAGTAGCACTGTCTCATTTTAGTTCAGCTTCTTAATATTGTCCTTAAGTCATCCACAGTACAAAATGCTACTCTTCAGGTGGCAAGTGAAGTTTAAGGGAGATAAATCTACACAGGAGATAAAACAACTAAGTGCTTAATGGCAGCATGGTCAAGCATATTTTCCCTCATTGATTCTTTCCCTCAAACCCAGAAAACTACAACAGGAGCCAAGATCCATCCTACCCAAGTTGCCTGAGCATAAGGCAAAGCAACAGGGAGGACAATTTCACACAACCCACCTACAGGCACTTAGATTAGCTGAAGCACCTTCGCCTCCTTTACAATCAACACACAGAGACAAGCTCAGCAAAAGGCTAATTCAGATCAAATAATGGTAAGGCACTTGTCAGCATAGTTTGTATCAGGGATATTTCTCTGCCATTTCTACTGAAGAGAAAGGGACTGGTGGATTAGGTAGTTAAAATAAGATGTCTAAAGCTAGACGGTGAAAATACCATCCTAACTTCCAGATCAAGCAAGCTCTGCTTGGTATGTGCTGTTTGTAGGATGTGAAAAGCAGGCAGCTACAGCATCCTTTCTGACCCTTCAATTAAGTTAGGAAAAAAACCCAAGGGTGTTTTTTAAATTTGGAAACAGTCAACAGCTAGGACTGCTATTTTAATTCAGAGAAAAGCTACTAGTAACAACACTTAATGTGTTGGTTTATTAGTGAATATGAGAATACCTAGCTTTTGAAAAGTTTAGTTCATGACAAAGTTTGAATTACCAGAATAATGCAGTGCACAAAGTAAAAATGAAGTATCATCAGATTAAACTTTTTCTCTATGTTCTGCAAGGCACTTTACATTCAGCAGAGGTGCAAGAGCAACTTTTGCATGTCGTCTAAACACATAATGAGTTCAAACAATACAAAAAGAGAGGCTGAGTTAAATATCCGTAAGTTTCTTCTCAATATTATAAATACATTAGAACTGTGAATCAGAAGCACTACTAAGGCATTGACTTAATTTCAAGTGTTTAGCTACAGCTTTAATTTTCACTATAAAGTTAAACTCTTAGGTCTTATAAAAATTCTGACTGAAAATCTAGTTTTTAAAAACATGAGACAGTTATGCACATTTATTGTAAAGGTTTTAATATATTACAAGTTTAAGCCATTGTAATAAGTGAGCAACACACTAAAATTTGAATCAAAAAGATACCCTTAGCCATCACTATAAATATACCAGGAATTTTAATTAATTCACAACAGCAAATTCATGACTTTGCTTTTAACAATAAGTTAAAATATACAGGAAAGATATCTCAGAAGTTCACCTAAAATTGTGAGCACCAAGCAGTACAAATTGCCAACTATACTGTAAAAAGACTCTCTTATCAATATAAAGTGGTAATTACGTATTTTTGTTTTTGTTAGAGAAATACTCAAGATTTTTTACCATTCAGACAAAAGCACTTAATACCACACACACAAGTTTTGCATATTCAGAACACACAAAATACATGTCTGTCACTGATCTCCATCTTCACAAAATAGAAAATCCACCTCTTTCAAGGACGCCAGGTGAATAATAAGGTCTAAGCATGAGAAGAAATGCAGGCACTTGCTCTTCAGCCCAAATTCAGGTATCCTCCAAACAGCATGAAACTAGTGATTTTTCATCCAGCTCTGTGAAAGAAGGAGCATCCTACTGATGGGGTCGAACCCCATTACTTGTCTCGGTGGCCAAGGCTAGATTCCTCCTGCAGAACTAGGAAGAGAAGGAATTGTTGCCACCTCAGCAGCATGCAATCCCGGGAATACAAAGGGGATTCCCATTGTCATTGTCTTCATCTGCAGCTGATCATCACCAGCACTAGCAAGGCAGTAGCTTGCGCAGTTATCTCCACAGCGGGCAATGTCACAACCCGACCAACAGCACAAACTACTACCTCAGCCAGGGCCCTGGTGCTCCCGACCCCTTCTGAAGGGGGAAACAAGCAGGCAGACAACACAGCAGCGACAAATGAAATTAGAGGGAAAAACAGAAGAAAGATAAAAGGGCTCTGAGGTCTTTTGATGATCCTCGTCTCCTTTATCTGCTGCAGACATCAACCAGACTCCTCTCGCCTGACTGTGAAAAGCAAAGGGAAACCCCGCCCAACTCCCTCCCCAGATTTGCCCTTTTCCTTGCATGACCTGAAACCGACGGGAAGAGCTTCATTTATCAGATACATTACAGACCCCAGCTGGTACTGTAAAGATCACGTTTAATTTCAAACAGCCACAGTTCCGCAAGCCTGTAACAGATGGGGCAGGGAGGGT
>WEIU01014771.1:568334-584808 GCA_013389925.1 Aegithalos caudatus
AAAAACCCAAAGGTAAACTCTAAAATTTTGAAATCCCAAAAAAGGCCCCTTTTTTTTTTTTTTTTTTTTTTTTTTTTTTACATTTGGCCTTTGTGCTTTCACATCACAGATTAAAAATGTGAATACAGGTGAAACATTATTGAAATCAAAATTCATTAAATAAGAGTTTAAATGCTGGATCACAAACTTTAAAAACAATACTATTAAAAGTGATTTGCTGCAATTGTGTATTATGTTAAAGTGAAATAAATTTGCATTTACTTAATGACAAATTTTACTGCGTTTCTGAGTATCTTCAAAAATACACTTCTCATGGTTTTTATCAGACACAGTTTATAATTAAAAGATTAGAACAATTTGTTTGGGTTGAAAAGACATTACAAAACAAAACACTTAAAATTATTGAACAAAATATTACAGCCAAGTATTTTAGATATTTAAACTTGCCTTTCCTGGGTCATGATTCAAAGACTGTGATACTTGCCAAGAAGGTCAAAAAAAGCTAACAACCCTCAAATACATTTGTTTTCTTTTTAAAGCAAGGCTGCAACTGCAAAAATGGGTAGATTTAAATAGAACAAACATCTTGAAACAAATTTATTATGAAGTGAGGTATGGTAGTGTTGAAGTGCTACAGTAAATTTCTGCATATTCAAACTTATTCCAGGTCAACTACTCTGAAGTTTGAGATCAGCAGACTGTGACTGTTTGCTTCAATCTTTTGTTATATGACCCTTTGCAGATGTCCAATGGCCACAAGGAAGATACATTCAATTAAGCAAAAACTAACATGATCAGATATGAATGAGCATATCTGGCAATTTAGAAGGCAAACTGTAAGTAAAAATGCAAGCATACAACTTATTAATAATAAATACATTTTCAAGCATTTGACATTATCAATATTTTTAAAAGAATTTAAATAATAAATGCAACTATTTTATACATAACTGTACCATTTATTATACACACAATATATCAGTTCCCTTTGTTTACAAAGGCTGGTTACAGATATATGGAATGTTACAGTACCATCTTGCATAAAATTTTAGTACAATTCGTACTTCAAAAAAGGGTGCAAAACACCAGCCTAATAAATCTGACTGAATTGAAGTATTTTTAATTACATCATTAACACATACACAACAAGCTGTACATAAGCCCACTTTTCAATCACCACTTCAAGATACTGTAGCAAGTACATTAGATTATAAATGATTCCAACTAGTCAGTTAAACTTATTAAAGGTTTGCACTGCTACTCACTCTGGAACCTTTGAGATAAAGCCTGTATTCACAACTTACTGAGCTCTTGTTAGTACAGTTAGGAGGCAGTCAGCACTGGTTGCCAAAGTACTAGTCACAAGAGATTTCCTCAGAGAAACTTCACCCTGGAGCAAACATTTTTGGATATTCCCTTCAAGAATAAAAAAGAAGTTTTATGGGGTCAAGACTCTCCATTCTGTACCTTGGCTGCTGGTGGATGCATGAAGTCCTTAAAGGGAACCAGTGCCTCCTTCAAAGCAGAGCACACTTCTGAGGATGAGCAGGAGATACATTCTACTAAAGTCGGATACAAGGCAATAACTTGTGCCCATGTGCTAGAATCAACTGCAGGGAAGAAAAGAACAAACTGAATCACTTACCTCTGTCCAAATACTAACAATATTTTTTCCAATACCTTTTAGTAATGGCAGATTCACAGCGTGATAAACATAGGTACTTAGTGCTATACAGACACTATAGCGTCCATGCAGGGCACTCAGATACAGGCCAGGATTTGTAGAGGAGAACTATTTGTTTTTTCAGCTGCAGCTGGAGGCCATATGGGATAATATCCTTAAAGTGGTACTACACACCTGTGTTTCTACATGAGTCATTCACTGTGTCTTTGGGATGAAGAACTGGCAAATTTAAGATAATACTTCTATACAATCTATAATACACATGCATTTTCTGCCTGCTTTTCTCAGCTATTGACAGAAAACTGAACTGGATGCACATCTCACTTTTGGAAAATTGTCAGCAATGAGACCTTTCTATTGATTTCAGATAATTTCAGATTACAAGAGCTATAGAAAGCAAAGGTACAAACACTGGACAAAGACAAAAAATATCCACAGTGAAGTTTTGTTAGCCCAACAAGTAAAATTAAACATTGTAGCATGAGTCTTATTATAATGTTACTTCCTTGCTTATTTCTGTTTTAGCTCTGCTTTCAAAAGAGAACAAACCCCTGGCTTCAGACAACATTTATAATTATCTTAAATAAATAAAATTATTAAAAGGTAGAAGAAATGGGAGTGAAATGATTCTGTAATTTGTCCAGTGGTTCTCTTTCTAAGAAAGTGTGTGGGAGGTTTGGCAAGCATTGCTGTGTAGGGACAAGGGAAAGTATGTCTCTCAGCACGAAGAGGGAGGTGGGGAAAAGTCCAGCTGGGTCGGCTTGTCTTCCCCTCTAAGAGGAAGACCCACCAAAGTAGCTTCAGGGTCAGCCAAAAGGCTTTATGCATCCTAGCATAGTTCTGCCTGCACACTTATGCCATGAAGCTCGGATATCATCATAACCCTGGCTGCTCAGTGATGATGCAAATAAGGCACCGCCTCTTTCCAGAAACCCACTTGCCTGTGTTTTTCTGGAAAGGCTGGTTTGTTTGTTTGTTTGCTTGAGGAGTGTTTATTGTGTTTTATACACAAATCTGTCAGAATTTCAGAGTCCAATAGAGTAGACTTAACCAGGACTCAGGATTAAGTTTCCTTCCAAGAACTCTCCACCCACACCAGAGGTGCAGTTTGCAGAAGGAACAGGATAGGTTCCTATCCTGATAAATGAAGTTGATGTCCTTCATTTGATTCAGCCCTTTAAATACATCTGTCATTTACTCAGGCATCAATGAGCTAAGCTCAATCCAGGGGACAGAAAATAATAGAGCAGGAAGAGAGGGAAAGCAAGACCACAAATGTAAGGATCTACCAGCCTGTCCATGCATTTAACTTGTACACCCCTCTAACTGCAGAGTGAACCTATGTGAACATGATCCATAGCAACCTAAAAAGGTATCCTGAGAAAGAAAAAAGGATCTAGCCAGGCTTCATATATTTAAGAATTCCATTAATATTTTATGGAATGGGGTTTTTAATTTGTTTTCAGAAGATGCTAAGCTTTATCTTAATAAAGGACACCATAAATTGAAGTTGTCTCTTTTATTAAACATATCTTAGGGGTCCTTATATTTTTAGTCATACTGGAGAAACTTTGTGGGGTTTCTTGCTGTCTCTTTGTCACCTACATATACAAAGAATTACAGAATAGTGGCTCTTACAGAGTACACTTTTCTTCCAAATTTGTGGGAAAACTACTAAAGGAAATAATAAATACATCTCTGGGGCAGATATAATGATATAATTCCCTTGTTTGGAACCATATTATTTAACAATAACTTACCATTTTCAGGTTGAGTCTTTTTAAGTGAATCTATGAGAGTACTGACAGCTTTTAAAACAAATATGATTTCTGTTACTTGCTGCCTACAAATGAAAAAAATACAATAGTCAACTACTCATTTTTGTTTCAAGAACGTAAGTTTAATAGAAAAAGCTTCCCACCATCATTGCTGTTCTTTCAGCTAGAACAGCTTTAACTTCAATACTGGAAACAGTAACACCATACAAATCTCAATCTGAAAACACGAATAACAAAGTATTTGAAAAGACTAACATAAAGATAATTAATTTCCACATTCATGATTCATGAATTTCAAGTAAGTTCCCATTTTAAAGAATTTCTTAGTTTTTCAGTCTAATTTTTCCATTTCAAGAACAATTACTTGAGTAATGATTCACAATATTGCTGTTTGGATGTTTTATTTTTGAGGAGATTATACTCACCTCTCAATTTAGAAACTACACATAGCTCTACTGGGAATAAAAGGAAATCAGATTTCAGAAATATAATGCTAGGGATATAAAAAACATTGTCTCAGTAACTGAAAACTAGTTTAACAGCACAGGATATGACTATTGTTACTTAAAGGTTTTTCAAAAAACCTGGGTAGCAGCATTTTCTTTGAAGTATCGTCCCCATAAACATTTTCCTGCCTTTTAAATTTCATTCTCTTCCACCCCCCTTATTTTTTTAATGACTAAGTGATCCTTTGAATGGAAACTTCTTCTCATAAAGTCCTGGTAATACCTTTATTTTCTAAAAACAATGCACATACCGTGGAAGAGGACATTTGCCACTCAATCTCTCATCTTCTATGTAGCGATGCAGTACATCCTGTGACCTTTTCAAGAGCACAGAAAGTGCCATTCTAGAGATGTAGCCTTCTTGAGGAGTTGTGACTTTATTACTGAATGAAAACTGAAGCAGTGTTTCAAAACACACCTTCGAAAACTCCTCTCTCATTCGAATATCTATTTCAGCTTCTGTCAAAGTAAAATTATGCATTTCAATTGTGTGGTGTGCATGATGCTGTGTGATTTCAATCAGTTTATTATATGATGAGAAAAGGTTATCACTCCTCTAGTATTAAAAAATATTAACAGTGATAAGAACAAATATTAAGAATACATTCTAAGAAAAAATGACTGTGCAAAAATCACAACAGTTCCGAACATAAGAGATGAATTATGCCACATTATCACTAACATATCACATACCTGACATCACTTTAATTATAAAATACATGAAATCATCTAAAAACAGCAAACTCAATCCTATATCATAAATACTCATATTTGGTACTGCACAATTTAAATATTCTTTAATGTAATGGCTTATGTCCATTTTTTTCGTCTTTCCAGAAACCCATACAAGTATTTTTTTCTTAAAGGCAGAGAAGGTATCTGGCTAGGTACACCACATAGTTACACTAAGGTTTTAGGAACAGGATGTCTGTCTTACAGTTGGTTGAAATGATTATTAAAACAGGCACAAAGGAAAATAAACTATGTAGAAAGTAACACAAGTACAGTATAGTATATGATACTGTCCAGGTAGTAAGGAAGTAATTTTTAAAAAACTGCAAGGCAAGGAAAGCTCAGCAACTTCCATAAAACATAATTTATAAAAAATGTTGGATATCAAACAGTCTGCACTGAATACATACCAGGGAGCTTCAAGTCTTTATCATAATAAGTACTCTCAAATTTTTATTATTTTCTAATACAGTTAAACACTGTAATTTTTGTCATTCAGGTACCATACCTGTAAAGGAGGACGACTGAGAATGTATTGAGCCTTTATTGAGCATAGTCATTATCTGACCAACAAATTCCTTAGGAATAAAATTAGCATATGGCAGTATCTCTGTGCTGATAAGCTGCACCACCTAAAATAAATTACATATATTTATATTGGTTTTCTAAGTACTGAAACTGTACATCTAGTATGAAGAAATATTTAACAAGAGAAAAAAGCCTAATTAGACTTCACAAAATCTTCTATTGTTAGCATTTAAAATATGCAGATATGTCCATAAGTGTGGTTTTACATGGGACATTAAACTTGAAATAAAAACCTTTCCCCCCTGCCACTTTTGCCAGAGTTTCTGATCAGATTTCAAATTACATTCTAGGTATATTCTTCAAGTCAAATTTATGGTTTTGAATAGAAAAGATCTAACATTAGGAATCTCTCCCTCCCTCTACCCCAGTTCAATACCCTCTCTATAACATTAACACACATACCCATCCCTAACAATGTCGCATCTACAAAGCAGAACAAGTGTGTTAATTATCTAAATGAGCTTAAGGCAATAAACATTAACAGAAATGCTCTCTATCCCTGTCTTGATGGTCCCATTCAGGAACAAAATTGGTTTAGATCGCCATAAATTAAAGCATTAGATTTGAAAGTTCTGCTCACTGCAGGCAGAACTGCTCTCACTTTCCATCCAGATATTTTTGTGTCCCAGCCACCCCTCTGGAAAGGTGATGGGTAATGAAACCAAAGATACTGCCACGTCTTCTCTGCAATTCCTTTTGCTCTGTACCCCTAATATCTGTTCTGCCACATTTTTTTTGTCCTGGAGTGAAAAGTGAGAAGTCCCTCCTCACTTCAGGTACCATCTTCTCCCTAATTTTCTTCGGTCCTATGCAACCAAACATTATCTCTTTACAATTACAGCGATCTTTGTGCTGCACAAACTACACATAATTTCTTCATTTATCCCAAAGCTCCTCAGTACAGAGAACACATCTTAAGGGCAACAATATCTAATTAAAAATTAATTTTTTGCTGACTGGCCCCTCAACACAGTAGGCACTCATTTCAGGTTTCATTGTCAACTTTCTCTGTGGTCTACAATTACCAGTGTAAATGCTCAGCAATAGCATAATAAATAAGGATCACATAATGAGTTAGAGGCAGAAACACATTCTGGTTTAGCCAGTCTATACTGTTTTGAAGTCGAGATGACAAGAAGTAGCATCCCACTTCCTACATTTTGCATCACCCTGAGGCACCTGAATCCTGGACCTATGAATTTCCTGTCTTGTTTTCAAAAATGAAAACAGTATCACAGAAAAAGTAATGAAAGGGTAACTTTTCAAGAAATTATTTCATAACAAAAAGCAACTTGTGAATGTCACTAACTCGTTAATTTCAACAGTATATTTGTTATAGGCTCCTTACCTCAACATCAATACTCTCATTCTTCTGAAATTCTTGAATTGAGAGATTATCAGGAGGTGTACTAAAAATAAACATACTACGTTATACTTTAAATTTACAACATATGTAAGGAGATAAGTAGGGCAAAGTGCATTACATTTCTAGTTATAACAGGCATCAAGTTGGCACTATTATATGGTAATGATCAATGATCACAAGGTCAGGTTGGATAGGGCCTTTGATCAATCTAGTCTTTTCACTCAGTATGCAAGAAAAAATACTTCTGAGTTTCAATGGTACATCTTAAATTTTTTTTTAATTTTACATTTTNAGAAGTGATTCAACAGACCCTGTGGTGGGTAGTTCAGAGCTAAACACGTGCTCACAGGCAAGGCAGTTGCCCAGGATAGGACTGTGGATCTGGGCCTGTCTGCTCCGTCCCTTTGCCAATTTTAACAGAAGTTTAAGAACCTTGAAGGGTTTGAAATCTCATTCAAATCTCATTAGTTTAACAAAATGAGAGACATTTTGTTTTGAGTGAGATTTTCTTCCTGTATGTTGCTGACAAAGAGAATAAAATTTTTCTGAGACAGGCTTTTTTTTTCTCCTCATCTTCTCAATACTGAGCATAACACACCAGTAGATCAGTCTTCACACCTACAGCTAATTTTCAGTTTTGACAATTAGGAATATATTATGTAAATACCAATGTTTCTGCTTGAAAAATAAATATATCTCCTACATATAGCTTCTCAAAGAGATT
This sequence comes from Aegithalos caudatus, assembly GCA_013389925.1. Taxonomy (NCBI): domain Eukaryota; kingdom Metazoa; phylum Chordata; class Aves; order Passeriformes; family Aegithalidae; genus Aegithalos; species Aegithalos caudatus. The sequence continues at coordinate 575,713 of WEIU01014771.1, forward strand.
TTATGCAGATAAAGTCTAGATCACTTTATCTATGAAACAGACGTGTTACATCTATGANTTTTAATTTTACATTTTCTTCTACATTAATGAAACATTTTTCATTAATAGGATATTACCATGTCCTTTTCCCCTGCTAACTGCAGTGATGCATTTGTTCTTACTAATGAATTTTATTAAAAGAAAAAGCCATTTTATAAACAGTAGTTTGGAAGAAATTTAGAACTTTCTGGAGTTCTTCCACTATNGTGAGATTTTCTTCCTGTATGTTGCTGACAAAGAGAATAAAATTTTTCTGAGACAGGCTTTTTTTTTTCTCCTCATCTTCTGAATACTGAGCATAACACACCAGTAGATCAGTCTTCACACCTACAGCTAATTTTCAGTTTTGACAATTAGGAATATATTATGTAAATACCAATGTTTCTGCTTGAAAAATAAATATATCTCCTACATATAGCTTCTCAAAGAGATTTTATGCAGATAAAGTCTAGATCACTTTATCTATGAAACAGACGTGTTACATCTATGACTAGAAAAAAAAACCAAAGAATAAAATATAAAATAGTTGTATTTATTCCTGGGTTGTGTATTAGGCAGTCAGGAAGCTTGGAATTTTATGTTGAAAACAGAATAAAATAAAATACTAAGTAGCTATCCAATCAGTACCTTTTCTAACACACAGAGTTAAGTATGCAAAACATTTAAACAGTAATGTAAGCTATTATGATGCAGAGAAATGCAGGCCATGGGAAGATTTCAGTCTGACACTTCCTAATTTATAACTCACTTTCTGAGCTGAGGTTTACTTAGAGAGGTGTTAAGGCTTTTCTGCCCAGGCATCCATATCTGATCTACCTTATCTTCTACATATTTGTTCATGTGGCAAATTATTCCCAAGTAAATAGATTGCTAGATCTACCTAGGGGCAAAATGCTTTGCTGTTCTGGCCCAACATATCCAAAATGTACTGGAGGGTCAAGAGCCAGGAAGGATAAGAATGTGATGTAACAACTTTCCTCAGTTCAGAGCTCCCAGACCGTCCACTGAACAGGGGGGGCTTCAGAGCCAAGAGCAAAGACCTGACAACCACCCGGAGCCCTGCTGTGCACAGCACTCTGTTCAGAAGCATCTTTTGGGAAAGTATTGATTTAATTCCCTCATGTGAGCACAGACTTCTGCTCTAATAAATTATATATGTGTGTATATATAGACACATACACACACACATTTGGTGAATTTTATTGTATATAATGGCTTGTCATGCTTCTATGAAAGCCTCTGGGAAAGCAGAACAATATGAAATAATAAACAGACCAGCTTCTTACTAGAAGACAATTTTGTGTAAATTAAGTTATATGAAAGGTATTAATTTTAAATGTCATCTTGATTTATGACAAAAATCAAGACTATTAAGTCTCCTCAGCTGTAGTTTGCTTTAGTTTGTTTTTTTTTTTAAGCTAAAACTTCTGTCTTGAAAGTGGTTAATTCTCTATGACAGTAACATTTTCCTTTTTCATTTACCTGGGCTCTCTTGGCTATATTTGAAATTTCTTGTTGTACAAAGCTACAGAGACTATTTCTGCTGTGCTTTGTACTTTTTAAACATCAGTGAGTATCCCCTCTCATTTATCCCCATAGCAGGCTTGAAATTCTGCTCCTATCCAAAAGACAGAGGTGGGACCATGCTGAGGAGGTTCACTATTTTAAATACAGCTATTCACAAAGCTTTAATTTAAGGGTTCAAATTACAGTGACCTCTTGTCTAATCAATAGCAACTCAATTTCACTGCCAGAAGCAATATTAGGCTATCTACACATACAATTTCTAGGACCATGGTGACTAGAAGAATTACGAGTTAGACTAGAAAAATGTTTGAAATATTGGTTAAAAATTTAGAACATCATGTAATTTTTCTACCCAATGCTCAGCCAGGTAGAAACTTCGAGAACATGCATACAAAAATAAGACAATGTGCACTGGCATATTTTAATAAAAACTAAAGGAAAGAAACTAATCAAATCTGTTATGCAGTGTTGCTAGGAGGATTGACTACATTAAAGCTTTTGTGAGTCTTACAGAGATACAGATGTTTCCTATTTAGGCCCATCCCAGCAGTGTTAAGTTGGGCTTGGAGAATAAAGGTTTGAAGAGGAGGTACAAAAGGAAGCCATTTACCTAGCTTTGCATAAAGCCTGGGACAGACAACAGCATGGAACATTTAATAGTGAAAAGTAGAATATGAAAATGTATCAAGACTGAAGGAAGAAAAAGAAGGGGTTTTTGTGATATAACATTCCAGTTTCATTGAAACAAAGAGCTTAGGAAAAATTACAGAATGCCAGCATAAGAAAGTGAATTTTCAGTTCTAACCATATTCAGGTCTAACTGTATATGTCTAACTATTCCTGTCACAAGGGGTGACATGTTAGAGAATGCTAAAAATCCAGGTAACATGGTAATGAGGTTACTCTGTCTCGCTGTCAGCCTCTTGGACAGTCAATTGAATTGCACTTCCTAAATTCTTTGTGCTTCAATCTATGCTGGCCTTAGTAAGATTTGTACACTCCTGCACCTAACTTAATAACCTCCCCATCCTGCATGACACATTTGCAAGCTGGAAAGCCACCAGAGATGACCTGACTCACAGCTGCAGTAAAGCAACTTGGTCAGGTTCAGCAGGGTTACTAAAAGAAATACAGGTTTGCAAGTCATGAATCTAACTAAAAACACTCTCCTCAGCTATGGCCTGGTTAATTGATTTTGGTGATATGGACAAAAATCCAAGCAGTACCAGAAGTTTTAGAAAACACAACTCATTGTTAATATAAATAAATCAGGAAACACATCAAACCAGTTCCATACCACCTGGCTGGCCTTAAATAAAGGATTAACATGGACAGTTGGGAAGTACATTCTCACTGCCTTCCCCTGCAACCTGAAGAATGACAGGCATGTCAACTCAGCAATAAATTTTAGCTGTTACATTTGAAACGGTGAATAGATTCTCTCAAATTACCTTGGAATAAGGCACCACTATGACTAACATAGGTTTCTATTAAAATTAGAAAAAAATTTGAAAGAACACACTAAATTTGAAAATTCTGAATTCAATTTCCTTACAAATGGAACAACTAGAAATTTAAGAGACGAAGTAAACTGCAATCATAAACCACTAGAAGACACAATTTAGCAAATTTCAAACCAAAAAGGACAGGTTGCCCTACTTGCCAAGGATAGTCTCACAGCATCTTGCACAGAGTGCAGAAAGATTTTACCAAAGGAAATCAGAAGTGAATTACCTCAATGTGGGGAACTTCCACAGCTATCTCTAGAGCCCTCCTTGCATCACAGCGAGAGAGACACGCTTCAGTAGCAATATGGGGAGGAGGAGGAGGAGAACACAGAGGATGAAGAAAAGGAGAAATGACTGCTATTACTAATTGTCCTGACTACTGGAATGAGGAAGATGTACTCCCTTTTCAGCTTTAATGTTTTTCAGGAGCATAAGGCTCAGGCTCATAGAACAGAATGGCTATCTATCCATTCTAAAGATCCCAAGGGACAAGGCTCTAACTGTATGTAGGAGAACAATACACTGGGAAGGCAAACTGCTATTTAGAAAAAGATGAACATTAGGGAGGTAAAAAAAAACAACAAACCAAAACAGCCCCAGACATTCTGTAGCCACACAAACTGCAACTACATAAGCAAAATTCATCTACTAACAACAAGCCTAGAAAGGGTAATGATAGTGGCCATTAATTATACTAACAGGTCAAATTATCTTGGTGTAGCCATGTGGTTCTATAAAATACCATCCTATTTTTAGTGCTTTAAATTAATTTGAACCTTAAAGTTTCTAAGCGAAAAAATGTTTCCTACGCTTTTTTAAGAACACCTTTAATTACGATGAAAAAGTTTTCTCTAAAACACATTTTGTATGTTAAATTATAATATACATTCTGGTTGCTAAAGAGCCAAAACCAGACTTAAGACAGACATCGTAAGACATCATAAATATTCACACAAGTACTATTTCTTTTTCTACCTCCAGAGAATATTTTTCCATGTATGACAAATGACAAAAGGTATTAGAACTAACATAACGAGTAACATTTTCTAGCAAGCAACACATTAAAATGGAATTTCTACATTTGAAATAATATTCAAGTAAAGTATATATCACACACTATAAATTAAAAAAAAACAGACAACATATTTGGCCAAAAAAAGGTCATGCAGATGATAGTGGATTATCCTGAATTACACCAAAGAGCTGTGATAATTTTACTTTCTTGGTTTTATGAACAATTAATACCAAAAAACTGTAGCAGTTCTAGTCTTGTTCAGCTAAGAACATGCAAAATGGAAATGTTTATTTTGCTTTGCAAATATTTAGGATTAATTAAATTACAGTAGTAATAAGTATACCCAAAGCAACTTTTATGTGAACATACATTCTTCTACAAGAACCTGAAAAACCTTCATTTAAATCCTGTAAACCCAACAATGATATAGATTATAGGGTATTAACTGATGTGGACTGCCTGTCTCAGAATGGAAGCAAGAATACTAACTGTAGCTGAGAGGAAACCAAGCAGGATTCTGCAAAGATTATTTTATGTTAAAGAAACAGTGAAACACAGAATAAAAATTTGTCTTTTAAACCATCATGATGACCTGTTCTATTTTAAAGTCCTCCTACTTACTAGAATTTTCTTTCAAGTAAATGCAAAAACAATAGGAAGGTTTTTCACCTGATTGCTATGTAATCATATTGATGATATTCCAAACCCATTCATTATTATACACATTTTCACTAACGGATGTGTCTCTAAAATAAATTTTTATTGGTATTTATTTTTTGTTTGTTTTGGGCAAGCTGCTGTTTATCCATCATTAGTAAATACAGCTGTGTTTGGTTGCTGACTTTTGTGTGTTTCAAAACTAAACACACAGCACATTAGCGTAAGGCACTGAAGAACCTTACTGTTTTCTGTTAAAAAGATTCATTTGTTACTGAAAATCAGGGAATTAAATTTTTCATGTTCCATCTTGTTCTTTATCCTAAAACACTATTAAATATACTTAAACTACTCCTAAAAAATGCTTGCCCACAGATATTTACAGAAGATGAAAATTCCATACCACTCCTAAGCAATTATCTAAAATACCTAACCCTTCCTTAGAGTAAAAGGTTCCCTTAGTGTCTAACCTAGAAAATCTTTGCTGTACTGAAATAGATTTTTACCCATTGCCAAGGGGAAAAAAATCTTCTCTGAAGCAAGCTTTTATGATATTCTGAAAATTTACAATGGTTTTCTAATGTTATAGTCTTTTGGTTGAACAAATCAATAGATCCAAGGGCAGGCTGGATGGGGCTCTGAGCAACCTGGTCTAGTGGAGGGTGTCCTGCCCACGGCAAGGTGTTTGGAACTAGGTGATATTTAAGATCCTTTCCAACTCAAGCCATTCTATGATTCTATGATTAAATAAATTGTCTGTCTGATCACTACCATTTTTCACTTCTGAACTTTCTCAGCCTGCCCATTGTAGATTGAGAATGTGTTCCATTATTGAGAGGAATCTGTCCATCTTTATAGCCATAAATATGACTACTTAGCTACACTTGTCCTAAAGTATCATAAATGAAGTGTGGTTAATTATTACAGTGCAGTCAATTTATCTTAGGTTGAAACAAATACAATATAACTATGGGCTTCTAAGTGAACAGCAGTGCACAAAATAATTTTCAAAAATTCACAGTAAGTAGAGTTTTTCAAGATGGAACTCAGGAGAAATACATTTAGTTAATGCTATTCACCTTAATTAGAAAAAATACTGTTGCAACTCTGTTCAAAGTGAAGAAAGGAACAAATTGAGTATGTATCTGAGTACATTTATCAAATCCAGAGTAAACATCCTTGGAGTCCATACAGAACCCCCTGTCCTGTTCAGAAAGATTATGCCTTATATTGACAGTTCAGCTGAGCTCTTTCTTGCCCTTACACTTCACCTTTTGATTGAAGCTTTGTGTACTACTTTCTAAAAGTACAGCCTTTTGAAGTAGACAGATTGGTTACTTTTTCTCCATCATTCATTAAAATAAATTTCATATATCAAGTGACACATATAGTGAACAAATTACTTACAAATATTTTCCTTCAAAAATAATTTAAAAAGGAAATTGTGTTTAATTAAAATTAGTTAAATAAATTTAATCGTGTAAAATTTACCTTTTTGTGAATAAAAAGTCTTCAAAAGTATTTGCTAGTTCTGGCCACATACTGTCAAATTTTCCAGAAGATGCATGCTGCCTTGCAACAGGTAGTCCAATGGAGAGAACTTTGAGAAGAGAGGACACAGCTAGCTTCCATGTGCTTTCAGAAGGACATGAGTACTTCAGACTAAGAGGTATTCTAAGTGTCTGCAGAATGAAAGTCAAAATGAAATTTATAGTTGCTCAGACAAATCTAAGATGACAGCAAGTTTCTGCACAAGATCTTGGAGGACACTGTCATAGATGGCACTGCTAGTATGAGATGGCCTTTTACAAATGCAATTCTGAAGACAATTTATCATACATGAGCTGGCTAAAGCACAGTTCTGTAGCCAAGTACAAGGTTAGAAGTCAGAATGCATCCATTATCATTTAAACTATGAAATCACAAACTAATTTTCTTTTTCTGTATTGTCATCCACCATTTCTGCTAAGTCTGACAAATGGGCTTTCCTAACATCTAAGAGACTGCAGGCAGTCTGTTATCATGAGTATATTCTGGAGAATTCAGTCGCATTCCTATAAAGCCATCCAAGTGCTTCCACAATAAAGAAAAAAAGCCTCATTGAATTTAAACTTTTCCTAGTAAAGTTGAAACACTGCAACATAAACACTGGAAGAAATCTGGTCATTATTGACTATTAAACCACATGAAATTTGAAAAAACAGTTAGTGAAATTCTAAGATACAGGCTACAATACAGCTCAATTGTAAAGCAGATGAAAACACAGCAAATTTTAAGTCTTTTAGATAGTCATCTTCATTATCTATAAAACAAAGTCATTAATAAATTTGAAAACATTAAGCATATGAAATATTTACACTTATATGCATTCCTTTTAGTATTGTTAGTCAAACCTTAGAACCTTAAACCAAGTTATCTTGGAAAACTAATTATTTACTTGACATTTCAAATACATAGTGACTAAATTCAGGTATTATATATATGCTCCCCATGCCTTTAGTGCAGTCTCTGATTTAAGGAAAGTAAAAGAAGAAAGACTCACTCTGACTCTCACAAGGGAGTCAAATATAATTAACTGTTTAGGGCAAAAAATTATGACAGCTAGAATCTAACCCTAGAGATAAACAGAACACTTTTTTCTGCTGCTATTGGTCATATGTGTCAAATCTAATTCTAAAAACAATATGTGCTTTAGAAAAATTTATTTTCAAGCATTTTCATATATCCCAATAGATCAACTGCAAGTGTCACAAAAAAGTGGTATTTCTAACAGCTTCAGCAATTTCCTTAAAATGGAAGTGGAAAACAACTGCAACTGTATTAAATTTGAAATATAAATATTTAATTAATAACAGATTTCAAATAATATCACCTGTTTTAAACACATTCAGGTTTCTAAAGGTCTTTACAGGAAAATCCTGATGTCAGCCAAGTCATTGCAAATAAACTAGCTCAGATAGATTTTTATTTTCCAGAAACATTACTGGAAAATATTACTTCTATTATTTACTTTTTTTTTTTTTTTTTGGCTGAAATGGAATGGTCAAAAAAAAGTGAAGCATTTGACAATTTGAATTTAGAGGGATATTTGCTCACCTGTAACATTTCATAGCTGCATTGACATGAAGTCATTGGAGGCAAATCCAAAGTAACAGAGCCCACGTCCCCCCAGCATATATGCCAGTCTACAGAAACTGAGCTTTGGCCTTCAATGCTGTATTTATCATCAGGCCTATTTACCACACTCAGGTGCATAACACTTCCAAAGATGAAAACTTTGTGGCCTAACACATTTGTTAATTCTTATGTTAACTCTGAAATACTGATGCTGACATTACCCAGCTAGAAACAATACATACAGACTAATAAATAGCCTTCCAGCTCTAAAAGAAATTATTCCCTGCAGATCATCTTCATAAAATACCAATCTGTTTACTACAACTTGAAGCTTCCCAGGAAGTGTTTGTTGACACTAGGTGAAAATAAAACTCATGATTGTCAATATAAGCTCATTAAATTCAGACAGAGCACATGCAGGTCAAACTTTTACCTTAATAATGTTCTGAAGAACCTTCTCTGTTACCACAGCTTTATGGCAAGCTGTCTTTTGGTATAAGTCCACCACAACTTCCAATGATCTCTCTGCAAATGGTACGTAATTCAAAGCCACCCATTCCGCCTAGGAAAAGAAATTAGTAAATTACAAAATTACATCTGAAAACATATTAATTAAGGAACAGAAAGTGTATGTTTTGCACTGAACTCTCAGTTTAATGCATGCAAGGTTTGCTAAGAATATGGTCCAAGCAACAAAACTGCAAATACAACGTAGTCTGGCTAGGAAAATGTACTCTACATTGAAGTAAAGTACATTTATTTAAGTAGGAGAAATGTTGCAGTCTAAGCAAGACAACTACATTAGGACAATCTTGAAGGAAATTTAACTCACCGGTGCAAATAGTTGTATCTAGTGTGATTCCATTGTGTTGGAGGACAAACAGAATAAGAAGAATTAATACATACATACATAATAGTTACCTCTTCGATTACACTGAATGAGATGCTCATGCTTAGGGAACAGCAGTGTACACAGATAAAAAGAATTATTGAATATGTTCCATTTCTTTACAGCACGTGCAATTCTGCAGTTTGAGGGAATTTTTTCCATTCAAAATTCAAAATACCATGTCTCTGTGTTTAATTTAGTATCTCTTGTAGGACAAATTATTTTAGATTAATTCATGTACAAATTCAGATACATTTGTCTGGTGTCCAAGCCAGATCTTTCCTACGTGAAGGAATACAAGGTATAAAAGCAAAGAAGAGTGCAAAGGGAGTAAAAGAAGATAA
>WEIU01014772.1:14681-60411 GCA_013389925.1 Aegithalos caudatus
TTTTTTTTGTGGTACAATAAAAGAAGTCCCATAGAGACAGATGTGCTGGTTGGTCTTTATTAAAGAAAAAAAACCAAATCCCAACAACTCCACAAATTATTAGTTGGCAAGAGGTTTGTCCCTGAAAACTTGGAAGATCCAGAAGGAGAAGGCAAACACATTGTAATCAATGGAAGAGTATTTGTTCACCACTTCGTAGTAGATATATTCCAGTTTATTGTTTATGCTGACAGAGAGCAAAGTCTAAATGGTATGAGGTGTGAGGTTCCTTGAAGGCTTTCTTGCACTATTTTTAGCTTTTCAACCATAACTACATATTTATTCAGTTGGCTTGCTCCTGTCTATTTATTTGGTACTCCAGCTTGCACTATCCTTTCCTTGCCTTGTGATTAACTTGTCTGAATTTGCTAATTCCATTACATCTTTCCATCCATACTGTGACACTGGTGCTTTCTGTGAGACTTCTTTCATGATTTTTTCATGATCATGTCCTGCATCTTTATTCTCTTTAAATTTAGGATAATATTAACCAGTACTTGATGTGTTTGAGACAAACTGAACATTAGTCACTAAAAGGGAGCTAGAAAAATAGAAGTACTAGAAACATTTTTTTTTTTCCTCAGCCCATTCGAAGATTGCTTCCCATGTTAAAACTGATTGAAAAAAAAAAGGAGTCTGATGTCTGCTGGGGGTCAAGGGGCACAGTTAAAATGTACAGCTTGTGTGACTCCTCTGAGAGAGCACCTGGGATATTGTGGCATTGCAGCTGGAGTTAGAGCCCTGCTTGGTAGTGTTTATCAGGAGTTACTATCTCACCCTGAAAAATGGTAGAAAGGTCACCAATTCAGTAAGGTGAATTTTTTGTTCCAAAAGTTACTTTGAATTGCTACTCCAGATCAGGTGGCTTAGATGTGTAAATATTTCTGGTTCATTTCTGCTGCCAGCCCCTCATTTGATCTTGCCCTAGTTTGATTTTTTTTTCTTGAACATAGTAGTGGCTATAGTAGGAGGGAAATTTTAAACACTGTCTCGTTAGCTTCTTCTTTCTTTTTGTTTAAATACTTTCCCTGATGGGCTTTATTTCTGTTGGAAATTATTAAAATCCATGTTCTCTCTTTCCCTTATCTCACTGGCTATTTGCATCAGTGGGATGCTTCTTTTTCCTGCATTGTCTATGGTAACACACCCCAGTGCTGCTTCATCTCTCCTCCAGAGCTGATTTTTGCACTTTCTTTCTCTGTTTATCTAATGTCCCCTGGAAAATGTGAAGGGAACAAGTCCTTAAGAAGGCATTTTTTTCTCTTTTTGAACACTTTTTTTCTAATATCCACATTGTTTGTCTGTTTTCTGGTGTTTTTTTCTTTCCAAATGAGCATAACACAACTATTTCTTCTGTGCCATGGAACTGGGGGACTTGGACAAGCATTGGATTTGGAAAGAAATTCAAGCTGTCTGCTCTTTTCTGACCTCTCACTCCTAGGGAAGCACTCTCAGACTGTATCAGCTAGATCTGTACTTTCTCAGTAAGGTGTGGAGCATAGCAGAAATGGCAGCACAAATGCATCCTTAGGATCCTGAGGTCATCTCAACTGGTCAGAGAGTGGCGCTAATAAAGCCAAGGTTGCATGTTTTATCCCCATATGGGCCATCCACTTTAGAGCTGGAATTGATGATGCTTGTGGGTCTCTTCCTACTCAAAATATTCCATGATTCAGTTTAAAGACCCTACTGAGAGGTTAAGGAGTTTATAAATTCTCCTGAAATGATGAATAAGCAGAGTATTTGGGAGTTACAAAGACTGACATTCATCTGTCCCTTTAAAACAGAAAAAACCCTTTGGCAGTAAACTCCCCTACATATTGCCTCCAGGAACAAACAGGGAAAAAGCTAAAGAGCTGTCTGGACAGGGACACTCACAGTTGGAAAAAACTTGTGTGCCATATGTCCCCCTTCCATCTGTGTATGCTCTCTTCTGGGTCGTGACATCTGGTTCTGCTTGATATCTGGCTCTGATTCCTGTATTTTTAAAGTAAATGGGACTTAATTCTCCTTGGAGACTGGAGAGAATAGACCACATGCTGACTTTTAAAAGAAAAGCCAAGTTTTTCATAAAAATATGTCTCCTCATCCTAGATCTGAATGGCTTGGTACACGTATGCATTTAAATGAGCCAAGGATGTGCCAGCACCGTCTGCTGTCACTTTTAAAAAGCTGCTAACTTTGGCATGTCTGACATTTTTGGAAGGTTGGGCCATAAAGTTAGTTGGGTACTTAAATTAGAAGATGAATTGGCTTATTATTAAGGAAAGGATCACATCCAAGAGAGCAGACAGCTGAGGATGGGAAAAGATTGGGTGTTCCAGGGTGGGAGTTGGTGAACCTCAGAAGCTGGCTGTGGGGATCCTGAAACCCCTGGAGCCTTGAGTCACACTGGCCTTGTGCCGTGCAATGCCTGCACCTAATAATGCCTGAGGCTGAAGCTCTCCCCTTCCAATAAAAGCCACACTGTTTACATGAGATCATAATGAAGTTCTGTTGCTAATAATGCTGAGCCATAGCACAAAAAAAAAAAAAGGGCAAACCAAGAGGGAGTAAAAGAAACAAGATACTTTGATACCTGCTGTTCTGAATTATACTGCAATTATTATTTTTAGTGCTTTTCCTGTCTTTTGTAAGAACTAGCAGGAAATTTTGTGGAAAATGAGAGTTTTGGCCTTTGAGTCTGTGGAACTGTTAATCCAGAGCCTCAGAGCTGATTGGGAGTAGTAGAGCTCTGTAGAGATGTGTTTCTTAATCAGCCTCCAGCATATATCAATTAGATCTAATTGAGCAACTCTTATCACTGGTTATTCCAAGAACAAGACTGATTGGAGACCACTTCATTTGGCATCTGCATTCCAGCAGATCTGCTGTGCATAATGGCTGGAGGATCATTACCAGTCATGTGCTACCCAAGCAACTGAGAGTCTAGGATTTACTTGACATAGTGATATATGAGGAATTTGTGCCTAATTTAATGATCTAGTCCCCTGAGCTGGGAACAAATGGATCCAATAGTTACATGGTGAGAAAATCTTGGAGTCTAGGATGCTGAATTGTTTATAGGAAACCCTACAGCAAATGGACAGTAGGCCCCTGGAGTCCTTGAAGAATAGCCTCAAGGCTGCCATCAGAGAGGAGCAGTCAGTGCATCATGAAGATAATCTGAAATCAAACATCATTCTTGGGAGCAGAAAGCACTGGCTGCCTGAAATGACCAATCCTCAGTTCCCAATCCTTGCCTTGAATAGTGTGCTCAGAACCCAAGGGATTTGCAAACTCTTTTTTTACATGGTATGTAGTACTTTTCTTTTTTTACCCCCTAGTTAATAATCTACAGCCACAGGGTTTGTAAACTGAAGAGAATTTGCAAAACAGAAGAGATCAGGAGGTTTCAAAGACTACCTAGGACCTTTGTCCATTAAAAAATCATTGTTGTTATTGCTCTTGTTAATATTGATATCAATAGTAAGTGCAGCCAAATCAAAAATCCTGCCATGGTTATGGCTCAGGCAAAATAATTCTGAGTTATGGAACTAATGGTGAAGATGAGACTGCAGAAAGTGATTAAAACAATTAGCACAAGAAGGCTGGGGCAGTCTGGTTCATGATTCAATAGTTCTCAGTAGCAGTTGATTTTGTAATGAGCACTCAGATGGTAATTCTTAAAGCATTGTAGTAGTTATATGCATTAAGATACATGAAGGTCCTCTGATAGCTGAAGGGTCCCAGAACAGCTCCAGACATGCTCCTTGTGTAGACCCACAAAAATGCAGAGCAGCCAAGGCCAAAATTTTCTGTTCCAGCTATGGCTGTGAGCAGTCACTGGTATCTTGGGGTAGGCTAAGAGTAATGGCAGAGAAGGATTTAATGGGTTTGGTGAGGCTTCAGGAAAGTGAGTCAGGCTGTGCATTTTTTTTTCCCTTCTTCATTTTATCTCTCTTCCTTGAAACCCACCAGATAAGATAGCCTCTAGCTAACCTCATACTCCACATCACACATCTGTGCCTCTCAAAAAAACAACCACCTTACTCATAGTCTGCAGTTGTAAATTACAACAGCTCCTAGCTGGAGTTGGGCTAGAGCACTTGAGACATTTCTCTCAAGGATGTGAATAATACCAGGCGGTCACTATTTCCATTTCTAGAGTAGGTGGATGGTATGAGATGGTCTTCCGTAGGAAATTAATGGAGAATTCTTGGCCACATCATAATGGGAGTTAAATCAAAATATGTGTTTTGTAAAAGAAAACATGTCATTTTGAAAAATGGCCATATGACTTCTTTGGTAGCGAAATACCATGTCAACTGAGTAAGATGCTAATTAGAAAAAAAAAAATTCTTGTAATGCTTTGCAAAAAAATTTAGCTGGACCTGGCAATATTATGAAGCCTTTGTGGCCTGGTCTGGCAAAGAAGGGAGGAGGTGAGGAGGAACCAAGACAGCAGCACCGTAAATAATTACTGATTATGATCATTTTGAGCTACTTCTGGGACACATGAAGCAGGAAAGTGCCATTTTATCTTTGTACCTACCCCCCTCTAACCACAAATGTACTGAATATGGACATATTAATTGCTCTTGGCTTTTTTCTTTGAAGATCAATCAGCCTGATGATCTTTAAATTTCCTGAGTGAGGCCACCTCCTGGATGACCCTGTTCCTTTTACAAGCCCCAGTGTAGCGGAAATTCCCCTGCCTTAGATGTGGAGTGGATTTTTTTTCTTCCACTAAAAGCTCCTGGTTTGGTGTCAGCAAAGTATTTTCCAGCAGTGAGTACAGAGGTGAGCCTTTTGAGGTGAGCTGTGGCAGGAGTTATTTTTGACCTACAATGAAGAGCCACATCTGTATTTCATAAAGGAGTGCAGGATATACCCACCTGCAGGTGACCATAAATCCCTAAGTGAGGAAACCAAGGCTTTTGTTGTGTAATGAAATTTGGTTACAGATGCTGTGAGTCCCCATGTTCCTCCAGCTGGGGCTATGTAAGGGCTGGAGGGAGACGTGCCAGCTGCAATAGCTCCAGCTGACCTATCCCTCTGACCGAGAGCTGTCTCACAGCCAAAGGACGAAGTTTACTTCCAAGGGCTGATGGGGAAGAACAGAGGAACAACAAACACTGGAGGAAAGCATGAGAAATGCTCTGCAGAGTCAGGCCAGCAGCTAACCTAGCCAGGCATTCTGTCTCCAGCTGTGGTGAAAGGAGTTGCTGAAAATGAGACTGATATCTCAACAGGTGCCCCAAGCTGCTGGGCTGGCTCTCACATTTGAAGCTCCACTGAAACAGGGATCAGGATAGCATTCTGGTGTCTGAACCCTGAAGTGTCTTTACTAATTTGCTTACTCTACCCCTCTGTAGCAGCAAACAGAACCCCATGTGAAAGCTGCTGGATTTTGCATATCTTGTTTGGACTGTGTTGCTCCAGTTTTTCAGGGCCTTTTGCCACTGCCTGTAGCAATAGGCAGTGAAATGAAATGAAATTTCATATTTACATGAGATGCTTTAATCTGCTTACCCAGCAAATATTCAACTTGGGCATGCTGTTGACTTTCTCTCTGGAGGGTGAAAAAAAGGTTTTGGTGCTTCCTGCAAAGTCTATTGCTATTGGTGGGAAAGAAGGTCCCTGGGGTGAAGTACCAGAACCCAAACACTGGCTTACCTGGAAACCACACAGACCAGAGTTTATTTCCATTCAGATATAATAATTAATTGGTTTGCTTTTATTGCATAACACAACGAACTACATACCCAACAGAAAAACAGCACAGTTTCTTATTAAGGTTAGTTGCAACCCTGGGGGTTATTAAAACAGTCAAATTTCCTTTGAAGAAAACATCCTTCTATGTTGTTTCTTGGTCACAAACACTCATGCAGCAGGAATTACCAGGCATCATGCTGGGGCAGCCATCCAGTGCAGCCAGATGTCTGCAGATTTGTGACACTTTTTTGCTGTTCTTCTGGTATGGTTTGACAGGTGTTTATTCCCAGTCCTTGCTAGTTTAGACTGTCCTTCTCCGTCTGCCACTTCCACTCAAGGCTGCCCTTCTATTGTGCCAGCAGTGGTGCCTGTCCAAGAAACTTGCCAAGAACCAAAACAGATGAAAAGTGACTGTTGCTCTTCTTGGCCAGTTAGTTCTTAGGCATATTTAGTTCCTGAACTCTCTGCCATTTAAAAGCACACAATATTTTTTTTCCAGCACATGAGAATCAGGGAAGGAAGGCAAGGGTGGATGTTTAGGATGGTGTGAGATGCACTGCTCCTAAAGCACAGACTTGGCAGGGCTGAGCAGGTGTTTGACAATCTGTGTTCTTGTGGCTGCACATTCCCAGCACTCAAGCATGATCCTTTGGAGACCCTTCTGTAGATTGCAGTACCATGCCAGGAGCACGTTGAGATAATATCTCTCTTCTCTGGCCACGTGTTTGGGTTTAAGGATTTTTCTCTATGCATTGCATCTGATGGACTTTGAGTTGCCCTGGTCAAGGGGAAAATAAAATATTGTATGCCATATTAAACAGCATAGTCTGACAGACCAGCTTCTGGTGAGGGCTATTTTATGCAATCAACACAACTTTTCTCATGGCTTTTTTGCCCATTCCTATCTCAGTTCTGGCCATCCAGGACATAAGAGGGAAAACTAAACGAAACTATAAGCCTTTTCTTTATCTTCAGAAAAGAGATAGCAGCACTGTGTAACTCCTTGACAGCAGACACTGCACACATAGGTAGGCCACATGGGTTCCTGCAGAGACCAGGCTTTGAATGGGAATAAACAGATAAAACATTAATAGGCTCAGGATATTCCTGGTGGTGAGAGCCTTTGAAAGCTAGGGCAGTACTGAGGTAGGGTTACAGCATATGTTGGATATGATTTTACTCTTTGTTTTTCTTTTTCTTTGTAACCCTTACCTATGAGTTAGAGGGTCTGAAGCAGCAAAGCTGTTGTCATATTTCTGTGACTATGAAAAGCAATATAAGGATGGAGCTATTCCATCAAAATTTGCTGCCACTGTTGGCAAGCATTCTTTTTCATCTTTTTTTGGTGTCATTTATTGATAGCTTAATTTATAAATGGCAAGTATTGGAAGGAATAATCTTGTCTGAATTTTAGACTCATCAAAATTCAGCATTGTCTACTTTTGTCCACCACTGCCTGTTTCTTTATGTCAACAACATTTGCTGTCATTGTCCATTATGTTGCCTCAAGAAACTCCACAGTTGCTTTTTATCCTCCTATAAATTTGACATTTTGCCATGATTTCAGTAATTCCAAGAATATGTTTGTTGTTTCAAGATCTTGTATTTTTGTTGTTTATTGCAGTAAATTTATTTGTCTTTTCAAGATTTAATGGACCATCTGAAGGGACTCACTGAAAATCACCTTGAAATATTTTCCAAGCGCAGGTTCTATTTTTGTCATCACTCTTCTATTGTCTTAATCTTTGGAACATAAATATTTATCTTATCTTGATGCAGATGATACTTTTACTGCTTCCCATTGGACTTTAGATTTTGACTTAAACTTCTGGGTTCTTCATCCTTCTCATTAATTTACCCAGAATTTCAGTCACTAGAAGTTAACTCCTTCTTTCCAGACATTGTTTGACTCAAATGATCAATCCAGAAGAAATAGGTAGAATATTTTTGGGAAGAAGACTAACGCAAAGACTTCAGTATCTCCCACCTGGTTTTTTTTTAAGATTACATAATATAGCAATTGCTTTACAGATGTGTTTTCTTAATTGTTTTGTCAGCCTGACGGTTGCTGTTCTACTAATGACTATTCTAAACTGTGTCTTTCCGGCCTTAGGCATACGAATTCATAGAAAAAGGGTGCTAGTGATATAGAGAGATTAAATCAATTTTCTGGTTATATTTTTATTAGAGACTGCCATTTCTGCTAAGCTCTTAAAATTCAAACAGTGGCTATCCAAAGGTCAGATCTGATACCTGAAGTTTTGCTGGGGCAGAGAACCAGCTTGAGAGAAACATTATGCTGACTGACCAGTATTGATAAGCTTTGTGATAACTGTAGGAGGAGAGTCTGTGGAAAGAGTCTCCACACAAGCACTCTGATTCAGAAAATTTCTGGTTGTCTGAAAAAACTAGTATAAATTAATTTGCATTAACACACTATTGCTTCTGTGATATCCTGTGAAGGTAAAAAAGTCAGTGCCTATGGAAAACTTCTTTGCATGAATTTAGGTACACTCACAACACCCAAAGGGAGAAGGATGGTCCAGTCTGGTTAGTGGCAGAAGGTGAGGACCTCTAAGGAATTCAAAAAGAGTTCTACTTTCTTACTTGGCTACTCTTGCTGAATCCCTACTGTTGAATTTAGAGGTAACTAATGGGAAATGCTTATTTCTACCCCCAGTCATGATCTAAGCTGGCCATCTGTCTTCTGAGAATAGATGTTAACAGAGCAGAAACAGCTCTGATGATACAAAAAATCTGAATGCATGCTGCGCCCCCGCTCAGTTCTTTGTTCTCATCATGGCCTTGTGGTTAAAGTAGTCACTAGGAAACTGGTGACCTCTCTTGCTCTGAAGAAGGATGTGCTCCCCCAGCTTCTCCTAGGATACTTTCTGCTTCTTCTGAGGTACCTGGGTGAACTTGTATCTGGTTGTACAGTTTTGCTTGTTGAAAGCAAATATCTGAGAACCCAAGCCACTTAAAAGGAGTCGGATCCTAATAATATAATTTTTTTTTTATTAATGTCCATCCCCTAAATGGTTAGAGCCAAATTCAATCTTGGCTATTCTCTGTTTTCCTCATGACTTATAAGTTCCAAACAAAGAGCATCCCAGTTTCAGGATACAGGATGGAGTGTTCTTCCTCAGATGTGGAAGCCCTTACAGACCTTAGAAGTTGTGTCTTCTGGTTTCTGGTTAATTTCCTGACTGAAAGCCTTGTCTGGGTATTGTGGATTGTTCTCAGCCTGAGTTGTAAGTCACTTTACTTTTATGAATTTGTTACTGTCTGGGTGTGCAGTGTCTGACCCAATTAACTCCATGTCACCCTCCTGTCCTGTCACATCTGCAGCAGTGTGGGAGTGTCTGCACTGAGGTTGGTAGGGAGCACCCTCGGCTTGGCCTGGCCTATGATCAGTGTGTTATCTGATGTGCAACTCTGTAATGTCACCTGAGGATGTGGGGCAATTTGTTTAAGGTACAAGAGCCCCAAGATCCTCACTGAACTAATCAGTGCTCTGGACAGAGGGTGTGGCCCTCACTTGGGCAATTGTCTGAACAAAACATTTAGTGCTGCCTGCACTTGGTCACTTGCTTGAGAGTCCAGTACACAGTGCACGCTTACTCCAGAATCAAGAGTATGTGAGGGCTTACATGCCATGATTTGTCAGTCTTTGCAGGATGAATATGCACTGAACTCATATGCATTTTCTATATTTCTTTAATAATTTCTATTACTTCTTCGTTAAGCATGTTTATATACCCTGAGAGATACCAACATGTGTGGACATGTTGGTGATAAAACAAAGTATACTTGAACTTTCTTTCCTTTAAAGTTACTTTTTTTCAGCTGCTCTTTTGTAAATAGAAAGGAAGAGAAATATGGTTTCTCCTTCACCCTGAGGTATAGTTTCCACAGCAGTGAGGGACCCAGAACTGCCCAAATCTGCTGCTTTTGCATGCACGTTTTTTCCCCAAATTCTCTGCTTTAATGCAAACAGAGTCTGCAGTTGGGATGGTGGCCCTGTCAAGCTGTGTAATGTGTCTGCAGTCTAGACCTTACCTCTGTGGAGCAATAGTTCCTCCGTATCTCACTGGCAATTGAGCACAAGGCAGGCTTCATTTCCTTCTGCACTTGCATGGTGCTGAGTGAGCAGTTAGCAAACCCAGAGGGTGAGGCAATGACCAGTGAGGCAATCCCTGCAATAGAAGACCCTGGCTCTAGAGAAGAGCTGCTGAGCAGGATGCCCACAGGCCCTGATGAGCTGAAACCTGAACTGAGGTTTCAACAGGGCTGTGTGGTGCTGTGGGACTTAAGTGGCTAGTAAGAAACACCAAGAGACTGCTAGAAAGTCTGTTTCCAAAAGAGCTTTGACAACAGCACTAAAACTGGGATTTGGAATGGGAAACCATTGGCATAAAATATTAGGTTTCTTTGCTTAGAAATGCAAAATCTTGCCACTTTACATTTATTCTCAGTGTTCAAAATCTATCAGTTTAATTGTCCCCTCTCTGGAGAAGCATTTTTGCATATATCTGCAT
Organism: Aegithalos caudatus; assembly: GCA_013389925.1. Lineage (NCBI taxonomy): Eukaryota > Metazoa > Chordata > Aves > Passeriformes > Aegithalidae > Aegithalos > Aegithalos caudatus. Next base: position 24,956 of record WEIU01014772.1, read on the forward strand.
TACTCTATATATCTGAGCCACAAAGAATGGAATTTTTTTGTTGTGAGCCTTTATTTTTTTTTTCCCTTGAAAATTCTTTCTGCTCCAAAGTAAGAACAAAGGGGAGAAAAGGAGCAAACCTTTCCCAAAACCAAAACTTGAGACCTCACAGGAACAAATCTTCAGATTCTGCAGCAATTCCAGGTTTCATGGAAAAAAAAAAATTCTCTTTTGGCTCTTAGCAGAATTATTAATCACACTTCTTGTGAGATGAAATTAAATAACTGACAAAACCAAAAAAGGAATTTAAATTCAAGTGAGAGTTACCTACACTTTTGCATTTCTTTTGTTTCCATGTTTATGTAAGGAAATAAGGACTATCATACCAGCTTGCACAATTTGCCCCACCCACCATCACCAGGTCTTTATGCTATTGCTAACCAAAAGCACAAACCTTCACAATGGGTGAAGAAGAGGATAATAAATTCTGCCAGTGTCAACCGTGGGGGATGGACATCCTCAGTTTAAAGCAGCTTTTCCAACAGCACCTTAAATGGTGATCAGTGTGCCTCTCCTTGAGTCATGCCTCTTGAAACCACTTGCACATTTACTTTACTAACAACTTCACATGGCAATTAGTTTTGGGTTTTACTTATGAGAAAGAGTAGTGTTTTCTGTTTTAACATGTCTGGTCATTTCCCTGTTTCCTATCTCATGAGAGGTACAGAAAAATAGTTTCCAGTGTAATTTTTCCTGGTGCTGAAAGTCCTCTCCTTTCTCAGACACAGTGACAGACAATTTGTTTTTTCTTGTAGCAAAAGCCTTCTTTTGCCTCTGATATCCTTACTGGTATTTTTAATAACTTCTTTTCATCCTACAGTATCTTTTCTGTCAGTGGAGACCAAAATCACACCCAGTGCTCAAGATAAGGATGTGTTGCATCAGTATAATAACATTTCCTGTTTTGTTCTCTGTTCTTTTGCTTGTAACTCTTCACAATCTCTTTGCCCTCTTGGTTGCTTCTGATATTCAGGCTTTTTTCAAAGAAAATTTAAAACCACCTCAGGATGTCCTTTCCATGTAGCAAAAATGATCACTTTGTATGTTTTTGTAGGATTATTTCTCTGAGAATAGGGGTTTGTGTAGTTCAACAGCTGAAAGAAACCAAATAAAGCTAGAAGACACCAGATCTCATGGCATTTCCTATGAAAATTTACCTACTGTCCCAAAGCAATCATTCTGCTACAAAACTGAATGGCATTTCAATTAGATTCACAGGATCTAGGAAAATTCCAATGTTTGGGCCTCATCCTGGAGCCTCAATCCTGGATTGGTGTGTTTGGAAGGGACAGGTAGAGAGTATGGCTGTCGTGTTCTGGCATGTGAGGGTGAGATGTGGTGCAGGAGAACAGAGACCTGCACCTGCTCTGTCACACAGTGCAGAGCACGCTCTTCACTGCTGGCGTGGGAGGTCTTGGACTAGCTTGTTTTTGCAGGCTGTCAGCTGCATAGGATAACTTCAGGAAGTTTGGCCCATGGGGTCATGGACCCTGTGAGCAACTGGGCAGGAGTGCTTGAAACCTTCAGTTCTTTGAGAGCACTGAGATCCCCAGAAGCTGCTAGTAGCCTGCAAGCTCTGCTGCTGGCTATAGAGACAAGGTGGAACAGAGAAGCTTACAACTGACAGTTTCGGATATGAAACAGACAAGAACCGACCTCCACGTCTGGCTGAATGCACACTGAGGACTTGTATTCCTAGTGTAGGCATTGATTAGCTGTGGGTTAACTTTCTCATGGAGGAGGCTGGAGCTTGGGCTCCACTGCCTTAGAGAACTGCCTCACAGAAGTCATAGACCCAAAATCAGAAGAATAAATTACTTTAGACAATGTTTGTCTTATGTTAAATGACTCCACCATTCAGCTTTGTTTTCCTGTAGAACTGTGGATTGCCTATATTATAATGCCTACATCCTATGGGGAAAGCACATGGGGTAGAGTTTCTACTGTGTCTTTCCTGCAATGTCTGCTTCTTACTGGCACCTTGCAGGACAGATGTTTGAGCAAAGACTCAAAGATCTGTGGAGTAGTCCTGGTGAAGACGTGCCTGTCTTTGCAACAGGCCATAGTTACATATAGGATCTTTTCCATGTAGAATCCTACTGAAATTAGGATTTTGGCCTGGTTGACAATAGCAAAGTGAGCAATTGATACACCAAGACCATGTTATGTGGTGGTAGTAACCATGGTGACTATGCATAAGAATAGATAGCTCATTTTATATTGAAGGGAAAAGAAGATTGGCTCCTGGAACAGCTCATCTCCCAAGAAGACTTGCAGGAAATAATGTGGAAAACTGTAAGAAGGCTTTTGATAAAGAAAGAGTTCTTGGTAAGTGGGGGAAGGCAAAATGGATTATGTTGAGTTTCTGTTTTGGAGAAACAAGCCTGAAATCTGGGGTAATAGGTGCTAAAAGACACTCTGCATGCCACTTGGGATCTCTACAGAGGTAGGCAACAGTATATATTCTCAGAATTTCTTAAAGCTGGCCAAACTGGGAACATAGAGTACAATTAACAGCCCATTTGCTGACATAGTCTCTACTAATTTCCATGTGAATAGCTTCCAAGAGCCAGGCCCAGAGAAAGTTTTCAAGTTCATAGCCCTCCCTTTTTTGAAAGGTGCTCTAAGTACTAAGAATTAAGTGCTCTAAGAATTTCTGAACTCTAGCAGAGGAGTTCTGGGTTTTGGATGCCTGGTGCTTCAACTATAGAAAAACTACAAATACATTGATATTTTTATTATTGAAAAAAATAACTGGGGTGATATTTCATTTTTATGAGAAGCCTTGTTTTTCTTTCCAAAATATTTTAAACTTTAAGGGAATGCAAACTCCAAGTTGCAGCCAGATCTGATAGTAAATGCAATTAGATAATATTAAAGAGAAGAAAAGTTCTTCCAAAAACCCAGACCATAACCTAGAGGAAAAAAAAAAAAAAAGACATTTTTCCTAAGTAGTGGAATCATAATTTTTTTTTTAATAACTAAAGCTCTGCTCTTGCATGCTGTCAGTACATCATGACCCTCTTTTATCAGTAAGACATTAACTTCCACTAATTTGTATATATAAAGGAACAAACGAGACTATTCAGTAAGAAGTCTTTATAAACAATATAATTTGTCAACAAATTATCTTCAGTGACTTTCCAGAGAATTAAAATTCATTATAGTTGGGTAAATTAATAGGAACTGTGTCTTACGCATGCAAGTCATGATTTCCAGAATGCCACGTGTTTGTAGATATGCCTTCCTAAGAAATTGTGTAGAAAAACCTCTTTGTTCTCAGGGAAGATGTCAGATAGGAACAACAATGATGTGCCAAATTGTTTCTACAGTAAAGAAAAATTGAGAGGGTGCTGCTTGAAAGGCATTTAACTTCCGATGCACTCCGAGGGGAGTGTTGGCTGTAAGGACCTGGGATGTCTGGAATGAGTCCATGATGCTGCACCAAGAACTGGCCTCTTTAATTTAAAATTTGGAAGATTCACTTATGGGCATCTTGTTTCTGCCCTGAAGTTTTTTGGACACAAGAGTGATGGTTGCTTCAGTGTGGTGATTAATTTTTAAATTGTAACCCTTCCCTAAGTTGTCATTCATTGTAACCCCTGCCCATCACCCTATCCTGGATTGGTTTGTTCTATCCCACCTATCCCATTGGTCCAAGCCTTTGACCTACCCCTGAGGAGAACTCTCTTAGGGGGAGTGATGAGGGGTTAAGCTGTCTCTGCTCGCTCCTCTGCCTCATGCCTGCCCACACGCTGCTCCCCAGATGCTCCGGTAAGTCTCTTGTACCTCCCTGGACCCAGAGGAATGTTGCCTCTCACCCCCTGCAGCTGCTGGCCGGGCCAGAGAAGACAAAGGGGGAATGCAACACTTCAGTGTTTCTTTTGTGTATAAACTTAGGATGGGCTTCTTGCCCAAAGATAATTGCCTGTTCAGACTCATCCTCACCTCTGTACTGTAAAACATTCTGGCATCTAAGGACAGGACCACCTGTGGGAATGGAAGATTCTGGAGACTCAGCACAGTGTTGTAATTTCCATAAGAGCAACAGATGTGCTGCATAGATCCTCTCTCTGGAGGTCTTTGTGGTCTCCCCATGGGAGTCCTGCTGGTGGCCTGGTGACATTCAGACATTTAGAACAGCTGTTGTTATTTTCATTCTGGCTGGCTGTATCCAGACCCTGTGGGATGGCAATGCAGCTGCTTTTCTTTTGGGGCAAGGCATGGAGCAGAGAAATTTAGAATTTCTTTAGAAAGGGAAACTGAGAAAAGGCTTTATTAGTGATGATATGAGTTTTGTTTGAATATTGCCATTGGCCTGACTATAACTAAGCATAACTATCTTTGTTAGCTCTTTTATAAACTGCTGGTGATCAAATAGCATACCAAATAATGTATCAATGTGCAAGCCAAAGGAAATAATTGCCACTCACATAGAAAAAAGCACAGATATGATTCTGGTTACTTTAGCCAATTACTTCCTTCAAGATAGTCACCTCTATTTTACATCCTCTGAGCTGGCAACTACAGTGGATTTGAAAACCTTATAAGATACTTAATATTTCTGGCTTGGTGGGATGAAGGAGTGAGATGAGTAGGGTAAAAATACTGGTGTCTTTTTAAATTTAAATTCTTATTAATCCTTTGCTGTTTACATGCATGCCCTCACTTACTGCTGTGTGGGAGCCTTCCATGCCAGTTGACCTTGCCTTGCCACCATGGCCCCACCAAGCTGCTCTATAACCCTCTCATTAGGACAGGGGGAGGAAATACTGTGAAAAGTTGATGGGTAGAGAAAAGGATAGGTGGATAACTTACCAATTATTATCAAAGGCAAATCAGACTCAGCCTGGGGAAATAATTTTGCAAATTATTAACGGAGTAGGATAGTGATAAAGAACTCCAAACTAATCCTATTCTCTCCCAACCCCTCTCTTCTTCCCAGGCTCAATTTCACTCCCAAATCTCTTACCTCCTCTTCCCAAGTGACACAGGGGGATGGAGAACAGGGGTTGTGGTTGTTGGAGGTTAGGTATGGTTTCTTTTGTGTTAGTTGAATTTTTTCCATTAAGCTGCTAGGTACTTAACCAAAGACAATAGGGTGGCCAAGCACAAGTTTCAGAGCTGATATTTTCTGATAATGGGCCATTAATGCTCACCAGTGACCTGACAAATTACATCATCCCACTGTGAGATGCTCCGCCCAGCTGGGGGGGACCCAAGCATTCCTACCCAGATAAAAAGGGGAGAGATAAGAACAGCAGGACCTTCCTTTTTTTCCACTGGATTCCCAGAGGAAGATGGGACCCATCTTATCACCACTGTACTTTCTTCAGGACCATATCAACTCCACAGGACTGCATCTGTTACTCCAGAAGGATTCATCAGGACTGCTTCTAACACCCTGACCAACAGTGTGTCAGATCACATCCCTGACTCTGTCAGGGCTTTCTGGGTTTTTTTGTTTGTTTTATTTGCATGCTTATTTTATTTTCTGTACTACTACATGTATATTTTTAATATTCCCACTAAAGGACTGTTATTCCTATTCCCAAAACTTTTTCTGAGAGCCCCTAATTGCAAAATTTATAATAATTTGAGGGAGGGGTTTGCATTCTCTATTCAAAGGGAACTTCCAGCTTTTTGCTGGCAGATACCTGTCCCTTCAAAACCAGGACAGTGGTCAGTTCGTAACATTTTGTTTCTGTCTCTTCTCCCTTCTCACACTATTCCCCTCCTGCAAAGGGGGTGTCCCTCTCTTAGGAGACACTTCACAAACTTCTCCAGTGTGGGGCTTCCCATGGGCTAGAGTTCTTCACAAACAGCTCTGGTGTGGGTCTTTGCATGGGCTTCAGCCCTCAGGAACAGGCTGCTCCAGTGTGTGTCACCTTCCAGAAAACCTGCTCTTACACAGGCTCCCCTGTGGCCTCAGTTTCTGCCAGGAACCTGGTCCAGCATGGACTCTCCATGAACTACAACTTCCTTCAGGTCACATCCACCTGCTCCTGTGTAGCATCCTCCATGCGCTGCAGGAGGACAAACTGTCTTTCCCCATGGTCTGAAAGTGAATCTTTGCTCTAGCACCTGGAGCACCTCCTCCCCCTCCTTGTTCACTTCAGGGTTGTCTCAGCCCTCGCTCACAGTTGCTGTGGAGCAGTTTTTACCTTTTCTTAAAGATGTTCCCATGGAGTACTTACCAGTGTTACAGACAAGCTCTGCTGTGGCCAGTGTGGCTCTCTTTTGGAGCTGGCTGGAACTGGCTCTTTTCAACATGGGGGCAGTCCCTGGTGTCTTCTCACATAGGTCACCTCTGTACCATCCCAAGTTTTGCCAAACCCAATACACTCTGGTTAGGAATGAATCCACCAACAGTGTCTGCTTGGAGTAACTGTTTCAAACTTCTCAATGAAAGGAACAATCATTCAGGACCAGCCCCCTCATCACCCACAATGTGGGTGGTAGTAGGGCTGCATTGTCAATGATAAAGGCTAGGGGAAGGATTTTCCTTGGAAAAATCCATCTCTGTTAGAATACTATAAATCTTGAAAAATCTTTCTAATTTTCCTTTTACACAAAGTGTGAGATGCCTTTTCTAGCCACAAGAAAGGCACTATGACACAGAGGGACCCTCAGCAGGGTGGATTCCCACCAGCCAAAAAACATTTGACCTGACACAGGTGTAGGCACACCTAACAACAACTTCCCCTGCCATCCCACCATTTGCCAATTTTACCAGAGTTCCCTGGGTTGGCCTTAATAAACAGAGTGAAATTTTTCTGGTAGGGTCACTTGTGTCTGAATGTTTCCCTACTGTCATCACTGACAGTCTGCAAGCAGGGTGCAAAAATTGTACATAGCAAATGTTTCCTGGCTAATAGGATTAGGTATTAGGCAAACAGGGCTGATGTGCTGCTGGACTAAGAACTGCTTCTTGCAGGAAAATAAACTCTGATGGTGCTGAATTTCTGTTTCCCCATCTCTGCTTTTTATCTCAGGACTTTATCTTTTTCAATCTCATTATTTTTCCTCTTGCATGCTTGAACTCCTCTTAAGATGCCAGTAACTTCATTCAGTCTGGGTTTTCACTTTTTGTATGTTGTGTGGCTTTAGCTTGCATATTTTTCACAGCCTAGGAGTGATTTTGCCAACACATTTGAGTTAAGTTCATATACTCATGCTGTGCCAACAGTCATTTTATCACTGATGGTTGAATCGTTGCATCCTTGACTCCCAGTGCTGGCAAGGATCTGTGGGGCCAGCCACATTCAACTTGATACTAAATTGCTCTTTAAAGCTGAATGGCGGCTCCACTAGGCTCCCAGCAAATTTACGGTGCTTCACTACCTTACCTTTTAAAAGATTTTTCTGCTGTCTTGCTTAATTATCCCCTGCTAATTATCCCCATTACTTATTTCTTTGCTTCAAGAACAGATGATTCCCTTGCTTGCTGTAGTGTTAGGCGTACAGGCTGCCAAGGGAGCAATTAACCCCTCAGAGAAATCTCTTGAGGTATTTCTGTAAGCTCTTTTTTCCATAAAACTTATCAGTAGGATTTTGTTTTAGAAGATGGGCCAAGAGTTATAAGGCATTCAGCATTGATTTTAGTTTTTTATGAAAGCTGCAGAATGGCTTTTGCTCAGCTGGCAACTATCCTCTTTAGCCAGGAGCTCAGTTTCCCATCTGCACCATGATTTGGGAACAACCTGGGCATGGGGAACAGACTACAGAGCTCTTCTGAGGTATGGAGCAAAGCTAAGTGCCTCTGATCTAAGTTTCAGCGAACTTTGACAGAATAACCTTTTATGTTGTTGGGGTTTGGATATTATTTCCTTTGTGTTAGTGGAATTTTTTTCCATTGGGTTGCTAGGAAACTAATTGCTGGGTACTTAACCAAAACAAAGAGGTGGCCAAGCGCGAGTTTTGGGACCAGAAAATTGAAGTTAACTTTACCTGAATATATTTAACCTTTCCCTAGATGAAACTGGCATGTTGTGATCAGAGGATATTGAACCCACCACTGAATGTAGATGGTTTTTGCCAAAGTCTCTCACATCAGGAAGTGAGGAAGACCTTGACGCTGATGAAACCTCACAAACTTGAGCAGGGAGTAATATGTAAGCTTTTGAAGGTAGGAGTCTGAACTGTTTGACCAAAACATTGTGAGATTTCATTGTTGCAGGTTGGTTGTCTTTTTTTTTTTTTTTTTTTTTTTTTTTTTTTTTTTTTTTTTTTTTTTTTTGGTCATATGGGAAGTGCAACCTCCAGACCACTTCAAAGGTAATGCTATACCAAGAATTGGGGAGACTATGGGTGTACATAGGTAAGATGTTTGCATACTGGCATGTAATTGCTACATCTTTGTGTTTTGATGTGGAGTTGTTGCATGCTGACAGTAGAGTCCCAGGAACACTGGAAGGGACAATTGAAATTCACAACTCCAGGGAAAGGAAACAAAAGTTTGAATGACCATAAGAGAGTCTTTCCCTCAGAGACTTAATTTAGCTGTTGGTACAGATAACAGGTTTTTCAGCACCTTCTTTGATCAGCTTAGCTTCAGTGAAGCAGTTTCTTTCATTAAAAACTGTTCCTGATTCTCCAGAGACTTTTCAAGCTGTTCTCAGGGAGCTGCTGCTTGACTAGACCATGCAAAGCTGTTACTTGTTTTCAAGTAAAATCTGTTTCAAAGTGCCTCCTGCCGTTTGAGTGTCCCCTCTCTGTGTTCCCCAGCCAGCAGATCTATTGCACTATAATTGTGCTAAAAAGGAATAATCTGCAATAAATGGAAACCTATGCTAGTGGTGAAAGATATCTGATTAATTGGAACTATGAGATGCTATCTCTTACACATACTCAAAATAAATTGCTACAGTAATTTGCATGTTCTGCTTTATTCAGTGGGAGGTGTCTCAGAATGAAGCCATGTATCTTGCTGCTGCAGATATCAACTGCCCAAGCCAGATAAAAAGAGCTCACAGTAATATCTAGTATGAGCTAAGCAGAGAAATCTCTGCAAAAGACCCATCCACAGAGAACAAGCCACTTCTCTGCTTTCTGAATTTTCCAAATGGTAGGTGAAATTTTTATATTGTCATTTAACCAGAAATAATAGAAGTATTTGATAAGAAGGTTTATTTCAGTTTACTCATGTACATCCGTATCTTAAGAGATAATATTAGATTAAAATGACACTGTAATAGACAAATAGGTTTGGGACTAACATAAAACTTTACCTTGTAGTTAAGTGTATTTAGAAATGGATTTTGCCATCAGTTTCCTGGCATATATTTTTACTAATTAGTCAAAGACACAGAAAATCTTTACTCTGCAATTTATTTTTCAGAGTATAGCATATTTATGTATTTTTTGTTTAAAAATATTTTTAAGAATAATATGTATATCAATTCTAGGATTTCCATGCTTTCTTACTGAAATTCCTAAATTTTACACCTACACCTGTAACTAGTATAGTTGTTAACTCTTATGAATGCTAGCTCTGGAATAAGTTCAGTTTTACTGTTGCAGTTTTAATAGGATGTTTTTAGTTAGAATGGGTTTTCTGGTTTGATAGAAGAATGAAAATCACTTCCAAAAGGTGTATGGGTTGTGTATATCAGTAAAAAAATTCCCAAAAAACTTCTCTTTCATGGTATGTTTACATTGTAAAGTCTGTTAAGTTTTTCTTTGGTAGAAATTGTAATACTATTTCCAGTTTTTTTTAGTATGCAAGGTAATGTTTGTCACTTATATAAACAGTATTATAAACATTTTGTTGGAAAATAGAATTTTGGAAAGAAAATCAGAAATATGTTACTAACAGAGTTGCCCTCAGAGAAGCAATAAGTTAGCCCCACAGACCACTGCTTCTGCAATATACACAGTGGATTCCCCCTTTTCTGACCTTCCTTTGATAGTGGATCATTAAGAACTAGGTTTTGACCTACTCAGTTATCCCAAATTTTGGATCTGATGCTTTTTCAGCACTGCGCTGAAGTTTTCGTTTACAGAGCTTACGCTTACACTCATCCCATGCATTCTAAGCTATAGAAAGAAGCTGTAAGGCACTGCAGAGCCAGTCCTTCTCTCACTGTTTCTTGTCTAGACCTGCAACCTCTGTTCCAGTTCATATTGAGGTAACTTGGTGTTTACTGCTAACTTTGGAAAATGCAAACAGAATCACATTGTTTTTTGAATTGCATGAGCTCTTTGAATTTTCGAGGAATATTCCTCTTTTATTAGAGTCTTCTATATTGTACATACTCACACACACAACCCCCATACCCTACTTGAACTGCTGCTGGTACATAGCAGCTCAAAAATGGAGGGAAAATCAATAAAGCAACCATCAAATTTGGTGGGGAGCATCTCAGCTCAAATATTTTGCATTCTTTTGGTGCAGGCTGATAGCCCAGTATGTGTAAGGTCTCTCAAATATATTTTTTCAGTAAACAGAGGGATAATTGCAACAATTGGCAAATATGGAGTTAGGGAGTTATGAATTTTCTTACTCCTGAATCATTCTGGCACTTGTTAGAAAAGTTGGTGAGAGCAAGTAATTGACTGCGTGCCTTGCTGGACAAAGCTGTATCTCAAAAATAGTGAAAGCACACTTCCTTGCAACTTTCTGGTAATCACCAGCCTTACATTTCTAGGGCTGTAATAGAACTGGCAATAAGGGACTTGAGAGTGTCTCCAACAGTGGTATTACCTGTGGCTGAATTACTAATAAAATATCAAATGAGAAAAACCCCCTCATTTCAGAAAGACTCCAAATTTAGTCTATGAAGTAATTTTTCTTTAAAAATCAATCAGCTTAGTTTTTGCCATCTTGCTGAGGTATTACTCACTTAAATAAGATAGCTCTAAAAAATAGAAGGGCAGTTAATATAACTGCTGGCATACCTTGTTGGGGGCAAAGAAGTTGCTGGAAGAAAACCAAACACTTGGTGGGAAAAGGCTCCCAGTAGAGAAGGAATATTCTGGATATTTTTGCTCCCTGCTAGTGTTAGAAATAACTTCTAGGAACAAGCCTCATGCTTTAAATGATGAACAAAGATGAATGCTTTGCTGTACTGTTGTTGTGAATTTCATTGTTCCACTCTGTGATGAATCTTTTTCTCCTAATATTGTGTCCAGTCCCAGGTCACTCATGATCCCTGTTCTGGGCCACTTTGTTCACTCCTTCCAGAGCAAAACTCTTGATGTTAGTGTTGAAAAGTACCCTCTAAAAATCTGTGCACCTGGCCTAAGGTTTCCTTAAAATTAAAAAAGTCAATAAGTCTGCACTTGTATGTGCAATAATGCTTTTCTCCAGCAATACTGAAAGCAAGTAGATCCTCACATATAATATTTCTCCTGACTGGTCACTCACTTCCTATAAAAGGCATGGCATTGTCTTTGCTGTAACATAAATGCTGAGATGCTGCTTTTTTGGTCTAAGCCTCATCTTTTCTGTGATTTGTGAATATCCCTGCACAATACCTACAGTGAAATACTCACACTTTTCAAACACTAAGTTTTGTTATTGTTTTTTCAGAGTTTAAGAATAACCCTCTGGAGATTATTAAATCTTCTAAAAGAAGAAACTTCCCATATCACTATAAAGCTGATTATATTTCTGGAAGCTCAAAACTCAGTTTGCTCTGAATTGCAGGCTTGGCAAAAACATAGGACTTGATAAGTCTTGTCAATGTTTATTTAGTCTGGGAGTTTTTGGCACTGAAATAAAAATTCCTTGCAGTTAGTGTGACGACAGTACTGACATCTCTTGCCTGTTTTTCACTACTCCCCTTTTGCTCACTATCTTCAAGATAAATTATATTTCCTTTTAAACTTGATTTCTCTTGAATACAGCTTGTCCACTGTCTGTAGGACCCTGTGACTGCTGCTTACTCATACAGGACAATGGAACCCACTGCTCTGTGATCTGCAGTGAAGAACTGCATTCAAGGCTTTTTAATGGTAAGTAGAATGCTTACAGCTATGTGGTATAGCTGGATTGCATGTCTGCTGTCTCCTGAGATATTCCTGGATTAGGTCGACTTAATGCCCATGATCAATGTTCATACACATAAATAAAGGGGTTTGCTGGAGAGGTCTTGAGCCACATCACGAGGTGTGAATTACAGCTGGTGCGTATCAGTTAGGCACAAATTAAAACATCAGTGAGATACAGGATTTGCCCTGTTGCTGTTAGCTAAGTACAATATAATGCTCCTTCACCTACCTTTCCAGTCCATTTCTTCAGTTCCCCTTCAGCTTAACACTGTTTATGGCAGTCACCTGCTTTTGAACTTACTGCTAAACACTTACCTAGAGAAGTTGTCACTGAAGATAACTCCCCTTTCATAAAAAGACAAAAAAGTATTGTGCACCTAAGCAACTGATTTTCAAACACAGGATCTGTCCTTTTCTAAGTTGAGATACAGTTTCTCTGCACTTGACTGTGAAGAGAATGCCAATGTACATTTATTTTCCTTTTAAAAATAAACAAGCAAGTCAGAAGAAGCTTCTGCCTGAGGAGCACCATGACAGAGTGATTTCCTGACTCTCACTAAACTAAGTCATAACTGTAGTTTCAATGATGATAGAACAAAAAAATCACCTCAAAGCTGCAAAACTGCTGCTATGTACATACACACACACACATACACACACACTGTACAGAGGAAATCACATGATGCAGTTTATCACTGCATGATATGGTTTTCTGTTCAATTTTCTGATGTACATCAATACAGCATTACTGATGCAGCAGAGTATATTCTAAGATAGCAATGTTTTTCTTCTTTAGAAATATGATGAGGCATATAGATTTGATCATCCTATCTACCTTCCTCTCGGTTTCCATGACATCTGAAACATGTAAGTCACATTTTAAAAATACTTTCTGAAGAGATTTGTTCGGTAGAAATGCGTAGGCTGTTTCCAAATTCATGGTTTTATTTTTAAGCCTAAAATTAGTGAGTTCACCTCAAGCCAGAAATCACCACTTAAAATCTAGATTTTAATGTACATTAAAATGCACCAAACACTGTCCATTTCTAGGACAGCAAGTCTAGGTTCAACTTCTGCCACTTGGCACCTCTGCAAGCAGAAAGAAAAGGGTCTCCTTGAAAGAATTTGAGAGGAGCTGGTGCTCCAGGTCCCAGCTGGGCACAAACTCCAAGAGCATGCTTTAATTGCACTGAGCAGTGCCTATGCATATGCACCCTGCTGAATCACGGGTGTAAATGGGTGCCGTCCTCCACAGAGACGCTCTTTAATGTCCCGCATTTGGGGCTGTTAATTGGAAAATGCAGTGTGACAATAATGTTTCCCTGCACGGGGGCATGTCCAGGACAGTAAACTATGTCTGATGGGCCAGCTCTACTGACTCAGCTGTGTAATGCTGAACAGTGACACAGTGTTGCACAGCACTCATGTACTTCTATTCTCTAGCTGAGATGCTAATTTGTCTCAAAGGTTCTGTGAGATATAATCACTAAATATTTCTCCATATTGGCAATTTTACAATAGGGATGCTAAGGTTCAAGCAAATTAGATTTATTAAGATGTCGAATTCTGCTGAAGAATTTGCCAAGATGATTTTCAGAGATGTCATTGAGTTTAAATGAGGCCTTTCTTTTTCCATGTCTTCCCTCTCACACTATTTTTCCTCAAAGAAATCTGTATTTCCAATGTGTTCCACCTTTGGCAGGGCAATGCTGCTTTTTGTGACCCTCTGATATGTCCTAGTGTCTTTGCAAGGCTTGTGGGTGGGAAAGCTCTTAAAATGATGGGATTGGGGTTACTCATACTCATACCTGGCTTATATAGGAGCCCCAAATTAACAAGCAAGATGACAATATCAATGGAGATGGACCGCTTCTTTAGAAAGAACCAGAGCAGATGTGTTCATCATGTCCCACCTCCTGATTTGTGCACCTACAGATCTAAAGCCATCACTGCAAAATGTCATTTTTGATAGACACTATTTTGGTTAGCTGTTTGGTTATCTGCTCTCATTTTCATGCTCCCTTACCTACTGAAGTTCCTCTGCCAATCTCAATCTTTGTCCTGTCATCGTCCTTGCTCATACTCCCATCTTTTTCTTCTCAGAATGCAGTTTAACTTTCAGATTAATGTTTGTTTTCAGTGGCCAGTACAGTACACTATTCAGATACCTGATCACTTAAGTATTTATCAAAATTGCTTGATTCTAGTTTTTTCTGGACTAATTGCAGTATTCAAAAGTAGAAGTATACTAAGTTAAAAAAATATTAAAATTAGTGTCTTACTCCTGAATTTTCTTATGTATTACCACATGCAGTTTATTTTTCTGAGCTTCTTATTTGCCTAAATTATTTCTGGTATCTTGTCACCTTCCCACCTTCTCATCAGGTTCTTCCTCTCACATTATCACATTGCTTTCATTTATTCCCATCCTATTTTCATCAACTTCAGAGTGAAGCTGGTTTTTTGTGTTTTTATTTTATTTTAGTTTTCCTAAGGATCTGTTCTACGGACTTCCTTCTTTTGTGATTTGTTTCTTCCAGGAAAAAAAATCAATTTCATTTCTCTGTATTAAAAAAGGCAGAAAAAAAGCACTAATCTATTGCATAAATAAATATTCATTATACTGAAGTAAGGAAAGGTAACTACATTAAAGCCAGTATTTTAATTTGTGTTTTGAATAAAACCCAGCATTTTAGGCAAAGATTTACAAAATAAGCTCATTGTAATAAACCACTATTTTTTCATTTAAGTCCTCTTGTTTTTACTGTGTGTCTACTTAGAACCTAGGCATTTGTTTTTTTATTTGTCACTATTTTTGGAAACACATGGTTCCATAACTCAAGGTAAACGAATTTTTAATTGAAAAACAATCTAGTGAAAGTAAGCTTGTATCATCTCTGAAAGCTCAAGGAGGCTAGAGGGATATGACTAGCCTACTGATCCAGGAATGCCAAGTTCTGTCTCAGCGGACAAAAGTTTATTTTATGTGAGATTTTAATCTTTTGCTTGTTTGCAGTTGATGCTATGGAAGGTGAGGCTTTAGTAATAAAATGTCCCAAATGGAGTTCATCTGTGAAAATCACCTGGTATCGCATGGATACTCACAAAATAATTCCTGTGGAAGAGGAAGGATCAAGAGTGTTTTCCACAGAACGATTTCTTTGGTTTCTGCCTACTTCTATAGAGGATTCTGGAAACTACACTTGTGTAACACATTTGTAAGTGCCACATGGAAAGTGGAAGGTTGTAATACCGGCAAGAATATATATATTGATAATATATTCTTCTGATTATAGTTTGTGGAAATTATGACATTTTTTCTTAAGTTTTCATTCTGCAACTGCTATTTTTATGGGTGATCATTAAAATCAAGCTGTGACTAAAATATAGTAATCATCCACATGTTTATAGAATGACACACATTTGGTATAAACATTAATATATTCCATATAAAAATGCAATCACTGATGTGCCTTATTCCATTTTTTTAAAGTTCAAGTAATCGCACAAAGTCATACAACGTGAGCGTGCAAGTGCATTCATACAAGCCAGGAGAATGTTTCCCAAGTCGGATTCATTACCCAAATGACACTGGAAGAGGAAAAATTGTTTGTCCTTCCATTGATAACTATAAGAATGCTACTATTGTCCAGTGGTATAAGGTAAATAAAATCCTGATAGTGCCATTGTAGGTCAGAATACTGAAAAGCTCTTTACAACCAAACACATTTTTCTTTTCCAGGACTGCAAACCTCTTCAGGGACAGAGATACTTCAAGAAAGAAAAATATATTTATATTGACAATCCAAGAAGAGAGGATGATGGTCATTATACTTGCCAATTTATTTATACCCATAAAGGAAATGTGTTTAATGTATCAGCAACAAGAATTTTCATAAGTGAGGGTAAGACAGTAGTTCTGTAGCTTGCTAAGATAAAAAGATTAATATCAACTTAGTGCGAAGGAAACTTTTGTACATTAAAAAGAAAAAAAAAAAGAGTTTTGGTTGGTTTGTTTTATCATCTTATTTAAGATTTAGATCAGCTTTATTAGATGAATTTTGTGGATGGCCATCCACATAGAGCAAGAGGGGGTAAAGGCAGACCTGGTCTCACTCAGTTTTTTGTTTAAAAGACTCTGATGACTCTGGTTAGGTGCTGTGGCTGCTGGAGGTCTCTGGTAGCACATTTCTGAAATGAAGGATATCCTCAGTGGGATGCCACATTGCTCTGCTTTCTTTTTTGAGACCAGCAGAATTTGTAGCTAGTGAGGATTATCTGGTGATCACTAGATCAGTCATGTTGATGGCCTACAACTTAATGCCTCTTGGTCCATCTCAACCATCTAACATTTATTTGAAAATTGGACTGAAAAAACTCTTAAATTTGTCTTGAATGGGATAAAATGAACAAGACATATATAGAAATAGAAAATGTATGGATCTCAGTGGTTACTATGTCTCTGTAATTTTGAATATAGCCAATATGACTAAGGTGTGCGGACTTTGGGTTGCCTCTAGGATGCAGTCTTTTCAGGGAGGCTTTGTATTTGGATGGTGGTCAGGAAAAGGCACACAGAAATTTGTAGTTTCAGGTTGCATCAACTTGCAAAACTTCAAAATGCATCTTCAGTTTTGCAATCAGATCAGTAGAAAAATAGTCAGAAAGACCTTTTCTTTGGGGGTGGTGGAGGGCTTGAGTTTGGCTTATATGGTTGTTTTATTGCTGTTTAGTTTCTTTGGTTGGTTGGTTGGTTGTTTTTTTTTTAAAAAAGTAATGTCCATTTGCAGACTGAATATCAGGCCTTTTTGCTCTGGGGAGGCACACAGCTTGTGGGCAGAACACAGGCTTGGAGCGTGGGGACCGTGGATGCAGTTTTTGCTGCTGTGCCCAGATCTCAGTAGCAGAGTTCATCCTGATTATTCTGAGCTGGACAAATGACAGATTTGAGCAGAGACCTATTTCAGTAGCTGGGAAAAGTTGTGCCTTTCCTCCTTTTCTACCTGTTGCTCTACATGATCATGATCATGATCATGCTTTACATGATACTTCTCTGCTTAACAATTTTTGTTTGAATGTACTTCCACCAAAACTTCTCTAACCGTTCTGGAATACTGTTCTTCCTGGGTTACAACAAAAATTTCTGGGTTTTATTTGGCCCAAAGGCATTCAAATTTACAAAAGCCTGTTGTATCCAGGCAGATCTTGAAGTTCATCTAACTTTCTTTTGAAATCCTTGCAAAAACAAGAGATTGCAACATAACGTGTGAAATCTGGGCTGGGTTTGGCATGTCTGCTCCAGGTTTTGCTAAATTTAAAGTATTAATGACAACTTCTTTGAGTTTTTATCAGACCTTAAGATTAGTATGCTGATGGGTGGAGCTCTTCTGTTTTGTTAATATTAGAGAATTATGATATACATTGCTGTTGCCTTGCAGGTCCATGCTGATCCAGAGGACTTTCTGCCTCTGAATGCTGGCAGCTAAGAGCTTAGCATAGTCAGATAGCTGGGAAGTTACTGGCTCTCTCCTGACATCTATTTTATCATATCCAGTCAGTCTGGGAAGCAGGGACTGAAAGGTGTGCCTACAGTTTCTTTTGGGAAATACGGGTTTCACAGAGGTGCCTTGAGATGGAAAAGCTTACTGAGGAAAGGGTTAGAAAACAATATGTTAGAGTTCAGATCCTGCATAAAAGTACATATTAGCTATTTTGCATAATGGATATGAGTAATTTTTCAAATGTCTCTTAAAATCCCCCCCAAACTGCTGAGAAAACGCACAAGCCTATAACAGAATTTGCTTTTTTTCCCCACTCAGCAGCTTAAACAGTACTTCAAAACCTTTTTTTTCCCTTACTTTCTATGTACAAAGGTAAAAATTCAATAGATGGGGAGAAAATAGTGAAAATATTAACATGTACCTACTCCCCTAAGATATTTGGTTGTAGGAATAAAACCAGGTTGTAGAAATAAAAACAGGCATATGAAACACTGTTAGTTTGCAATTCTGTTTTGTGATAATAAAATATTAATTGTACAGATTAAAAACCTCATCTTACAAAATGCATTTTCACAGCTTGCTAATGAATGCTTTCTTTTCCTCTTTAATTTCTAAAGTGAAATACTCACCTCTACCACCTCAAATCATATTTCCAAAGAATGAAGATGTAGTAGAAGCAGAGATTGGTGAGTAAACATTTTAATTTGTTTTTAAATTAATATTTTGTGATGGTCTAGCAAGCACAGGTATCTTCAAGAAGATGTAATGATGGAACTCTTCATCACAGTTTTGCACCATAGTGTTTACCAGATTTAATTCCCTCCAGGCCCAGGTGTCTGAAATTAGATATAACTGATGGGTTACTTAGTCATTAAGTAAAGTTTAAGAAGATTTAAATAACTTGTTCTACTCCCTCTGGGATAGACTAGGTTTATTCTCAGAGTGAATCATTACATGTCAGCTGAAAGGTCACAGCTTCCATTCACTTCAAAGAGGGCTGTAGCTAAATCCCTTGAAATCCCTTGCTTGATGGTACCTCTAAGAGGGAAAGATGACTCCATCCATTCTTGTGGCTAGAACTACTCCTTGCTACTTTCAGTCCCCACGTGGAGAACAGTGCCTGTGTCTCTGTTGAGAAATAAAGGAGAGCAATGAACTGGTTGCTGGCCCTGAGGCTGAGGGGCACCGCCTGTTTCATGTCCATGTTGGCTAGCAGTGATCAGATCAGTCTGCTTGGAAGATACTGGGAGGGCTGAAGGACAGGACCAAGCAGAGAATTTAGACAGAGCATTTGGACAGCCCAGGATGTAGAGCTTGCTCCTGGCTCCCTTCTGTTCAGGGCTATAAATGTTCTCAGGGATTGATATTAATTCTGGGTAACTTGTACCATCAGGACAATGTGTTTCTGGTAGGACTGGGATTTTTCTGTAGTCAGTGGAGAAAGGTGAAGCTCTCTAGCAAGAGACTAAACCCATCTGAAATCTAAATGGATATTCTAGGATGCCTGTCTCCCAGGGCAAGTGGGGTGAAGCTGGGCCAGTGGGAGAAGGGATTGTAACTAGCACTCCTGTCTCTGTCCTACAGCAAGACTGCTCTGGTAGCAGATACTGCAGGGGTCGACAGCCCTCTCTGTGCCACATGCTGGGGCTCAGAGGCTTGTCTGTTGACTCACATTCCCATTCTTTTTTCCTCTTTCCCCCAGTTGTTTTGTTGCTCAGAAATTAGATGGCCTCTGCTCGAGGACAAGCCTTCTCTAGTAAGATGGTCAGTGCCTAGAGCTTTGTGAGCTCTGCCTATCGCTCTGGCACTGCTTACACAGAACAAATTCAGTTTACTTTAAAAACCCAATTGCTGTACTGGTTCTACTGTCTCCCATTTGCAAACATGAAGGCATTTCTCCATGCTCCCTAATACCAATTCATGATCTAACCATAAGATTTGATAATCTTATTTAAGACCAGCTTAAATGCAGACTTACATGGAAACAATTTAATAATTATATTTTCTTTTGGTGCAGTGGTGACCCTTACTTGGGAATAAATATTTCCTAATGGGAAATATTTAATAAGTAATTTCCTGTTTTAGTTTTGCTTGGACTGGTTTACTTTACTTTCATCCAGCTTGAATAAAATCCAAGATAAGGCTGTACACAAATCTTATGCAAAATAATATATATTATTTTGAAATTTAATAAGGTTATTACTGTGTACACTTGTGTGTCAAGCACCATATCCATTCTATGTTCCCCACTAGCTGATTACATGTGTCAAACATCACAAGTAAAGGGTACATTGCCTTCATCATAATAAATATAAATAATTCCTTTTGTAATCCTTGGTGTGTTATCAGCTCATTTGTTGAAAAGTTCATTTTATTATTTCTTTTTGTCTCTTCTATGTATCATTTTGTCAGCAGTAGTTCAGAAAAATATGTCAAAATTGTTAAAAATACAAACAACTCACAAGTTGTATGCAGATTTGTAGAAAAAGATGTTATAAATCTGATGATGAATAAAATTATGTTTTTCATCAAGGAATGTTTACATCTCTGTATCTTGATTAGGTGCTGCTTTGTCTCTGACATGTCAGGCCCGCCTGGGAATTAAGAAACAGCCACTGGCTGCTGTGAGATGGGATGTGGATAACATCCCAGTGAAAAACCTTGTTTTATCAAGATTTCATGAAGAAACTCATTTGTAAGTGCATATAACACAGAATAATCTTTGTTCTATGCAAACTGTGCCTAGCCGTTGAAGTCAATGCTACCAGCTCTTTCTCTTTCTATTAGTTTTGATGGACATGAGCAAGTATACCATGGAGAGACCACTTTGAATATTACTGAAGTAAAAAAGGAGGATCTGGAGTCAAATTTCACATGTATAGCACTGAACACAATGTACAACACAAGAGTCACGGTGACATTACAACTTAAAGTGCAATCTGAGGGTAGGATTTTTTCGTTTTGATTCTTTACATTTTGCACTGAATTTGAAATATGTAGGTGAGTTTATTTTATTATTTGTTTCAGACAGTAAAAAAGTTTCAGTAAATAAGAAGCAACAGCAGCCTGCTTCCTCCGTACATGTTCAAGTCTGTTGGAAAATTCTCATGGCTGAGTCCTTGGTGTTGCAGAGAGAGGGGGACATTATTCAAACAGTATCAGCAAGAGATGAAATATGCAAACTGTGATTGTGTCTGTCCTGTGATAAGAATATCCTGTTTCTAGGATATTTCTCCACTGTGACAAATTAAACTACTACTTCTAGTGTAAAAGTATGGCAGAAAATAGGCCAACTTTATAAACAAGGGTTTCAGCTGCTGGTTTGCCAGTTTGTTTGTGTGCCTTACTATACTGCATCCACTGTAGTGCCCTTTTGGACTGAATGTTGTGTGAATCACCTCTTCAAAATCACTCTTTATCTTCTCTGAGTTGCCACCGTGTTCGCTCTGTGCCACACAGAGATGTGAGTAGCACTTCAAAGGCTTTCCCTTGGTGGTGTTTTAAAATTCCTGTTTCTAGCAGTGCCTGAAAGAGGAGGAAAATCCAGGGCGGTAATTGATGGGGACAGGGATAGTCTTAGCTCATACAGGAATATTCTTTTTTAATAGGGATAGCCAGATCCCTAAGCACTGTTGCCAACACCTCGGAATCAGATTCCTATGGTAGACAATGTTATTTTGTCTGTGAAGGCTTGAGAAACTGCTGTGATCAATTGCTTCCTTTTTCATCTCTTCAGATATGCTGAACCACCAAGAGTCATGGAATCATAGAATGGTTTGGGTTGGAAGGGACTTTAAATATCATTTAGCTCCAACCCCCTGCCAAGGGCAGGGACAGCTTTCACTAGCCCAGGTTGCTCTGAGCTCCATCCAACCTGGCCTTGAACACTTCCAGGGATGGGGCATCTACAGCTTCTCTGGGTAACCTGTTCCAGTGCCTCATCACCCTCACAGAAAGAATTTCTTCCTCATATGTAGTTCTAGAACTACTCTCTTTTCTCAAGGACTTTGAAAGTAAATGTCTTGATTTTTAACAGGGAATGTTTTTCTGTAAGAGAGTGATGGGGAGAGTAAAATCAAGAGTACTGTTGATCACAGGGTGTGCACAGACCCATGTCCTGTTGTATTCTTGACTGATCATGACTTTGTACAAGATCATGGCTCAAAGCTTAGACAAATTTCCTTGCTGTAGCCTAGACTAGAAGGGATGTAGGTGAATTGTAACAGCAGAATAGCACCCAGCAGGAAGATGGTGGGAGATGTTGGATAGGGGAGTTTGAGTGCAGCATCACTCAGGAAGCTGGAAGCACACCAGCTCAGCACTGAAGTACCTGAGTGTGGGAATGTGCTTCCAATGAGAGGGAAGGAAACTGAGTAACTTTCTGCTTACTAGTTTATTAATACAAGTCTCTTGTTGGCCTCATATTACAGACTAGATGAAGGAGAGCATATAGCATATTCTGTATTCATCCCATGAATCATTGAATATAATTTCTGTTATAGGCAAATCTTATTTTGTTTTTTATTCATAGGTCTTCAATAAATGTTCATGAAAGCTCTTGACTGTGACCCTGCTTTCACTGCTGCCTTTTTTGTATGGATATCTGTGCCCTTGTCCTTATTGCTGCTGTTGACAAGCTGTCTGCTTCTGCTCCTCAGCACTGTTGGTGTCAGCAATGCTGTGTCCAGAAGTGGCTGTGCTTTGCTTTAGTTTTCTTCACTCAGTCCCCACACAGCCCAGCAATATTTATGCTAAAACATTGTCACTTGTTTCTCAGAATAATAAAAATGCTAGGATTCTCTTGTGCCTCTCATCTTGTAAATGTGTAAGAAAGTTGTGCACGCTCCTTTCTTTTTTTCTTTTTTTTGTGTTTTGTTTGTGTGTTTGTATTTAATTGGAAAAAAAAATTCTAAATATATGATTTCTCCTCAGTGTTTCCCGCAGCACAACTTGTGTCTGCTAGCTACTATCCTGTTAATGTTTTTTTTACACAGTCATACAAAGCAGAGATAAAGTTCAGCCCAAAGCATCAGCTCTGTTCTTCATCAAAAATGTTTAAAGCTACAGCTAACCTTTTGGCTCATATTTTGTAGCCTTGATGTGGACAGGAACTCTAGACCCAGATCTCTGCCTTCACTTTCTGGAAGTGCATCTACCTTAGAAGCCAGAGAAGACAGAAAAAACTGCTGCCCTTCTGGAGTTTGTCTGGAACTCCTTCAAAACTTCTTGCTTTCTGACATGTTTTCTCTGGCCTTTCCAATATTAGTTCTTGTGAGCTGATAGTTCTGTATTCTTATTGCTCTTGAATATAAATAGAGGATGGCTTACTCATGAACTCAGCTGCTAAATGATGTAGTAAAGTCAAATGGAACAACAGCATTGTTCAGGGGCTTGTGGCACTAACCCCCATTGTGCTGAATGTTCGCTAGCAAATTAACTTAGTGAACATTCATAGTTTATCCCAGAGAAATGAGAGGCTAAGCCATCATTACTGGGAATTGAACCTGCTCTTCCTGGAAGACACCTCTGTCGGGTTCTTGTCTGTTACGAACTGCATGGGCACATTGTTTCTTTTCCAGTCTTGGTCCAATCACTGCAAACCCAAATATAAAAAGCATATTTTAGGTTCATCATTGCAAAAATTGACATTGGAACCTGTTTTTCCTCTAGATGTTTGTAGAGACTTAATGCAATGCACCAGTAATTGTAATGTTATGATGAGCACACTGTCAGCAAATGCATCAGTAAGAAACAACATTGCCTTCTGATGCTCGGGTCAGCCTCCAGGTAGTGAAAGAGACTTTCTTACTTTGTGTGGGTGTGTGTATTGACCAGGAAAATGGATCAAATACTAAAATTTTAAGGGGTCAACAAGGATGAAGTTCTTTGATAGGCATCATGTGACACTGTAAAAAATATGGCCAAAATTCACTTCAGAAGGAACTGGTTGTTTTCTTGCCCAGTCCTATTGCAAGGTGTTTCCTCCTGATCTAATTCTGGTGAGGTGAGCTTCATGACAGGCCTAACACTTCTTTTTCCCTTTAAATGCCAAAGAAAGGAATGTAAAGAGTGTGAAAAACTTGTTAAATTTACCTCACATCCTACCAGAAGAAAGGGAAAATGTATTTGTAAACTCTTCATTTATATACCTTTTCAGCAGAATTTCTCAGGCACACCCTCCACTAGACCAAATCTCTCAACACCCCATCCAAGCTATTCTGGAACACTTCCAGGGATGGGGCATCCACAGGTTTTCTGGGCAATCTGTTCCAGTGTTTTACCACTCTCAATGTAAAAAAAATTCTATCCATAAAAAAAATATCTTCCATATGTCTAGACTTAATCTAGCCTTTATAAGTCTTCATCTCTGAGGTAAAGGTGGACAGATTCTAGAGCTCTTCCATGAGGGAAACTGAACTAAAGTGGGTGGTTCCTTTCTATCCCCATTTTTCTTACTCATCATTGCTGTTACATGCTCCTTGACCCTCTTGAAAGGAAAAGGCAGGAGAGAACATCATCTGACTTCAGCATAGTTTGTTTTGTTTTTGTGACCGGGACATGTTCTGTTTTCCTGCTTGTCTAGTACTATCTTAGCTCTTATCTTGCAGATTTCATTACTTGCACATGTTCTTTGTACCCTGTTTGTGCAATCATGCCAGAAACCTCCATTTGTCCTTTTTGTGGATTTTCATGAGTAGGTTTAGATGTCTCACAAAATGGTTGTTTTATTACCGGTTCTCAAAAGCTACAAAAGACTTATCATTGTGATTTTTAGCATAAGTAGGTCTGGATTCAACAAAGTGAATATTAATTATATACTGCATAATATGCTTCTAGTTCAGGGCTCTATGTGTTGGCTATGCCAGCTGGGAAAGGAAAAAGCTTTGTCATCTCTGTTTTGAGCTTCCTGTAATAGAAGTAAGGATATGAAGCTAAAGCACATGGGTTAACTTCTCTGTGGCTAACAATATATTCCTCTACTTTGCAGAGGTTCTTCCTAATGTTCTCCTGATCACAGGATCTCTAGTTCTGCTAGGTGTAATAGCAATCTCAGTTATGCTTTGCCAGTCTTTCCGAGTTGATATCGTCCTGTTGTATCGGGAGATATTCCAGCCCTACTCAGTCAAGGATGGTAAGTAAGATTTGAGAAAGAAAGTTTAAAAAAAAGGAAAATCATAGAGACAGCAATTTGTTTGATAGTTGCTAACTCATGACACCTGAGCCTGATTCTTCTCTTTCTTACATCTTTAGTAAAAAGAAGTCATAGATAGCTCTGCAAGTGCTTTACATTCCTTTTTTTCCTGGGTTTTGTAGCACTGAATTACATAAAAGAGATATTCAGTCCTGGTTTTGTAGATTTTTAATAAAAGTATTTGCCATAAAATACTGAATGATGTTGAAAATCTGATTTACAACGCTATTAACTGTACTTGTTATGTGCTCTTTAATGCAAAGAAATGAACCTGGTAACTAATGTGTTAAAAGCATATGTTAGAGCAACACAGATTTTGAAGGCCAAAAATAAAGGTACCACCAATAGTGTGGAAGACATTTCTGGAGAAATACATCCCACATAACTTTTTTGGTTGCTTTCAGCTCAAGATTCAGGCATCTACATTCAGTTGTATGAAATGAAAGTGCACACATGCAAGTTTCCATCTTAGACATGGAAACCTGGAGATCTGTGGCTGGGTCCAGCTGTCTAACAGTAAGCAGCTGGTGCTGTAGGCACTGCCTTAGGGCTTAAATGAGACCTGAACTCCTCTGCGGGGGGCAGCTGAAGAGCAGGTGGTGCCTAATGACATGATGAGGTACATGTTCTTAAGAGACCAAGTCCAGCTAAATGGACATTTTTTACATCTGAAGTTGTCTCTTTGTAGATCTCTACAGCTGATCTAGTTACTTATCTTCTCATTAAAGAGGAAAGAAATATGCTTTTTTAGGACAGTTTCCATGTAAGTATATTTTATGATGAAATTAATCAGACTCTGGAAATGGACATGTCATTATTACTACAGAATCACAAAATCACAGATTCACAAAATCAATGAGGACCTCTGTGATCGAGTCCAATCTATGACCAAACACCACCATGTCAGCTAGACCATGGCATTCAGTGCCATTTCCAGCCTTGCCTCAACAGCTCCAGGGATGGTGACTCCAACACCACCCTGGGCAGCCTATTCCAATGCCTAATCATCTTTTCTATGAAGAAATGCTTCCTAGTGTCCAACCTAGGCCTCCCCAGTTTAGCATTCTTGTCCCGTCACTTGTTGCCTGGGAGAAGAAGCTGATCCCCACCTGGATACAACTTCATTTTGATACAACTTCCTTTTGGGTCATTATGGAGAGCAATAGGGTCAAACCTGAGCCTTCTCTTCTCCAGACTAGATAAAACCTCAGCTCCCTCAGCTGCTCCTCATAGGATCTATTGCTGGAATGGTTTGAGCAAGAACCTCAGCAACAAAAGAAAGGATATTGCCATTTCCACCAGAAAGAAAGAAACATTTGGGATTAGAATAAAAATGCTGTAATGGAAAACTTAATTTAGAGAAATGAAGCAAGGAATGAAATAAATACTTTGTACTTGGTTCTGGTTTTAAGACTGTTTCCTAAGAAATGGGAGTATGATATGTTGTGGGAATGATGAATAAAATCTTCAAGGTGAAAAATTCAAAAGGAATTTTCTCTTGAGCTAAGAGACAAAGCCCGTTAACAGTGATCACTGAAATAACAAATGCTGAGCTTCATTGTTATATCATGCTAATATGCATTGATCAGTTGCAATCTTACTGAATATACTTTGAAATACAGCTTTCACAATACAAAGGCCAGGTTCTCCAAAGCTACAAACACACAGGCCAAAACAATTGAGCATGGAAAACACCAAATCTGTACAGTCTTTAGTTTTCAAACATGCAGCAGATTATATACATTATTCAGATTGGCCAGAGCTTCTTCGTAGATCTATTTCAGTGACTGATATTTTTATTTCTCTACTACTTTTTGCAATTGAAAGCTCTAATTCATGTTAACACAATACTCCTTCCTCTTGTTTTGCTTTATAGATGGGAAGATATATGATGCGTATGTTATCTACCCCAAAAACCACACCAGTGAAGCTAATTTTGTGGAATATTTTGTTTACCAAATAATGCCAGATATTCTAGAAAATAAATGTGGATATAAATTGTGTATTTACGGGAGAGATATATATCCTGGGGAAGGTAAGTTTCAGATCTGATAATGCACTGAATTACTTGTCAAGCTTGAACAAATTGTGATTCTAGTCCCTTTTAGGTGTATAGGAAGTCACTATATTCCTGACCTTGAAACTCATCCCCTCAGCAGCCATCTGTCTGCTCTTTCAGGCCAGGTCACAAGGGGCACTCTGTGCTTTCCAGTGTTTCTTGTTAGGAAAAACAAGCTACAAGGAAGGGGCACAGACTTCTTATCATCTTGGAACACGCAGGAAACAACCCTGAGTGTGACTCTTACAAAGATATACTTGCTCTTTGGAAAGTCTAACTCTGCACAGCCATTATCTGGGCAAAGCCACAACCAAAACATGTGTGAGCTGGCTTGGCTGACTACAAGACAAGGAAGAGGAGAAACCCACAAACTCACTTGAGGAAACACCTTTGCTCTTATCACTCAAGAGTTTTCAGCCTTTTATGAAGGTGTTAGAGTCACAAGAAGTTCAGCTTCTTTTCGCTGATATGATCTATTTTCCCTTCACACAATTCCCAGCATTAGTTCTGGAGAGAATTGTTATGCTTTATTCCTGCTTTCTTGTCTTTCAGGATGAAATCATGTTAATTAATCTGTGCTAATTTCTATATAGACACCTTCCACACTATTGTGTATGATTGCTGCCACCTAGGTGCTATCTGCTCTCCTCTGGAGCTGGCTTTTCTTTCTGTCTTGTGCTCTGTTTCTTCTGTAAACCAGATCTTCTCTGTCAGTGAGCAGGCATGAAGCCTAAGCTGGTGCATTTTCTGTTTCACATTTCTGAAGTCATCTGCATTGGGCCAGGTGTCATTCATCTGCCCTGAGTTGAGGCTGAGATCTTTGAGGTCCTTCTCTTCTGTAAAGTTGTGAAAGGGCTGCCTGGCCTTGGAAAAAACAGAGGTAGAGAAAAGCTGCAAAAGTTGTTGAGCCAGACCATACCCAGCTCCAGCACAAGGAGCTACAGTAGCTCACAAAACTATCGATTGCACAAACTTACACCACTTGCAGTGGTCTGGCAGCTCCCAGCAAAGGAAAAGAGGGTACTGGAGCTGGCTGGTGCATCTGCAAATCAGCTGGTTTGTTAAATAATTGGTGGGTTGAATTTCCTCAGTTGGGCTCCAACTTTCTTTTGGCCCAGCATCACAGTGACAGTAGCATTGATCAGCTCTCCCTGGCATGGCAGTGGGAAATTCAAACACCTTCAGTTGTGCTGGCACACAGATGCCCTGAAAGTCTGGATCTACCCCACAGGGTGAAGGCCCACACAATGCACAAGTTAGCATATAAATCAGCACGTGATAACTCAGGACAATTTACTGTAATTAACCCAGCTGGAAATAAGCCTCCTAGAAGCAAGTCACCCTAATGACTAGTTTTCATCGGTAAGTATTGCAAGATCACCTCTAAGGCATTAACCTTGGTACAACACAATTCCTTACATGGAGACTATTGATCAAACACAATTTTAATATAGTCAGATCTACTGAACTTGACTCTAGGTCACTGGACTAGAAATTTCTAACTTAATTCCTAACTTTTAATACTTAAAAACAGTGAAAGTATTAATGTTTCAACCAAAAAAAAAAATTGAAATGAAAGGTTTGTGTTTTGGACTTTTTGCTTTTCTCTCCCCCTGCCCCATTCCTTTTTTTTTTTTTTTTTTTTTTTTTTTTTTTTNTTGGTTTGGTTTTAAGGGTTTAGGGGATAAAGTCTTTTTCTAGTAAATAAACAACCTGTATCAGACTGAAGTGAGATAGAAATTATGTCTGGTTTCAAAACAATGAAAATGGAGTTTTCAACCTCAAAAGAATTTTAAAAGAGGTATCAGTCTCACAGTAATTTTCTTGTACATTGCTAGATGCAGCCAGTGCAATTGAGAAGAGGATGCAAAAGAGCAGACGGTTGATCATCCTGCTAACACACCAGCTGGTTAATTCTAAAGACGATGCTTATGACCAACACATTGCTTTATACAATGCCCTCATTCAGAATGACACAAAGGTGATCCTTCTGGAAATAGAGACAATTGGGGCTTATGAGAAGCTTCAGGAATCTCTTAGGTTTATTATTGAGCAGCAAGGTACCATCAAATGGAAAGAGGAGCACACGGTGCACCCACAGTCACCTAACTCTAAGTTCTGGAAACAGGTGAGGTACCATATGCCACTGACATGCTGGCCCTCACACTCAGCCAACACCAGGTGAACAGCCTTGGAAAGCAGTGCTGGGCTATCAGGATGGACTACAAGCCCACAGCTATTTTTCCTTTCAGAAGGCACATGACTCTACAGTCTGGAAGTCTGGCTGTGTTTTTTGAACTTTTTTCAGTTCTTCAACTGAGTAACGATGGGGTAAATTGATGGGAAAGGTCTAGGAAACTGAGGGAAAGTTTTATAGGTATGAGAGTTTTGTAAAGAAATAATTCTAGATTGTGTGGAGAATTTTTCAGATCACAGAAAACCAAATGTACTTATACGCTCTCTATACATATTTGTATATATAACAGAAAGTTATGATTGTGAATAACTGAATGCCTTGCAGGTTTGCTTCATCTTTCTAATGCAGTTGATAAACTACAAATGCCTACTGTATTGTTTGACTACAAAGTATAATGTGTATTTTGCAACTAGAAAGTATAATGTTATGCTTTTGTTAACTTTTTTTCCTGACACTTATTCCTTTTTAATTCAATAATGATACTCAGAAGACATTTTATTTTTCCTTAGCGTGGATGCCTCACTAAAGTGTCTTTTGAGACTGATGTGAATGTAGCAGTAAAAAAATAAAACAGTGTTAAGGGAAATATGTGCACTGATATATAAAAAGGTATTTTATATGCACTTTAAAATATTTTATATATCTATTAAAATGAATCTCACACAAAGGGGAAATTTTAAATCTTTCAGGTACAATAATCATGCTGTTACTGTACTTATTATCTCCAGATAGAAATAACTAAATCTTAACTAAATTTATTATTATTAAATTATGAACTAAGATTATTATCTCTATACTAAATAATATCTAGATAGAATAATAATAGACTAAATAATATTTAGATAGAAATAGCTAAATATTAAAATTTAGGAATTTCTTTGATACACTGACAGCATCCCTTTAAGCTACTGAAAAAATAGACTTTTTTTTTATAATAGGAATTATCGACCTTTTTCCATGCTTTGACCTCATGTGCAGTTATACTTTCTGATAGGAAATAACCTTAGATGCAAAGGTCAGAGCCAAATCTCCTTCTAGTTCAGGGGAACAGAAACAAGATATATTTTAATACAGGTATCCATGCAAACTTACATTTTTAAATGATTTTCAAACCCAGGGAATTCTTACTGTCAGAGAAGGCTTAGTTTTCAGCTTTAGACTTAGAATGGACTTAAAAAGTGAAAATTAGATGCAGAACACTCATTGTTACCAAGTCCAGGATTACAAACAGGCAAGTTCTTTCCTTTTACTGTAAGTTTTTATCGAATATGGATCTTCAGACTTATAGATAGCTATTTGGAGTAGAAAAAATGTGCATAAAATATATGTATACCTATTTTCCAGCATTCAGTTAAAAGATCTATGTCAAACTAGACAGTTTTTCACTAATGAGTTGTATTTTCAAGTGTTCATTCACTCATTGCTCACTTTACCACAACTATAAAGCATCAAATGTTGCATTTTGTTATTACCTCATTAGATTGTGTGCAGTGCTACAGCACCATTTCTTCTCACAGGGAGCATGCTAACTCTAAGGCATAAGTAAAAGCAGGAAAATGTGTTGCTATAAACTATGGGGATTATTCACATAAGCCACTGAACAAGACAGAATATTCACTTCCAAGATTATCACAGGAAGTTTCTAGTACAGTTTGAGTCTGGGCTTGTAATGGATAAAAAAGGATGATAAGCAAGTATCTTGGAAATTAAAAGTCTAGGATGACTTTTGAAGCTGGAAAGCAATGAGGAGAAGATACAATGAAGAAGTGCACAGGATCAGTAATGATGCAAATTATTCTGAAGTATACTGATGTGTCATTGACTTCTGTTAGCCAGACATGTAGTTATGGTGGTCAAAAACAAACTCACTATATAGCTCTTGTGGTGGTGCTACTTTTTTTCAAGTCTCACNCCCCCCCCAAAAAAAAAAAAAGAGGAAAATAATTCTTATTGTGGTTTGCCTGCAGTGAACAAAATGGCCTTGACAAAGAAAAGGGGTAAATTCAGAGTGGCAAAGAACATTTACAGTATCAGGGGGTGAGTATGTGACCATAAGAATGACTAAAATTGCTGCAGTTGTCACAGGTTTTTGTTATTCCTTAGTGTTTAGTAAAGAAATATAAGATATGCATTAAAATGGATATCTTCTACAGATGTTATCATATTGGTAATGTTAGAGAGAAAGCACAAAAAGAACTGTGGAATAGTTTTATAGCATCATTAAAATATCAACACCACTGAAACCACATCAGGAGTCCTGCCTTCAGTTCTGGGCTCCTCAGTAGGAGAGAGACGTGGACATTCTGGAGTAAGTGCTGCAAAAGGCCATGAGGTTGGTGGAAGGACTGCAGCATCTTTCTTATGGAGAGAAGCAGAGAGAGCTGGGACTCTTTAGCCTGGTGAAATCCCCCATCTGGAGGGAGGGTACAAAGAAAACAGAGTCAGGCTCATCTCAGTGATGCCCAGTGACAAGACCAGAGGCAATGGGTGACAACCTAAAAACATGAGGTTCCCTCTGAACATCAGAAAGGGGTTTTTAATGGTCAGGGTGACCCAGCACTGTCAAAGGTTGCCCAGGGAAGTTGTGAGTCTCCAGCCTTGGAGATACTAAAAAACCTCCAGGGATTCTGGTCAATCTTGAGCAGGGGGTTGACTAAATAACTTCCAGAGGTGTCTTCCATCCTCAATCATTCTACGATATACAACTTACAAACAGCCTAGATTTCAAAAAAAACATTGTTTTGATTAAAGTTGGATTTTTTTACACTACAAAGTCTGCCTTCATGGAATAACAGAATGACAGTCTGCTCCACCTCGCCCCCTCAAAAAATGCATTCTTTCAACACAGAAATAAACATAGAAATAACAACATAGGAATAAACATAGAAAGCTTATAGAAGATTCTGTTTTGATGCTTTAAGTTTAAACTAAACAGTGCCAAGGCATTTTTGTTGCTGAATTATATTGTTCACAAAGAGTTTTAACTAAAACTTCTTTAGTTTCTGCCCTGTGCTTTTGGCACCTCAAGGGACTCTGGAAAGCAGATTTTCTTTCACTACTTAATAGAGCAGAGTCATCCTGCCCTCTCGTGGGTGAACATGCACTCAAAGACTCTGACCAGCTAGAAATCCTATAGGGTTGAGATTTGATGTTCCTGTAGCTCACACAGTTGTGGAGCCCAAGAACCTGACCACTGAAAGGAAGTTTTTAGAGGTTTTCAGGAGTTTTGGTAGCAAGCTATTATTTGTAGTATATGCAACATTAAAATCTTACAGCATTGGACAAAGCCTGTTTGGAAGATGATGTGTAAAACTGATAGTACATTAAACTGAATGTACAACTGTATGTTCCTGACTCTTTCAAGAATTGAAAAACTACAGCTGTTGTTTTAGACACAAATCATTCATATCCAGCTGTGTTTTGGACAGTGGGAGGACACTGGATGCTGCATATCTTGTATTGAGCAAGGTCCTTGACACAATCTCTGCTAGACAGACAAATCCACCAAAGTGATCAGAAAAACAGTGGGACCAAAATCCCTGTGGGACTAACACATTGTGACCAGCATACAAACCTCAGGTCACAGCTAATCACTAGAGGCATCCCTCAGAGAGTGATGCCAGCTCCAGGAATGTTTAGCATCCTTATGGATGACCTTGACAATGGGACAGACTGCACAAATGATGAATTTTCAGACAGAAAATCAAACTGGGGAAGGATGGTTGACCTACTGGAGCACAGAGCTGCTGTTTTGGACAGCAACAGGCTGAAGAAATGGACTGATGGGAAACCTGCAAAGTCCAATCCAAGGCATGTGCAAAGTGCTGTACCTGAGGTGGAATAAACCCATTCAGCAACACAGCCTGGAGGTCAACTTAATGCCAAATAGCTTTGCAGAAATAGACTGGATGTCCTGGTTGACACTAAAGTGAACACAATCCAGCAGTGTGTCCTTGTGACTAAGGTGCACAATGGCACTCTGCACCTTACTAATGAGAATGTAGTTGCGAAAAGTGATTATTCCCCTGAATGCAGCATTTGTGAGATCATCTCTGGGGCACTGTGTCAAGGTTTGGGCTCCCCAGTACAAGTAAGGTACTGACGTATTGGAGTCCAGGGAAGACCACAAGAGCACAGATCATACAGGGAGAAGACCTGTTTCTACCTACAATAATGTAGTGAAAAGATAGAGAGAATGGATGGAACCAGACTCTTCTCAAAAGAGCCCAGAGATGGAACAAAAAAGTAACTGCCACTAATTAGAACACAGGAAATTTATGTTACATATTAGGAAAAAAAATTCACCATGTGCATGATCCAAAGCTGGAACATATGCCCTGAGAAGCTTTGGAATCCCTATCCTTGTAAGAGTTCACGTCTCATTTGTGTGCACCCTGGAGAAGGGATGGACCTGGGGACTCCCAGAGGTCCCTTCAAACCTCTGGCATTACCCTGTGATGCTGTGATGTGGAGGAAAGTTTGAAAGTGTCCAACTTCTGTATTGTAAAATTTCTGAGAAACATATGAAGCTCTAACAGACACATTATCAGTTTATAACCTGCTTTTTTGACATCAGGGGAAGATAATGCTGAAAAACCATTGACTATGACTTTATGTCTGCTAAGAATTAATTTAACTTGTATATAGAGATAATAAATGTAGTTTAAGAAGGACCATTGCCACCTAATGGCAAACAGGTTTAAACTGTGGTGACAGGAGTTGAATGTGTTGCAATTTATGATGGAAATAGTTTCAGTTTTTTCAGTTAGCACCTCAGTATAGTTTATGTTGGATGGAAAGGAAGATGTGAAAAACTGAAATACCTGGTCTTCTCTAAGTGATTCTCAACTGGTCAGGCTGTCAGAGCTTTATTCAAAAATCTGTTTTCCAATATTAGTGCAAAATTTCATGTTCATCCTGAAATTTTCAAAATTGAAATCCAAGGTGTAGCTATTTTTGGTCAAGTTCTCCATTAAAATTGTATTAGTCTGAGAACTAAAAAGTGTAAAGTTTTTCTCCTTTCGCATATGTTCATGTATCACAAAGCTAGCTATGACAATAGTTGAAAGGACCAATTGAACAGCACCTTCTGCAATGCAAATTAAAATTCAAAAACTTGAGAGTGTTTCAGGAGAATATGAAAGCAAATAAATGTGAGAAAACTAATGGAAAATATTGCTGTAAAAGACTGAGTCAAAACAAGAAGTTTCCAAACTCTCACTATGAAGATAGTATGTGAAAGTAAAAAGCTGATGACATTTTACTTTACCATTTTATTTGTTGGCTGCTAAATAATTTCCAGACTGTCATATAAAATCATTACCATCTTTATGATGTCTGCTTTCTTTTAGGTTTTAAAATCAGGTACTAAGTCATAAAACCAAAAGCACTGCAAAGTATCTTCTACACATTTTTAATGCAGTTATAGTTAGTTAGATCCTTAACTTACTTTACTGGAACTGTGCTGATTTACATTATTCAAAGGTCTAATTGTTGTTATAGACATATTGCTTCATTCTGTGATGGGGAAAACAATGAGATGAGACAGTAAAACACTCCAGGATTTCTTTGCTTCACCTCTGCAATGAAAATATGAAAGAAAGCCACCTCTGTGTAATCCCTCCCTCCTTTTAAGTGTAACCTGCTTGTTTTACCTCTAACTGTCCCCTCCTGTTGAAATTGGGAACTTTTGCATTAGCAGCTGTCTCACATAAAAAAACCCCAAAAGGTAGCTGTCACAAGTAAATTTCTGAAGATGAAAAGTTAGTTAACAAACTAACTTTATTTAGAAGTATAGTGAATTGCACAGTGCTTAGCAGCTAAAGCATCCACGGAATTAACGACAAGCATTCATTTACTTAGGAACCGATCTCAAACAGGAAATATGCCTGTCAGAAATCCCTGGTGGAACCACAGTTGCAATATACCAACATTTGGCTAACAAGCAAACTCAACTAATGGCATGATGGCTTATTTAGAAGTGAATACATACACTCATTTTGCAGCAATGGAGCTACAAAATGTTTCATGTCTTGAAAGTTTCCGTTTTTCTCCCCTTGAAGGAGATGGTAGCACAGAAAAAAAAAAAAAATAGCACCGAAATGGTGTTTCTAAAAAAAAACCCCAAAAAACCAAGTGTAGAATCTTATCTTTTGCCTTATCTCTTTTCCTGCACACCATAGTTTGTAAATTTTTTTGGCAGGATGATTTTGTTCGGGTTGTTTGTTTGTTTTTATTTTGTGTGTATGTGTGTGTGTGCGCGTGTGTGTTTGAGGTCTTTGCAGAATATCAGCCTTTCAGTGTTAGCTCTATGCATGTCCTCATTCTCAAACCGGGCAGCGAGGTGGGGAGGAAGCTGTAACGGAGATAAAACTTGGTATACTGCACTCCGTCCTCCCTCCATCACACTCTATGGAAAAGAGTCCTACAATGTGCCTTCAGCGGAAAAGCGGAGGTAGAGGCGTTTCGGTGAAA
>WEIU01014773.1:8654-29634 GCA_013389925.1 Aegithalos caudatus
GGCTTTTATTATATATATATATATATTTAAAATGTTTATTAATTGAACCATGTAAATGCCCACCTCTCTAATAACACTGGAAAGTCCTTCCTAGGTATCTCCCTTTCATAATATTCCTAAATACTCCTAAAATGCTGCTGTTAAAAGAAGCTATACTCAGTTGATCAGTTCCAGACACATCACTTCATAACTAGCTTTCACAGGATTGGAACTAAGACAACACACAGCCAAGTGACACAAAGCAGACTGCAAGAACACTGCTGTCCCCATGAGGTTTTACTACCATGTAACTAAAAAGAGTAACTAAAATATACTAGTTTTGTTACCCTGAATATCAGAAGAAAATTTAAAAGTTGGTATGAGAAACAAAGAATCAAAGGAGAATTAATAAATTCAGAGAAAAGCATGTTTACACAGAGCCAGAAAGCCAATATCTTGAACCCCTGAATTTTTTTCTGATCTTACTGTTATACCAGACAAAAATGAAAACACAAAAATACCAGATAAGCTTAGGTGAAGTGTTAAGAACATTAGAAGGTAACATTAAGACTTTCAGCTGAAATTTAAATAATCATTGTGGTGTGGTGGATGACAGCTCAGATATGGAGACAGAGGATACATCCCCATGATCTACTGTAGACTCATGAGTGAGGTGTTTTATATCCTCCTGAGGAAGCATCCACCTCTATGGACTGTATCCTGGCCTAGCTTCCTATGGTTCTGTGAATTGCATCTGCATTGTCTTAAGTACCTAAATCAGGTAATATGAACAGGCCATCTGAATAGTCACACAGTACTTAACACTCAGTAATCAGCTGCTAAGCAGAGAAAACAAACAGATGGCCACCAACATTTCATTTTTGTATTTGAAAAAAATTATGTAAATAGACAGGCACCAGAACTGGCTGTAGCATTGTAAGAGGCTACTGCTTTGGCCACCAAACCTTCATAAAAAACTGTTCTCAATTATGTGCAAATGTCTCCCCATGTGCACATGATGCTGCACTTAGCACATGATGCCAGCTAGACATATCATCCTTTTACAACCTTAGCCAAAACACAGACATGCATGAATTCAGAGGTATTACCTCTCCAGAGGGGCAGCCCAAACCCAGCCCAATTTAAAAACTGAGCCTTAGTGATGGCACCACTGAATATGCTGAATCTTCTCTCATCTTGGCACTTTTCAAACATGAGCATTTCTAAAATACTACCTCTCAAGAACTGCATGTTACAACTTGTTGTCATCATCCTGCCTTGTGCACTACCTGATTTTTAAACTGAGTGAAAGATGTGTGTCTTCAGTTTGCAGGTCCAACTATGTTCAAGAAGCAACTATAAATACATGGGTGTTTTCCCTTATAAATACCATGGGTGTTTTCCCTGATTCCCATTACTTCAGACAACAGTGAATGGGTTGTGCAGCTTGTAGTTTTTTTATAGCAGACTTCCATATTTCACCTTTTGAAAACATCTTATTCAATCTGAATTAATTCCAAAATGTGTCTCATTCAAGCCAAACATGTGGCTTGGTTTATTGCTAACATGACAGCCATAAAGCTGCACCAAGAGTCAGCTCAGAAGGGATAAATTAAATAGATTACTCTATTTCTATTATTTAGCAGAGAACTTGAGTGAAGTCAAGAGAGATCATATTTTAATGATATTAAGAACATGAAGTCAATGCTGAAATTTTGTATTTTTTCCCCAGTGACCATCTTTCTTTGTCTAACACAAGGTCTACTATAAAACTGTATTATAATAGCTGTTTTCTGATATAAAAGCACTTGGGAAGGAAAATTAAAGACAATCTCAGCTCATCTGAGGTATCAGAGATACAAACTAACTTTTTCTGAGGCTACTACTCAACACCATATTTTTATATGGGAAACCTCTGGTTCTATCTCCCCATATCTTCCCAAAACTTGTGTTTCGAAGAGATATCTGCATTATATTTATATAAGTAAAATAGCAGAATAACAGTATGTTCACTGTTCTCAGTAAGGCCTAAATGCTAAACATAATATGCTACCAGTACTTAAAGTAAAGCTAAGCAAAGAATTTGAATGTTGGCATGCTCATGGCCTAGAATTTTCAGTTTAGAAAAACCACAGAGCACTGCTGTCCTGTGAATTGTGAATGGTTATCTTAAACTTTCCAAATTATAACTGAAGAGTCCTCGAAAAAAAAATTGAAGCCACTCAGTGTAAAACCTTCTAAGAGAGTCCTTGAAAAACATTCAAGCCACTCAGTGTAAAAACAGTAATTTATACACCCAGTTCTACCAGATTGCTATTTTCGCTTCAAGGAGATTAAGTGTATTAGCAGAACTGGAATTTTGGTACCCATTTGGCCTTCCACTTGAAAGGCATTTTTTATGTCAAAAATCATGACTTTTATGTGTTTTCTTTTCTTTACTTAAACAATTTTGACACTAAAAGGAACAATTTATTTTCCAGAAACATAACTTATTGAAGGATTCTTATGAATTTACAAGAGCTGTACACATCACAAAAGACCACTCATTTTTCTCTGAGTATTTTGTAAATTTTTGTACAACGTGAAGCCTCTAAAAGCCACAGGAGCAAAGTCCACTTGAACCTTCTTTCTGAACAGTATACTTAACTCTAAAGCTACATTTCAGATCCTGTGTCAAATAGCTCTCCTAACCAGCAAAGTGACTAGAGAAGAGATGCTCATGCAACTGATCTCTCTTGTAGACTGTTTTGGAAATGCTCAGCTCCACTTAGTAAAATACATGTTTTTACACTCCTGGGACTAGTTAAATTAACAAACTCAAACATTTTTTTTTTTTTTTTGGTATTGCAGTGTTGCTGAATTCTGATTACATATGCACAATTTTAAAAGGTAACGAGGTGGTATACGTATCACTACAGTAAGGAGAATACAGACTACCTTTTGTTCTTTATCTGACTATGCAAGACTTGAAATATTGATAGAAAGACAAATAGGTCTTCCTGGCAAACTTGCTTTTCAGACTTTTCAAACTACAATCTTTCTGTCTTACTATTTTCAAACCCCTGTCTTTCAAAGTAGGTAGTTTTGCCTCTTAAAATTTTTATCACAAACTCCTTGCTTTCCCTTAAAAAAGTCCATGTAAGTTTGTATGAAAAACATAAATTCAGTCCACTCAGCTTCATAAATTAACTTGGATGCAGGGCTTGAAGGGATACTAAGCACACTGACAGACAATAAAAAACTGTGAGGAGCTGATGACTCCCTCAAATGCAGAGAGGGACTGCAGAGAGACCTCAACAAATGAGAGGACTAGGAAAATTACCAACCCTATGAAGTCCAAAAAGGACAAGAGCCAGATTCTGATTCTGGGATGGGGCAGTCCTGGATGTGCAGAGAGACTGGGGAATGAGATGCTGGGAAGCAGTGCCATAGAAAGGAACCTGGGAGTCCTGGCTGATGGCAAGTTGAACAGGAGCCAGCAGTGCCCTGGCAGCCAGGAGGGCCAGAGTGTCCTGGGGACAGCAGGGACAGCATCAGCTGGGCAAGGGAGGGATTGTCCTGCTCTGCTCTGCTCTGCTCTGGGGCAGCCTCACCTCCAGGGCTGGGTGCCACAATGAAACAGAGACACAAAACTATTGGGAAGTGTCCAAAGGAGGGCCACAAGGAGGGGGAAGGGCCTTGAGGGGCCCTGCTGAGGAGCAGCTGAGGTCACTTGGTCTGTTCAGCCTGGAGGAGACTCAGGGGACACCTCAGTGCAGCCACAGCTCCTTGTGAGGGGAAGAGCAGGGGCAGGCACTGAGCTCTGCTCTGGGGTGGCAGTGACAGCACCTGAGGGAATGACCTGAATTTGTGTCAGGGCAGGTTTAGGCTGGATATCAGGAAAAGGTTCTTCACCCAGAGGGTGGCTGAGCACTGGAACAGGCTCCCCAGAGAAAACTCACAGCACCAGAATGACAGAAATTTTTTATGCTAACACCATCCTTACCATAAAGAGATCAAATTCCTCCTCACGGCGAGCAATCATCTGGTTCAGTGTCTCATCATCAGGAACTTCATCTTCTTCCTGGTTAGAAAGATGGATAAAATTATTAGGAAGTACTCACATGCAGCTTGAACCAACAGCCTCCATCATTTCAGAGCTCCACTGACTCACTGACAACATGTGTGAAGCACTTAAACTGAAAAGAAACTTTTGAAGTGTTCAGCTATTCATGAGTAACAAAACAACATGGTGAGAACGACAAATGAGACTTATTACTGCTTTCAAAATTTGAGAATGAGGAAATGACCAAATAGAAACCCAGGAAATTTTGGGTTGTAGTTTTCCTGGGTCAGAAGCACAGTTAGTACTTTGGTTGAAATTTATATATTTCCTACTGCTCTGCTATTCTACAATACTCCTTCAGAAATACCATTCTAGATTTAGAGGTCTTTCACATCAAAGCTGAAAGAGACTGAAAAATTCCTCATTAAATGAAAAGAACAAAACATTTTTTATCTTGGAAAATAACCCTGCTGAATCACTTTCTCTTGACCATTTTCTGCTTACAAACTGAAATGTGAACACTTTACTGCAGACAAAATGGATTATTTCACAAAAACAGAAACAGACACTATAGAAACAATTTAGAACTGTAGTGGTTCAGTTGAAAATGTTAAATCTGAAACCATTATGATACCCACTTTAGAACAAAGCCCAAAATGTTCAGTCTTCCTCCCTGCATTATTCTGAAACCACAGACAGGTCACTCTATATAGGGCTTTCTGATCCTATATTACACTATGCTACAGGCTTACAAATCTTCCTAAAAACTTGTGTTTTGAACCCAGTTTACTGGGAATACAGAATGCTGCATGTAGCGTCCAAAAAGCTAATATTGTGTAGCTTTATTTTTTATTTTTTAAAATAAAAATATCAGATTTTTTTATTTTTTATTTGCCGAAGTTATAAAGCGTTGAATGGGTTTTAAGTTGCAATGCATAATTCTAAGATTTAACCAGAATCATTACATCATAACCATAATAGGTTACAATCTATCACTGTGACCACAGAAAAAGTTTAAAATTAAGTTATTTCTCTGAATGGATGGTAAGAAATTATAATGAATTTTTTTAATTTCAAGAGTTATGAAAACCTTTGTAAGAGATGAATAAAAGAACAGTCAGTACTTCCCAAGTAATTATTTCCAACTACCTTACCTCATTTTCTTCTTCATGCTCCAATATAGCTTGCAGGAATGCTCTCCTTTCATGGCTTGAAGACTTCTGATCAAACATTCCTGCCTGAATAACTTTTTGATCCACGTTCAGTTTATACTTTGCTGCAGCAAGTATCTTCTCTTCCACGCTGTTCACCGTGCACAGTCTCAGGACTCTAACTTCGTTCTGCTGACCAATTCGGTGAGCTCTATCCTGGGCCTGCAAGTCCTGTTAGGCAAAGAACACAGTAATTAAACAGAGAGAATTAACAGATAATAAAACTCTTCTTAGTCTGGCTTCCCTTACTTTTACATGTGGCCATTGAGCATTATGTGATTTCCATACATTTGCACAATAACTGAAAACACATGCATAATTATGTACTTCCAGGGATATTGATCTTACTTTCTTAAAAATAAGAAAAAAAAAAGGTGGCAAAGGGCATAATTCAGCTACTCCTTCTGGCTTCTTAAACCAAAGTGGCATGATACCCTCTTTTCTGGTAATCTGTACTTACTAATAACCACTTAGAAAGTAAGTTCAGTGCCTCAGGCCAAGACTACTGCACTCACGTGGTCACCTAATTTTGTGAGACAGGTAGCATTCAGCATAGCCTTTACTAAAGTATTGCAAACTACCAAAGGCTAGGGAGCTGATCATTATATCCTAAGGGTTACAGTCATACAAATGAAGCAGGTTTACAACACTCCCAGCACTGAGGATACCCAAGACTCAGATAAAATATATATGCAGGCACAGATTTACCTCACCAATTCAAACCAAAACATTTCCTGATTGTGGCAGTTTCCCTCACTAATTCCTCTCAAAGCAGCATTTTATCTCTTGGATTTTTTCCTTTTATCCCAGGTTATAACATCTATTTAAAGAAGCAACTCAAAAAAGCATCAGGGATTCTTTACACACTTCATGAAGATAAGGAAATAAAAATAACCTGATGAGGATTCCAGTCACTGTCAAAGATTATAACGGTGTCAGCAGCCTGGAGATTTAAGCCTAGCCCTCCAGCCCTTGTACTCAGCAAGAAGATGAAGTATTGTGACCCAGGTTCATTGAACTTCTTCAACAGAGCAGCTCGATCCTCTGATTTTGTTGTGCCTGAAAAAAAAACCATAAAATATCATATAATAAAGATGTGGACTGAAGTAATATAAATGCAATGTCCGTTGCCAAAAGTACATGTGAAAGGGTTATTTCAGCGTGCTGCTTTTTGACATCTCTGCCACATTTTCCACAACACTGGCCATGCATGTTTAGGTCAGCTGCCTATCACACCTTCAACATGGACTTCCAAAAGTCTCTTTAAATACATTTGTTTTGACATTTCTAAAGTAGATCTTAAAATGTTGGCTAACACTGTTATACCTTTTTATAACTCACATAAATTTCAACTGAAGCTACTATATACAAACAGAAGAGAGCTCTAGTTTTGATTAATGCCTTCTGGCTACAGCAGTATTAAATATTTTTAAAAGCTACTTATATAGACATTCATCAAAATGTCACTATTTGCCTTCAGAATCATAGTTAATACCTGTCCTAGTTTAGGGTAAATTTGGGAGGAAAACTCAAAAAGGGATTCCTCCAGAAAGCAAACCCAAACGGCCCCTGCCCCAGCTGGTCCAGGAAAACTCCTTCGGAGAAAAGTGGAAAAAAAACCTATTTAGTTAACAAACAAAATACCCACAGGCACAAAGTAGGAATAATATGAAACAATAAAACCTCTCACTGCTCCGAAGAGAGACTGCAGAACTGAGGAAGTCCTCGCCACGGCTGTAGCTCAGCTCACTCAGTCTCTTCTCAGTTTTAGTCTTTCTGGAGGCCAGGGCCAGTGGGCCACAGGCGCGAGCCCTCGGTGCTCCTCTGGGTTTTTCAGTTCACAACAGACTTAAAAACACCCAAGAAAGAAAAAAAACTGGCCCAGAATACATCTGTCCCTCAGCTAGATAAAACTAACCAAAAACACCGCTGGAGCAGGAATGCGGAGGAGTCAGGGCCGTTTTCTCAAAACAAACCGCGCTG
Source organism: Aegithalos caudatus (assembly GCA_013389925.1). Classification (NCBI taxonomy): domain Eukaryota; kingdom Metazoa; phylum Chordata; class Aves; order Passeriformes; family Aegithalidae; genus Aegithalos; species Aegithalos caudatus. The sequence continues at coordinate 15,873 of WEIU01014773.1, forward strand.
CGTCTTTCTCTCCCTGGCCCCCAGAACCAGGTTTAAAGGTACAGAACTCAATATACAGCACAAATAGAACAGACAGCTGGGGATACAAGCATCTTAAAGTCACCCTAGGACAATACCAAAAGACTGCAAATTCTTAAAGTGTCCCATCTTGAGGGTGATAAATGTATAGAAAATGAATTTATATTTTTTTTGGTTACTATGGTGGGTTGTTCCCCAGCTGGCATCCAGATACAACCCCCTGCCTCCCCAAACTCAGCAGTACATGGGGAAGAATTAAGAGAGAAAAGCTCCTGTGCTGAGATAAAGGCAGCTTAATGAAAGTGAAAGGTGTGTATGCAACGACAAGAAGAGGAATTTATTTAGTACTTCCCAGGAACAACCAGATGTCCAGCTGTTTCCTGGGAAGCAGGGCCTCAACACCTATAATGACTAATTGGGAAGACAAATGCCATAAGAAGCCATGTCCAGCATTCTCCTCTTTCCCCTCAAGTTTTATTGCTGCTCACAGCCCTTTGGTCAGCCTGGGTCAGCTGTCTCATCTGGGTCCCAGTGCAATCCTGCTCGCCTGGGGGTGAGTTTGGAGAGAAAGCCTTGACACTGCAAATGCTGCTCAGCAACAGCAAAACACTGGGGTGATGTCACTGGTGGTTTTACAAACCCTGCTGAACCACAAATGCAAAGCACAGCATTACATGGGCCACTAGGAAGAAAATTAACTCCATCCCACCTGCAGCCACCACAACCCACACAGCCAAACTTCTGGCACAGTGAACTCCATAATAAGCACATGAATTGGGTAGGAAACATGCTATATAAGAACACAGCTGGAGAGAATCTGGGTAGATTGCACTATATGGAGAAGAAAAGAAAGGGTTTATCTAACTTAATTAATTACCTGAAAAATACTATGAGGTGTATTTACCATACTGTGTCTTGCCATAAACATTCTGGCATGAAAAAGAATTAATTTAAAAATACATGATGTAAAGTAATCTAAAACATTTAAAATGCAATGTAATTTATCCTTCTTTAACAGAAGTGTTAAAACACATGCAGGTCAGAGGTGTGCAGAGGGCTTTCTTAGCATGCTAAAATGTTCTTCAGATGGTTTTGGCATTCTATGGCACAGAGATATAGCTCATTTGTGTATCCATTTCAAAACCCCATTTTACATTCAAGGATAACATTGGTTCAACTTCATGTTCATTAATATTTGTAAAGGATGAGAATATTTCTTGGTACTATTTTTTTTTTCTGCATAAAGAATGAAGCTGCGTTAATTTAAAATACTGTTAAAATAGTCAGAAGAAATTTTAACTCTCACTTATACTGTTCTAAAAAAGTATTCTTTCTGATAAATGCTGCCGGTCTGATGTAATGCTATATTATGTGAGATTAAACATTTAATAAAAACGATCACTATTTAACAAGCTCGGTATGAGGCAGAGATCATCAACCTGGAAGACAACCAAAATGGAAACTTCTTTCAAACAGGTTGAAAACTCAGGTGAGATATGTAATTTTTTAATTTTTCTTCTGTAAAGTTGTGGGGATCAATTAAAGAATCAAATAGATTGGAAAAGATCTCTGAGATTGAGTCCAACCTTTGATCAAACACCTCCTTGTCAGCTCAACCAGGACACTAAGTGCTACATACAGTCCTTCTTTAAACAGCTCCAGGGACAGTGACCTCCCCATGATCCTGGGCAAGCCATTCCAATGCTCAGTCACCTCTTCTGTGAAGAAATGCCTCCCCTGCAGCTTAGGACTTGCTGTGTCCTCTTGCCCCATCACTGGTTTCCTGGGAAAAGAGCCCAACCCTCCTTTCAGGGAGTTGTAGAGAGGGATCAGCTCACCCCTGATCCTCATCCAGGCTAAACAACCCCAGCTCCTTCAGCTGGTCCTTACAGGACTCGTGCTCCAGATACTTCACCAGCACTGCTGCTCTTTTCTGGACATGCTCCAGCACCTCAGTGTCCTTTTTAAATTGAGAGGCCCAGCACAGACCCCAGGGTTTGAGGTGCAGCCTCAGCAGTGCCCAGCACAGGGGACAATCCCTGCCCTGCTCCTGCTGCCCACACCATTGCTGGCACAGGCCAGGAGCCATTGGCCTTCTTGGCCACCTGGGCACTGCTGGCTCCTGTTCAGTCACTGTCACCAGCACCCCCAGGCCCTTTTCCTGGGGGCAGCTTTCCAGCCACTCTGCCCCAGCCTGTGGCCCTGCCTGGCCTTGTTGTGAGCCAAGGGCAGGAGCCAGCCCTGGGCCTTGTTGAACCTCACACCATTGGCCTCAGCCCTGATCCAGCCTGGCCAGATCCCTCTGCACAGCCTGCCTGCCCTCCTGCACATCAGCACTGACACCCACACTGCTGTCACCTGCAAAGTGACTGAGGGGACTCTGCATCCACAGGTCATCCACAAAGATACTAAACACTCAACAGAGATACTGAACAGAATAAAAATATTAGTATCTAAAATGTTTCTAAACCATCTTTTTGTTGAAAGCAATAAAACAATCTAAACATGAAGAAATTGAGGCTTTTGATCTTCTAGTGAAATTCAGGCATCACACTGAAATTCAGCTATCCTGTGAAGGACAGTAGTTGAATTTTAAGCAGAAAAAAATGAATTTATTCCATTGGCATATAGGCCTAACCACTGGCATTATCATCTCTTATCATGAGAATATTTTCAGGCAACTTAGACAGTGATAGCTGTTTGGGACCCTGGCTTTTAAACCCCGTGTGGAAAAGAGATGAGCCTCTAAGCAGCAAATTTATACATAATCTGCATTCCTGGAATAGACCTGAGTGTTTACCAAAATAATCCATTGACCAAATAGTCTACAGGTTAAACAGATAAAAGAAAACACTTACAGAGACAGAGAAAATTACTTTACCAACAGTAGCAGAAGTATGTCCTTCTCTGTACCTTGTCTGGAAGAATATGGGAAATTCTAAAAAAATGCCACTGAAATATCTACTGGCACAATTTCATGGTAAATATACTTGAAAGATTATGAAACAATATTTTGAACCTGTTTTCACTTTGGTCTAGTCACAACACAGCACTGTTACGAAAACACTAGGAGCAGAACCCAGGGCTCCCATGCCCAGGCTATGAAGGATACTACTAAGGAAAATTTTTCCTTTTTTTTCCATTTAGCTTACCATCGAGACGCAGGTAAAGGAAATTTCGAAATGCAAAGTAATCTTCCATGATGGTCATGAGGGATGTCATCTGGCAGAACAGAAGCACACGATGGTTGGTAGCTCGTAGCTTTGGTAGGATACGATCGAGTAGCTCAAACTTCCCTGAGGCCCGATAAAGTTCAGCTCTGTTGCAAGAGAAGCAGCACAGTAAATGCCAGAATAAGCCCACATTTAAAAGTCTGTAGACATTATCATGTCAGAGTATAACAAAAAGACTAATTTACTTAAGCTAAACAAGACTAATAGCACTTTCTTTCTTTAAAATTGCACGTTGATTAAAATGAACACAAGTTCTGTTTTCCTGATTTTTTTTCAATTACAAAAACTGTGCCAAGTTTCAATCACTCAGTTCTTTTTCATTATTTATTAAAACAAATGTTATTTCTATAGATAAGCATTCTATAAGCTAAGGCATTCATGTGCAATTTTACTCTCAACTGGCATTAAAAAACCTTTGAAATTGCAGTTTCAAATTGTATTCATCAGGCATTTTTTGGAAACAACTCCCTTTCCACTGAACTATTATGCACATGGAAGTGAAATATTTAAACTGAATATATGGAGATAGTGCCAGGAGTATGATATAGGATATACCTTTAGCCATACAACCTTAGTCGTCCTGAACAGTATTCAGCTGCTTTGATTAGCTATGCATTTGTCTTCTATGCAAAGAATTGCAAAACCAACTCCTAGCACTGAAAGTCCACTCACAACCCAGAAAAAGAACAGAAGTAAACAGGATGTCTAAATCAGCACCAGAGTGATACACTTTACGGAAATAAACTTCATGCAATTCCTCCCTAACCTTGAATCTGTGCTCTCAAAATAAAATTTATCATTAGTTATGGCACAAACTCCAGAAGATACTCAGCCTTCTGATATGCATAAATCTATAATCAGCCAAAGACTAAACTGTTTCGGAGACAAGTATTCCAGTATACTGGCTAAGGATACAAACACTTTGGTGTACTAAATAAGGAAAAAAAAATTATCATTAAAACCTAAACAGGATGAAAGTCAGGTGGTGGTGATACACACTTTTTGTTTAGAAAGTATCCGTTAACTTGATAGTAGCAGAGAGTCAAGAAAAATAAAGCAAACCTCTTTCATTTCAGATAATGAAAGAAATGCTACTTTAATTTGGAAAAAAGATAAAAAAGGAAAAGTAGAAGGCAAAAGTAACAAGAAAGAGAAGAAAATCCTAACAGATATCTCTAAAGAGTCATCCCAATGAATTTCAGATGATATATTATTTCCAAATAAGGGGAAAGGAAGAGACAAGTTTTTTCTGTCTGAAAGAGATGGGCAGTCATGAAAATATAACACTTCTACAATTCTAATATCAGTACTGCTATAGTACTATTAGGTTTTGCTTTACATATGTGCCCTGAACTTCCTCTGCCTTTGTATGGCTTTGCTTTACATATGTACCCTGCATTTCCTCTACCTCTGTATGAAATGCTTGAGTTTCCTAACATGTAGCTTTCAGAAAAAGAATGTGATCATTAATTCCAATATACCACTATGGACAGGAAGAAAAATCAGAGTTACCCGTTAATGACACCATTTGAGTAGCCCAGATGTTCAGCAAAGGACTCCTGCAAAGTTATAAGCAATAAATGTATTACAAACTACACAGCAACCAAAAACTATGCATTTTTACAGAAATCAAATTAAGTATTAGTATTGCAGTTTGAGTTAAATGATGTTCATACTCTTGGAAACCACATTGTGGCAATGTTTGCCTGTACTATTATTTGAAATGCATGATTTGCAGAAGTGACTTCTGCAGCACACATTTTACCAGATTATAAATATGGTAGAATAGTAATTCATTTATACTAATAAGCAGAAGATCCATCTGCAAATTACTCAATTTAATTACTCAGCATACAAGATCACAGAGAGTGAAAATTACAACAACAACAATAATAATAAATCACAGTAAGTAATTGATAATATTTTCCTAAATTTGGCTATATTCCAGATATTTATGACATTTCCTGTCTTTTCAGATATATTACATCCATATACTTAGGTCCTATTGAGAGATGCTATACAGACAGTACACTTTTGCTGAAAAAACAAGATGGGTGGAAGAGAACAATTGTAGTTGACACTATGGAAGATTAGCAGTCTGCTAACCACTGAAAAGATTCTACACATGACATTTTGAATCAGTGTCTATATGTAATAAATTTGATGTGTGTGAATATCAAGTTGCTCTGGGTTGTCTGAAATTAACAAAAAACCCTTCATTTTTTTAAAGACACTGCTCCATAAAATTAAATACTTTAGAAATAGACTTTGGACTATAAATAAAAACATGATACTTGTTGACTATAATACATTTTTTTGAATTTGTCCTTTCCAGTACAAATTATGTGGACAGAGATGTCCCCTCCCACACACATGACCTTTAGCAGTTTTCTATTATTCTAGCAATCTGAATAAAAACAACTCTCAAAATCAAACCTGTCAGTCTTACCTCAATGTGTTGAAACATGTATGGGTGATTGCATATCTTTCTCAATTGCATGATGGTGTTCATGAGAGTTTTTGCTCCACCTTTTCCCTATGGGTACAAACGATTCAAACCAAATGATTAATTTCTTAGCTTATGAACATACCCTTTTAAAATATTTTTATTCCAAACCCAAACACTGCATCACTAATAAAAAAAAAAACAAAAACAAAAAAACACCAAAAAACCAAAAGGAAACAACAACAAAACTCCCCAGTAAGAAAAAAATAAATAACAACAACAAAAACTATTGTACAGTTATCCTCCTGTATAAATTCACTTGCCATAAGGATGCTCTGTAATGAAAAAGGAAGACCTGGAAGTAATCCATGAAGTGCACTACATTCTACCTACAGTATTCTTGGTGGGAAGCAGAGCATCTCTTGCCCTGATTATTTATACTGTTTATTATGAAACCATACAAACTCCACAGTGTCTGAACGCTCTAACAGGAAGTAATTCTAGCTGGATTCTTTTCAATTCCATACTAACGTCTCCTGTCTGTTAACTCAATATATGGGTTTCTCACTCCAGGCTGAGTAAAACATCAGGCCACAGGTAATAAAATGTTAAAGCCCACCAAATTCATGAGTCCTATTATTTAAGGAAGTATATTCTCAAAACACACACTACAGTTAATCTCGTAGAATCAGAACACTCATCGAACAGGCAGGTGTCCCAGACCAAACTGTATGGTTAAAAATCAACTGCAGCTGGTCAATTTAAGTTTGAGAACATTGTGTCACATTTACATTGCCAAAAATTTGTTTCTTTCAAATGTCATTTTGTTTTGTTTCCATTTCATAAAAATGAAATTGGAGTGGCATCAATATTCCAACTGTATTATATGACTAATTCAGATTTATTTAAAAAATCTCAGCCAAAAGAATTAACCGATTTTGAATTGTAAACCAGGGGAAAATACAGTACTTGATTATAATATATAGCAGAAATATTCTAGTCTTTTCTGGGAAGCACACTGAAATCAACACTTTGATCTAGAGCAGAGATTATCCATTTGAAGGGGGAATGCCACATATTTAAAACTTGGTTTTCTTGTCTCTGAGATCAAATTTGCTCCAAAATTCAGTTCATATTTGTTATAAAAATAATTTCTTAAGAGCTTTCCATCTGAGCAAACTGTCTCTAATCTCAGCTGGGTCCAGGCCAGAGCTGCAGAAAGACAAGATTGTTGTCTGCTCAAAGACAATGGTTGTCTGCTCATTGAAGCCAAGCAGTTTTAACAACCACATCCCTGTCCTGCCAATGGGCAGCAGTGCTAACTGAGCTTAATTTAACATTTAAAGAAAAAAATAACTAAGCTAAGAGAGGGTCACAAGAATGCAAGAATTTTAGCCCCCTGGGGAGAGAGGAAGGCAAGGGAAGTGTACAGAAGATAGCAAAGGCAATTTTGACTGGTTAATCACAAAGCCAAGTAGAGAAACAGGCAGGACAAAATACACAAAAGCATCTGAGCAGATGAAAGAAAGATACCAGAAAAGGAAATATAAGGCTGTGATACAAAATGAAATTTTTAGGACAAATATAAGGACATCAAACTGCAAAACTGCATTAAAAATACAACTGAGGAACATGAACTAATGTCTAAGAAGTGTTCAAACTATGAAGATGCATTTGAATCTCCAGTGAAAAAGAACCTTTTTCTGGAGTTTAATTAAGCACCAGTAAAGAAAACAATCTGCCTGCAAAGAACAAGAAAGGCAAAGTAAGATACTGAATAGAAAAATCACCTACTGTACCAATGCAACATGAAAAAGGGTTATTATGGAAAGACTGTATGTGCACTGTATGAGCCATATACACACAAGAGGATGCAAACTGAAACTCTTGCATTCTAGATATTCTGCAGTGTCTGTTCTAAGTACAGTGTCTGTTCTACTACAGTATTTCAAATTTGCTATTACTCTCTATTGACTGGATCAAACCCCATGACAGCATAACCAACATTTACTAATATAAATTGTAAATCTGACTATATAATTTTGAATCTTTCTGATCTCTTAAAGAATTCTGTCACCAACAGACCCTGTAAGGATGAATGCAAGTTGAAGTCCTATCTGACTGAAACAGGACTTAACTAATAGCTCTGAAAGGTAAGAGATACATGATCTTCTGCAGCCTTGCTGCCACAATCACAATTACTCAAATGTATTACTGAATTAAGCTCAGCCAAGGGAAATGCAGTTTTTTCTCAAACAGAACCTGTTTGTAGAAAGGCACTGCAACTACACAAGTACACTGAATACAAGCAGTATCTTCTCCCTGTAAATAGCTGCAGTCTTGTAACTGAAAGGCAAGCCTGAAATTTCTCTTCCCATGAGACATACCTGCACTAAGAGTCTACACATTAACTTTATCAAACAGAAATCGTATTGTTAACATTTTGCTCATAATACATTATTTCCTTCATATTTTAGTCCTCCTTCTGTACCTTCTTGTCTTTTTCAGAACCGTCTGTGAGAAGTATCCCCTTGGCTTGCATGTGACGGTACAGGATCTTTTGAAGAGCTGACATATCACATTTGATCACATACTCCACCTGGTGTAAAAAAAAAAACAAACCCAAACACCATAAACACACTGACATAATAATGTTAGTAGGATCTAATTGAAGCTTCTTGTTATTCTAGAACAAAACAAAAAAAACCCTACTAATCTTTTATCCATACCGTAACACCACAAAGAATTTAAATGACCAGTAATCCAACAGCAAACACAGAAATTAGTATCTCAAAAGATTATCCATGAATCAGCTCTGTGAGACAAGTGAATCTTAAGGATGCAACTGCAGGATTACCATATGCACTGTATTTGTCATTCTGTAATTTTTAAAACCTCATTATAATTTAAAATTAATTTTATATTTAACATGCAACCAAGAAAGTATTTTACACTTAATAGCCAATTGAATTTATTGTGTCTGTTAAGTACTATAAAAATACAAAGAGAAGCATTATAAAAATATCATCACTGTACATCTAGCCATTAAAAATCTCTCAGAGTCCAAATGGCATGTTTATCTAGGCATATTTTATCAACATCCACTAAAACACAGGGAAATAATACAGTAGTGCATGACCCCTCCATTCAGCCTGAGTTGTTCAGCTTTGTAAAACTGTATGTAGTTTTTAACTGCATACTAGATTTAAAAACAGCAACAGAAAAATTTCTCACACCAATTCTATGGAATTTTTTCTATTGCCCAACGTCCAGATTATAGTCACTATGTTTTATTAAGTTAATTGAAATAAAAACTGTAACCTAACCATGGTAATGGCTAGAAATCTTTCAGGCTGCGAATAATAAGATAATGAATAAGATTCCTAATGTTGAATAAATAAACAGGAAGAAAATTATCAGGTTATTTTCTTCTCAGAAAGACAGGAGTTTAAACTCCTTTGAAGAGAAGTAACTTTCCTCAGTGGCTTCTTTACCAATGTTTGCAGGAGAAAATGACCCTGATTAGCAGGATTCAGTCCTCAAGTTCAATCCTCATGGTTAGATAAACTTTTTTCAGGAAAATGGCAATAAAAAGAAACATGTTCTTCTGAGTATGAGTGTGTATGCAAGCTGAAAATTTTCCCCCTCCAACGCCTGCTATTGGATTTATCAAATACAGTGCCTTGATTTCAGTATTATTTTCAAATACAAGCATCTTTTATTCTCAAATAAATGCTTCTGAGGGTATTGAGAATTTGACATTTGAAGGAACAGAAATTTGCAACAGTAGTAGCACTGACATGATTATAAAGATGAAAAATAATTTCCAAATTACTTTTTTTGGTATTGCCTCTAAGTATCTGTAGAGAGTTCTTTATTCATTTAGCCAGTCAGCTCACAAGACACCTTACAAATATTTAGTTTGCTATGGTTTTAATCCACTTTATCCTAAAACCAACTTTTCCTTACCACACCTTCCAATTCACTTTTTTTTTTAAAATTTTTGTTGCTGTTGTTATTCTGGGAAGAGGGATGTAGAATTGCAGAGGAGGACACAGTGGGACAAGATGAGCTACCCAGAAATAAAAACAATTATGTTTGAAATCAGAAAATTATTTTATGTTCTGAATTAAAATGCATTAAAATGATTGTGCAATTCCAACAAAGCACTTCACACAACTCCTGGAATGATAATACAGGGCCAAATTATGCCTGCTTTATGAAGTGCAGCAGTCCTACAGAGATTTCAGTAAACTAGCTTCAGCACAGTGCAAGAAGGATGGCACAGGACAGAACTTTATCCTCACTGTATGGCTGACTCATAAGTTGAAACCAGACTCTAAAGCAAAGAAATTGCCTGTCTTACAGTGTTACAACAAACACATTTAAGGCTGGTGAGGAACCCTGAGAATGCAGACACTCCAGGTAATCAGGCTTCCTCAGTGGCCAGTTTTCCCTGAAGAGGTATAAACAAACATTGAAGAATTAAAGGTCCTATTATACAAAATAAACCTGAAAATGGGACATTACTTAATGCTTAGAAAGAGTATTAAACCCATTCCAAAACTCTTCTCATTGCAAACCTTTTCTGGCAGCTGAGACTCAACCTCCTTCTTCAGTCTCCTCAGCAAGAAGGGCCGAAGCACTTTATGGAGACGGCGGATGATCAGAATGGTTTCTTCCTCATTTAAGTCCACCTAGAGAAGTTTATAAATAAAGTCACTAAAAGGCAACTCAAATGTATTAGGTAATGCCTTGTATCACATGAAAAGTTAAGAATGTGCAATAATTATTTGCATCTTATAACCAAACTGACTCTCTGTCACAAAGTACAATTCAAACATTAGAATTTTGGTATTATGAAAAAGGGGTCTTTTAGTTATTTTAAATCCCTAAGTACCAGTGGAAGTTCAAACACTAAGCCTTCTGTGTAAGCTCTTTCTGCTTTCATGAAAGTGCTTCATATCTGATCTTTAAAAAAAAAACCCGAAACTGCCACAGTACCCTTTCTCCAGTCATGGCAAATGGAGCATTGAACCACTGCTCAAATGTGCTGCAGCTCTTGAAAATGGTTGGAAGAAGGAAATTGAGAAGAGCCCAGAGCTCGGGCAGTTTGTTCTGCAAAGGAGTCCCAGTCAGCAGGATTCTCCGAGGGGCCACGTAGTGAGTGTTGAGGACCTGTGTCAGCTTGCAGTGATGGTTCTTCATTCGATGGCCCTCGTCCACTATCATGTACTTCCACCGAATCTGAAAGAGAAAACCTGCTCAAGCCACAACAGGCCACACTTTGACAAGTTTCTCCCAACAAGAGCAGAACAAAAACACTTGAAGCCTGAGACACCCATCAGTCCCAGCCTTGAGGAAAGCCAAATCAAGCATTATGCAACTATCAGTGTCCTTGCTAGCATGAACATAAGAGACAAACACTAATTATGCTCAGTCTGATGCTGATGCTGACTGAAACTGTCTAACAGCTGACTCCTTCCATTTCTGGGAAAGAGATTAGAATGACTGGCTCTTCAAGGCCAGATTATGGTTCACAGTGGAAAAAAAAAGCACATAAACTGCAAACAAATCTGTCTGTAACAAGAGCCTTGACAGCAGACAAAAGCATTTTCAGATAAAGTTAAGTATGTTCATAAACAACAGCAACCCTGAACTTTATTTTGCTCCAGCTAATCCCATGTTTTTACTGGAGAAGAAAGCAGCATAATCAAAATAATCTCAGTTACTGCATTTTCAACTGAAGTTTCTATTAATATTAATATGAAATCTTAAATGCAGTCACAGCAGATGCTGAAAGCTGTTTTTCAAGCTCTCTGTCACCATCTGTACTACAACATGGACAGTCAAAACAAGTGTCACGCTGAAGATATGACTAGGAAGGCCTCAGTTTGTACTTTCACAGGTGCTACTTAATTCCATTTCCCAGGACTGGATGAGTGGCATAGTGCTGTCCTTCCTAACTTTCTGAAAGAGTGCAAAAAAATAAAGGAAAAGGAACATTATGGAGTCTCAAGCTGTTTCCAAGCATTCAGAATGATGCTAGAAAAATGCACTGCCTTTGTATTAGAGAGAACAAACAAATAAAATGCAGTAACTGTAACAAATCAGTTGAAAATGAACAATGAAACTACAGGAGGACCAATATGGTTTCCCTGTATAGGAAAAGACCTCTACTTTGTGTGCACATGAAATAGCCTTATAGTACAGTAAGGTTTTTTTTTTAATTAATTATATTTGATACCTGCCTGTAGAGAGATGATGAGCCCCTAAGGACTGCAACATGTAGGCTCTTTAGTTTAGATACCAAACTTATGATAGAAGTAACTGTTTAGTCATGAGGGGAAAAGTGACAACATAGCTGGAAGGGCCTTAATTAGAGTGAGCTTCAGGACAGAAATAACAGAAAAAGTTAAAAGTCACTGATGCAGATTAGGCTGAGTATTATGCAGAGGTGAAAAAGGCCATGTTCTTCCCAGGACAGGCAGGTATACAGAACAGATAGAATGACAGAACTGCACAAAGGAATTAGTCCCCTGGCCACATTCAGGAAAATCCTATTGCTTACATAAGGGAGAGCTGTGACTGAGAAGTTCAATCATAAACTGAGGAACAGGAACATAAATGAAAGGATTAACTTTTAATGAAGGACAGAACAACCAAGAATTTCCCTATGAAACAAAAATGTGTTTTGTGGTATGCACCACTTGAAGATGTCTGGGTCTTACTGAAGACAATAATAGTTAAAATTACCTTAGCAAGGATATGTTTGTCCTTTATTATGTACTCATAAGTAGTTAAAAGGACGTTGAATTTTCCGCTTCGAAGCTGAGGAACAAGCGAGCGGCGCATTGCAGGTGTACCCTGGAAGACAGAGACACCTGAGTTGTTTTTCTTTACTTGGATGAAGAAGAAACATTGTTTTTATGAATGAGAAGACAACAAGCAACCAGATGAACCTGCAATCCTACCATACTGTGAATAATACACTGACATAATTCCAGACCTTCGCAGAGTGCTTTCCCTAAACCACTGCTAGACTCTAAAGCTGCTTATGGGGCTCATGGAAGTACAAACCCGGTGGATAAATCACTGCAGTAGCCACACAAGAAAGTATTTATCTAAGAATAAAATGTTAGGTAGTTACCATTCATAACTCTTAGCAGAAGCCTTGCAAATGTGATCATAAACGATTTTATTCTGCATTCTGTACAGCGATTTACATTTGTTTTACTTCTACAGTCTTGCACAGTTTTTTATAATCTTCTTAGTATGATTAACACACACTGCTTAGCACCTCATATACATGACAAAACCTGATGAACAGATAGTTTAAAAGCTTGCAGAGAGAGAGGAAAAGCTATCTCTAGTTCTCATTCTTTCAATTCTAGTCATATAAAATGCAAACCTTGTAAGATATCTTCACCACAGAAGGGGCCCATTTGTCAAATTCATATGTCCAATTGGATAAAGTCCTATCATAGAGATCAGAGAGAAAAAGTAATGTTACATCATCTGCAGATCAAACTTTATAAATGTTTCCAAGTGGCTGCCAGCTTTTCAACACATTTTATGTCATCAGCCCCATAAATAACAAGATATTTTAAAAATGCACTTTATATACTGCAATAAAATATAAGCATCTCAGAGGAAAGTAACCAGAAAAAAAAAACATGTGAAACACTCATTCAGCTTATATTCAGGGCCCTTTCTGAAACCAGTAATAGTGTTTTACATGCACCCTTATTCTTTGGAACATATTAATGATAAGAAAAGTATCTCTGGACATTTTGGACAAATGGACATTACAGCTTTTCATTACAGCCCAATGAAATTGATAATAGACTCCATCTGTGCTCTACTTGAGGAAAACTACTCATAATGCCACCATGGCCACTATGAGGAGCCATTCTTGCACTGTTCCTGCTGTTTGATCCCAACAAAAAAAGTTGCTAGAAAGTTGTACATAACAGCTATCATGAGACAAGAGCAAAAAAAAAAAAAAAAAAAACCCTTGGGGTTTTGCAGCTGCTTGCTGTTTTGTTTTTTTTTTTTTTTTTTT
>WEIU01014776.1:0-12137 GCA_013389925.1 Aegithalos caudatus
CAAACCAGTAGTGAGCAATTACATCTGATGTCTTCTACTATCTTCCATGTGATACAACCTGAAAACTTCTAGACACCCAAGGTGACACACCTTTCATATTGCTGGATATCTATTTCCTTAACATTGTGAGCACCTCTATTTGCAATGCTTTGGTATGTATTCTTGTAGGGCTTGCTTGAGGAAAAAATACTTGTCTGGTTTCCANACTTGTCTGGTTTCCATTTTGGTCTTGATATTATTCTAGTTTTCCTCAATTTCTGAAGTGGGAGCAGCTTTCTGGATGAAGTCTCTTTCTTCTTCATCTCATTACATTGTTTCTATATGCCAGAAATTAAAAATTCTTTAAGTAATGTGTTCTTACATCTTGGGACTTATTCATAGAAATAAATAAAATACTTTTATTACACTAAAGGGAGTCTTTGTACTTGTCAAGATAGTGCCAAAAGCTCATTAGCCAAGAACTTTTAAGAGAGGACCAGAGAGTAATTTTTAATATTGATGTCTTCTTTTCATTTTCTAATGTCTAGAGAATTTCTACTTCTTTTTTTTTTTTTTTTTTTTTTTTTTTTTTTTTTTTTTCCCTATGAAAGCTCATGTGGAAAAGAAATTAGCTATGAGATAGGCTCCAATAAAGTTTTTCTATCCAGCACCAAATTTTCCTCATTTGTAATATTGAAAAATTCTGGTTTTGCACATTTCCTAACTTTTCACTGTATATCTCATTGGATTACCAGCCTCTTTAGTTTTATATACCGCACCTATATAACATCATTAATCTTCATGACCTGTTGGGCAGTAAGTTGTGAAAGATATACAACACAGGGTAAGTGAGAAGAGTTCAATATATTCAGAATTTTGTCTGAATATATTTAAAAAATCATTCTTTGTACTGTAGAAAAAGCCTGTTTAAGTTAATTAATACTTAGTGCATGGCATCAATTTTTTTAAAATTTAATTTTCCTTGGTCAGCAATCATGCTATTTGTTATCTTAAAGTTTGAAGTTAAGTGGCATTGATCTACAAAATTTGAGGTTAAATATCATCAATAAACAGGAATAAAAGGGATACAAATATTATTAAATAAGATCAACGATTCAACATGCATGTGTTTCAAGGCTTAAATATAATATGTGTTTAAATGTCATTCCTCCACCTCTTCATTAGCTTTTAAACTCATTTTTTATAATGGGTGCTTAGATTAAGGAAGAAATATTGTACCTCAGCATTCAAAGATTCATTTAAAAGTGTTAGTTCAAACACATTATGGCAAAATATCAGATGCCATACCAAACATCTAACATCAGTTACGTAATAACCAGAATGGGGCCAAGAGTATGTTACGACTTGTCCCTGAAGGTGAGGTTAACTCAGGTTCTTGTTAAGAGATACATTGGTTAGAGTGAAATGAACCTGAATGTTTGGTGCTTTTTTTAGTATAATATGCAGTAATATAACAATATAAAGGCATAAAGAATAACACAGAAGAAAATATATAAGGAGAAGAAAGAAAAACAAATTATAAACGTAGAAAGATA
Source organism: Aegithalos caudatus (assembly GCA_013389925.1). Classification (NCBI taxonomy): domain Eukaryota; kingdom Metazoa; phylum Chordata; class Aves; order Passeriformes; family Aegithalidae; genus Aegithalos; species Aegithalos caudatus. Next base: position 1,536 of record WEIU01014776.1, read on the forward strand.
TTACCATCTGTGGATCTAGTAACAAGACTTGCTTGTTGCAATTCAGATGTCCTTTAGTTGAAGTCATGGTCATAGTCTTGATCTCTTGGGAGTGGGGAGAAGCCTGGAAAACACAAAGTTCAGTAGGTGCTTTAGTTTATGTGGGAACATCCAGGTAACTCCTCTGGGGTGGTTTTACACTGTCTATTGCAGAGCTGTGGATCATGCACAGTCCTCCTGTGGAAGGGCCTAAAAATCAGTGTGGGGACTCCTCAGAGGTCTTTGATGGTTTATGACATGTTTTAATGATGTGACAGCTGCCTCTCACATCAGCACAGTTGAACCAGTTATGCCCCCTCAGAAAGGAATAACACCCTCAGGCCTGTGTGTGGATACTTCAGTAACTGCCCAGAGGGGAGTTTTACAATTGAGCCATCTGTGTAAGGGAGTATTGTAATGATAAAAAAAATCATTGTCCTTTAAAGACCCACCTATTTGGTTCAAAACCCAGCTTGAAGTCTTTGGTGTCCCTTCACTCTCTCTCTGCCTTATGCAGATCAGAGATTTTGCAATCACATACCCAAAACTTCTCCTCCTCTGATTTGGCCAGAAGGATTAAACCTGCCCCTAGACAAGGTTCCTACTGCCTGCAAATGGACAATTGCTTTGTGTCATTTGCCATCAATATGTCAGTCCCTCACAGAAGGTTAAAGAAACTTCCCTGTCTGAACATCCAGGAGCCACTCTGGCAGTTACAGCCACACCACCTGAGCTGGGACATTCAGGAAGTTATATAAATCAGAGTAGAGAAATGTCACTTTTTTCAAGAATTATAAAATAGATAGCTTGGCTACAAGTGATCAATACTGGTACTACTCATGATGCAGAATGTTTTACTTTAAGTTTTCATTGATGTTGTTGTACAAAAATAGGAGTGTTTCTTTCTGTGATATTTTAAGGCATTATAGAGAAAGAGAGGTCTATATAGTAAAAATAGGGTGTCTAGAAAGCTATGAAGTCTCATATAACTTGATCTTTTGTGGAAGGACATGTATTTACTGACTAATAGCAATATTATTTCACTACAAATTTTAAGATAAGAAGTTAAAAAAATGGAAGAATTATAAATAATTTAAAAGTAAATAAAATATTAAATATAGTAATACATGACATTAAATATTAACCCTTATATTAAAAGGATATCTGTGTATAGCAGCTGATATATCATTAAGAGGACAGGCCTGTATTCCAAGATGGGAAAGATGAAAAACAAAGGGTGACTGACACAAGGAAGAAAAAAAGGCTATAAACAAATATAGAGCAAATCAGAAATAAGCTTCCAATCATCACAACAGTGGGGGTTTAGAACATCTTTCCAGGAGTGTTTTTGCAAGGAAGAGTTTATTAACATTTAGATGGTCCTGATGCTGTTTATGAGAAAAAAAATATGACTGATTGACTGTGATTAAAATCTTCTAGCCTATACTTTTTTCCTGCCTTTTGGAATCTGATATCCGCTGGGAAAAATATGCAGTTAAACAGGTAATATTTATACTTTCAAAAGTCACCTTCTCAAAAACAATTTGTTTTATTTCCACAGGCACCAGAAGATACTTATTTGGCATGAAAGATCAGGGTAAATAGAAAGGGCTTTGCCAAATTAAAGTGCAACAGAGCTAGCATTCAAAAGGATATAGCCTATATACACATCCTGGGTTGGAGTTTCTAGGTAGGTAAATACGACGCTGGTGTCAAGCTAAAAAGAGAGGAAGACAGTTTCTGAATGATGGGTGCAGAAATCACAAGTGGTCTTAATTTGGATTGTATTTTAGTTCCATGGGCTTTCCAAGGTTCCATTGTCCCAGACTTTCAAAGTAAATTTCCAGGGGAATTAAATATTGTGTGACAAATCCCCTTTGCAATTCTTTACAGGACAAATTTCAAATACCATTAAAAAGATCAGATTATTTTCTTGAACCACTGTGATATCACAATTCATATACAACAGACATTTCTAAATTTATTCATTCCCTGATGCCAATTATATATCGGAAATTGGCCAACTCCATTCTAGTTTGCATTGTTTTATTCATGTGAGTGACTTCTTTGTTTAACCCAAGTTGCTATAGATTTATTTCGGTGGAGAAAGCAAATGACATATCTAATATACTAGTTTGCTTTCTGTGTTCAGAATTGGAGTGCCATTTAAGACAAAAAATAGAGCTAATGTAGATTTTTTTTCCTGGGTCCAAGATCCATCAAGGACTTGTAATTCTACTATGAGATCTGCTTTCTCTTGGTCAAAAAATTCTTCTTTCATGTGTGAATAAAATTGTGATTGTGTTTTGCTCTGAGTTATAAATCTCTCCCTCTGATGACAACAACATTTTCTGATCACAATTACACTGGTATTAAATGAGTAAAAATTCACTTAAGTGAATGCAGTTCTGTTTTGTCTCGTTAAAGTAATAAGAAGTTGTTGGAGTCCAGGGCATCCCTTTGGTTGCCCTGGAAGGTCAGGGACCTCGGCAGAGATGTCTGGGACCTGAGCAAGAGAGTTTGATATCTGTACAGGGGGGGTTGATATCTGTACAGGGAGGTCTGGGATCTGTACAGGGGGGTTGGAAGCCCTGGCACAGAGCCCAGGAAGAGACTGGCTTTAACTTCAGTCCATGTGAAAAGTCTCCAACACCGAGAAAAGAATTCNACACAAGACATATCCGACAAGAAGTGACTAGGTTTTGACTGTCTGTTGTAGTTCTGCTTTGGTTCATACAAAAATGATTAAATGCATTAAAAAAAATTTGATACTGAGGTTCCCAAGTTTGATAAAATTTTCACTAAGAATATAATTCACTTTGGGTTTTCAGTCAACCAAAATTCACTACTTAGTGCCATTTGTGATGAGTAGGATATTTCACCTGGAATCTAACTAGTGGTTGGGAATTCCAAAGATGTGATGTTATGCTTTGCTGTTCCTCATGGATATCTGAAGCCTCCTTATTACCTTTTTATCCATGTGTGTGAAACAGCATCAGGCCATGTATTTGTAGAAGGTGATATTCTACATTAAGAAAGAAAAAATGTCAAAGGAAAATCTGTTGTGGACTGAATACAATAGTGAAAGCTGCAGCTCAAAATGCATTTAATATTTTTATTAAAAGTGTATATTGTGGGAAATAGCTATAAGAATATTTGAAGAAAATTTAAAATGGTCACTTAGGATACATAGATGGAGATGGACTGTGGATAGTATGGGTTAGAGCACTGCACAGAAGATATTTTTAATAATTTTCATTGCTAATAAATTCTTTATTAAAGCAATAGAATATATCTTGAACGTGAGTCTGGTTTCCACTGCATGCAGAAGCTAACTTTGTTTAAGTAATTTGGGATTCTACTAGCATAAAATTGATGTAAAAAAATTTAATCAGGACTATTACGTCCTTTGGCTGTAAACCAAATATGCATTTGGATTTTCTTGTGGGAATTCCAGTAAGACTATTATTAAAAACAAACAAACAAACAAAACCCCAGAACAAGTCCTCCCAAAAAACCCCTCCAAACTCACCCCCACACATAATGAACTATGGATATTAAACAAAACCCTGTAGCACTTTTTCATTCTCTTTCTATTCATTCTATTTTCAGATGCAAAAATTCAATAATAAATTAATTTCTTTATGTTTAGTCAGTTGAGTGTATTCTTACATTCCTGAATTAATATTCCAGTAGTCAAACTTCTCAAAGATTTGAGATTATAGATAGCTACAAAAAAAAAAAAAAAAAAAAAAAAAAAAACAAAAAAAAAAAAAAAAAAAAAAAAAAAAAAAAAAAAAAAANACATATAAAACAACCTGAAAAGATAAAAGTAGAAATAAATAATCAGATTCAGTCTTAAAGGTACTTAATAATGAAAAGTCTGGGTAAATCACTGTTGTAGGTCTGAAATACACAGCTATTTTATATCTCTTAGGAAAGTGTCAGGAATTTTCTTTTTCATTTTTATTTGCTTTAGAACTTTCCAGAGCCAACCAGAACTTTATGTTAGTTTACAGTAGGATTTTATGCTATGTAAAAATGAGTATGTCAGTCATTTATTATATTGAAGCAGCCAGGCACTGCCAAAACACAGTGGGGTGCAAACCTTACCTCTAAACATCTTTTGGGCTATGCAGGCAAGAAAAAGGCAAAGTGAGAGAAGATAAACAGCACTGAAAAGTTAAATCATTTGCATGCAGCCAGGACTGTGGTAGAGGCTTTGAAAAACAATCCAAATGTCCCTGAGGATCCCTGAGACTGTGGGACAAGCTCTGTCTCTCTTCTACTCATTCTTCTTAGCAGATCAACTGTGCAATTTTTAACAGATCTGTTGGGATCTTCCAGCAGCCATGGATACTGACAACAGTTCTCAGCTCTTCCATGCTTCTTCTAACTTTTTTTCCTGAATGTATTGTTTTTTCCTGAATGTATTGTTTCTTCTCCTAATGTTTCTTTTTTGTTTAGTCATTTCCATGCTGGGATAAACTTCATAAATCTGTTAAGAACAAAATTAAGGACAAAGCATACCAAGTCTGCTGACTGATCCTGCTCAGTGAGGCAGTGCTTTAATTTAACCTCCACACTTCCATTTCTTCATAGGAAACAGCTATTTGCAAATCAATGTTGTAAACTCATACACAGGAAGGCAGACTCACTCCTCCAGTGTTTGCTGGTTCAAGTGCATTGAGACAGATTTGCTTCACAAGCACATAGGTTGGATCTCTTGCAGCATGCAATTGTCTTTGTTCTTGGCTATCTCAGGGGGATGGTGCCATCTGACTCTTTGAGATTTTTTTGTAGCTGGACCTAATCTTGTTTAATCAAGCCTTTCAATTCTATTTCTTTTGTTTCTCAACTTCCAATGAATTTCCATACCAATTTTTTTTTCTCCAGATTACAAGTCCTTTAGAACACAACTATCACTATCTCAACTATTTCATGTCCATCTTTGCTTTTATATATGTCATCTTGTGTGGCTTTCATCTACAAACATCCCTCTAATATCTGAAGGGTGGGTGTCAAGATGATGTATCCAGTTTCTTCTCAGTGGTTCCCAGCAGTTGGACAAGAGGCAATAGGCAGAAACTGATTCAAAGGAAGCTCCACCTGCTCAGGAGGAAGAACTTCTTTACTGTGCAGGTGACTGAGCACTGGAATAGGTTGCCCAGAGAGGGTGTGGCATCTCTCTCCCTGGAGATATTCAAGAACTGTCTGGACACAATCTTGTATTCTGTGATGACCAGAATCATTAGGCAAGGAGGTTGGACCAAATGACCCACTGGTCCCCTCCAACCTGACCTATTCTGTGATTCTGTGAAATTCTTGCAAGTCAATACTACTCTTCAGAAAAGCTAAATGAAGGCCACAAAGCTGTGTAATGTAAAACTGGGCTGTATGTTACACCCAGGTGTTGCACAGCAAATCTAAGGATACTGTAACCTTTATTTTCAGTGATTATGAGCAAGATTCATTCATTTACCTTTAGCCAAATAAGTTCAAAGATCAATGGCGTGTGATGTCCCATCGTTAAAGAGAAGGAAGCACCTAACATTTATAAATTCTCATTGCTGAAAGGAAGGACAAAAGTCAGAGGGTCCAAAGACAATCAGAAAGATTTTTTAGTAAATTGAACACTTGGCATGGAAATTGCTATGTTTGTCCCTGACACATATATAAACACACAACAGTGAGTTTTGAATAAAAGGGTAGGGTGAAAGGGAAGACAGAAAGGAAAAGATGAACTAAAGAGGGAGAGACAAAAAGAGAAAGAAAATGAGGAAAAGAGAGAGAGAGAGAGAAAGAGAGAGAGAGAAAAAGAGAGAGAGAGAAAAAGAGATCTCCAGTCCTGGTTCCAGTGTCCATCCAGCTGATTGGATGTCAATCCTGAATTCAGCTGCAATAGTCCCACTGATAGGATGGGCGGGCTTCCTGGGGCCACCACCTGGGCTCAGTGGGGTATATCTCCACAAGTGGGTCTCTCTGCCTTGAAGATAGGTTTTGTTGGTTTCTTAGCAAACTAGTTATCATGTGAAGTCTGTTCTTTCAGACCATTCTGGAAGTGAATAAGAGGGCTTCGGGATTCTTGTGTGGTCTTTATATCCCCCTACAGTCCATTCCCTCTTCTTGGTCTCATTCCTACACTTTTACTGTCATTTTATTATCTCTCTATGGACTAGAACAAGAATGTTTTTCTAGAATAGTGCTGTCCTATCTCTTCACAGCCCCCCTCTTGTCCAGCCGTACCTTGTTCTTTCTCACATCATGTTAATATTAACAGTCTTTTCTTATTGCTAACAATTCTTGTCTGTTATTAACAGTCTTTGGCTGACTCCACAGTCATCTGTCTATGGGTGTTTGAGACACACAAATTAGCCTCTCATCTTCTGGGATTCTACATGGAGTGAGAAGGATGTCTTCCTGAAAGTAATTCATTCTGCGGAAAGATTATTTCCCAAGCAAGGTGAATTGAATCACACCCAGAGCTTCCGTTATCACTTCATTGATTTCAAAAGGAGTATAAGTTACTGGTTTTGGCCAAATCTTTACATGCTTTGGGGTTGGGGGAAGGGTATTAGAGACGATTATCACTCTATGTGATCAAAAAGAATTTGTTTTTGTGAAGAAATGGAAATTCAGCAAACTGAAATGAGCTGCATTACAACTTCTGATAATTTGAAAAGGAGCAACTTATAAAAGACCTTTTATGAAATAAACCAAGAATCTAGCTTTCAACTTGTTCTGAATACATTTTCCCTCTTCTTTCTCTCATACCTACAGGTTTCTTTTTTAAAAGGCTTTTCAAAAAAAAAAAAGGAATTCAAATATCTTACTTAATCGATGTTCATTTATATGATGTTTAGGAAAGCACAAGCCAATAATTTATCTGAATATAAAAGTGGATGACAAAATGAGGATGACAACCAAAGAATTAGATCAACAGATTGAAAAGTGTTTGGATGCTATCTCATTTACTCCAAAGTTCTAATTTAATTAAAACAAAACAAAAAAAAAAAAAAAAAAAAAAAAAACTGCTACAAAAGAACATTTATGAATTGATCGATAGAGTTTATTTAAAATCAAGGATTAATTATTTGAACTGAATTAGAAAGACTCCTTTGAAAATAGATAACATTCACCTCTCAAAATTGGATTTATTTGCAGGTGATGACTAATTAAAAGTAAAGAATGTCCTTTCCACTGCAGGCCAAAAAAACCCTTCCTCTAATACACATTGAAAGCCAAAGTACTCCTGACAACAACACAGAGTTAAAGCACTATCTGATAGTGCTGCAATATATCCTGTCCTGTAGAGACCTGAGTCCATGATCAAATGTGAATTTTGCTTTGTAGACTGACGACAGAGGCTGGGAGGCTGTTGGGATGTAATGAACAGATTTTCCTCTGGGGGGTTTCTGTTCGTGTGCATATGTCTATCACCCACTGTGAGATAATTCAGAGTGACATGAAGCACAAACTTCACATCATAAAGACTTTCTGCTACTTGGTGAGCACTGGTGGTAGACCAGTGTAAAAGTGGTATCACCTCACTATATAATGGAAAGTGAAGAAGGTTTCTCTTCAGAAGGGGCATAATTGCATATAACTAATCTAAAGAAAAAATAATACATGAAAAGCAATTGGACATGGAAAAAGAAATCCCCATTTAGTAGTGTACTCTAGTACACATTTCTTATGCTTCTAATATGAGTAAATCACCTATACTGCGCAACTTGTAAGTAATGTTTCCATAGAAAAAATACGGAAACTTTACTCAAACGAGCTGCAAGCCTTGTAGTGTGGTATAGCAAACTATTCTCAATGTCTATCCAATAATTCTTCTTAAGGATAATAACCAGGTTGGAATAATTAAATCTTATCTAATCAAATTGCCTAATTCTCCATCACATCCCAAAAATGCTGGTAGTGCAAGCTATATCATAATCGTGTTATGAGGATTTGAACTAAAGATTAACAGAGCAGTAATATAACATTAAAGGGCTGGTCTAACATACTTTTCAATGCCTTTGAGCCTGGTGAAATTTGTTACTGTGAAATACTGTTGATTCTATTCAGTCAGAAGGGGACAGATAGGAGGTCTTTGAGTCTTTTATTAGTAAATTTGCAGACGACACTAAGCTGGGAGCGTGTGTCAATCAGCTGGAAGGTAGGAGGGCTCTGCAGAGAGACCTGGAATTGCTGGGTGGAGGGCAGAGTCCAATAAGATGAAGTTTAATAAGTCTAAGTGCCAAGTCCTGCATTTTGGCCACAATAACCCCCTGCAATGCTACAGTCTGGGGATGATGTAGTTGCACAGTGCCCAGGCAGAAAGGAACCTGGGGGTACTGGTGACAGCAGCTGAACATGAGCCAGCAGTGTGCCCAGGTGGCCAAGAAAACCAATGGCATCCTGGTCTGGATCAGGAATGGTGTGTCCGGCAGGAGCAGGGAGGTCATTCTTCCCCTGTACTTGGCACTGGTAAGGCCACACCTCGAGTGCTGTGTCCAGTTCTGGGCCCTCAGTTTGGGAAGGACGTTGAGATGCTTGAGCGCGTCCAGAGGATGCAATGAGGCTGCTGAGGGGCTTGGAACACAAACCCGATGAGGAATGGCTAAGGGAGCTGGGGGTGTTTAGCCTGGAGAAAAGGAGACCCAGAGGTGACCTTTTCACCCTCTACAATGCCCTGAAATGTGGCTGTAACCAGGTGGGGGTTGGTCTCTTCCTCCAGGCAGCAACCAACAGAACAAGAGGACACAGTCTCAGGCTGTGCCAAGGGAAATATAAGCTGGATATTAGGAAAAAGTTTTATAAGGAAAGAATAATACAGTAGTGGAATTGTCTGCCCAGGGAGGTGGTGGAGTCACCATTCCTGGATGTGTTTAAAAAATGACTGGATGTGCCATTTAGTAACATGGTCTAGTTGAGGTGTTAGGGAAGGGGTTGGACTTGGAGATCTTGGAGGTCTCTTCCAAGCTAGTCATTCAGTGTGAGTCTGTGATTCTACTGCCCCAGAGGGCTCCAATCCCCATGCAGCCTGGCCTTGGACACTTTCAGGGATCTTAGGGGAAGCCACAGCTGCTCTGGGAAACCTGTGCCAGGCCCTCACCAGGTCCTTATGTGGATATCAATATATGAGGGAGGGCCAAAAGAAGTAGTGTTCTGTGATATGTTTATTAACTTACATTACTAAAGTTACAATCCTGACCAAAAAAAACCCAAAAACCTTCTAACATTCTAGTAGCCTTCATGAAGGTTGTGTGGGAGTTATAAATTACACAGGCCTTGTAACAGAAGAAAGCCGTATAGATAAGTGACTTCCCTTTTCTTGTCTAGAACTTTTCCACTCCTTAAATATGCAGCTCATAGACAATGAGCATAACAAGGGCAGGGACGAATGTCAGTGTCCCAACACCTGGCTGATACACTAGAAAACAGATATACAACCCAATTTATTTCCTTGTTCTAGGATGCTTTATCTGTTTTAGACAAGTAAAATGTTGATTGGGGTATCTTAGCTCCCTTTTCCCATTACATTCTCCCCTTCTTTCTCATTCTCTTCTCAACTCTTCACTTCCAGTATAGCAGAATCAATCCCATCCTTTCCAAGGCAGATATTCCAAATACTGTGTCCAAATGGGCTCCAAAGACCTAGCCCTTTGTTCTGACCCTGCCTAATATTTTCAATTCATTCCCTAAAACAACTTAGTTTTAGAAAGAACAACTGGCCTACTCATCAAATGGTTGCTCTGCATGGTTTAATTTTGCACCTCAATTATATCTCAAGAAAGAGTCATCCCAGAAATTCCATGCTTTTGCACTTCCTGTACATAAGCCATTTTGTCGGCCATCTTACTCCCAGCCCTTTTCTCATTTCTTCCTACAGCTCAATTGTACATGTGTCATTCTCCAGCAGTCAGACCAGGAATAGTGGCTGGGATGGGAAGGAAAGTCCCAAAGCAAGTTCTGCTTCAAAAAAAAAAGAACTTTTTAATGCAGTGAACACTAGCCCAATTATGTATTTTTTCAGATTTTTGAAATCTATAAAATTCTTTCAGAGTTTTGCCTTCACCAATGTCACATCTGTACAGCAAGTGATACAATAAAAGCTTTCTAAAATATTTGTCTGAAAAATTAATTAACATTTGAATAGAAATATTGCTAACTCAAGTTAGCTGGCCTGATTTGCTATCTGTGACCCACCCACTACTATTAAGGATGACACCTTCTGCCAAAAGGGTGAAAAATATTTGGTCTTCGTAGGTTTCTTTTCATCTGTTTCCAGAGTTCACTCTGTAATGGGAAATTTAGGTGTCTCTTTGCAGAGCTTAAGTGTTTCTGCAGACCTTCCCCAACTTTTACATTATACCCTCATTTTTAAGGCAGCTGAACTGGGAGGTGACACAGGAGGCTCCAATTTAGCTCTTTAAATAGAAATTAAATTTTATGACATCCTAGTTGCCTGAGGTTACCGTGCACAACAGCTAAGAAAGGATCTTTGGATGATTTTGCTTTAAAAAGTCCCTATCTATTACAGTATAAATGGTTCAGAAATAATGGAAATTTTTTTTTTTTTTTTTTTTTTTT
>WEIU01014777.1:9671-73092 GCA_013389925.1 Aegithalos caudatus
GGCGCCGTTCCCTTGAAAGCCTCGGCGCTGAGGGAGCGCGGTCCCACAGCGGTGGGAGGTGCTGGGGGTGATTCTCGTGAGGTGGATAAAGGCTTTGCTGAGGCGGATAAAGGCTTTGCTGAGGCGAGTTAGGCTTCTACTGCTATCTTCACACTCTATGAGGTCACCCCACCTCAGTCCCTGCTCTCTATACCCAGCCTGGGAGTGTAAGGTCCGCCCTTAGGATAGGGAGCTCTGCTTCCTTCAGGTTTACTACGATTTAAGCTGCCTGTAAGCCTACAGCACATGGAATTTTTTTGTGGTGTAAGGGGACAGGCGCTATACCTTTATTTAGGGCCTTTGGCCTCAGTTGTTTCCATGGTGGCCATTTGCCCCCGTGTGGGTGTCCCAGCCCTGCCCTCAGGCTCCAGCCCCTGTCACCCCCTGAAATGTGGGGTGGCAGCAACCAGCGTGCCCCACATCCATCCTGGGCTTCCCAGGGACACCCCCTGCTCTTGTGCAGGCTCTGTCTCTTTCTCTCTCCATGTTCTGGTTGTCCCCATGCTCATCCACACGAACCGAAGGGTTGTCGTTCATGTTACAGCTAAAAACATCTTCATGGCAATGGCACCAAGGCAAACCCAAGGGGGAATGCCCACGCCGGAGTCTTGAGACTGCAAGCAGAATGTAAGTGTGATATTTACGTGTTTTTTTAGGAAAAGTGTTGTGTGAAGACTTCGAGGAGACTTGCTGCGTTCAAAGGTATTTCTGCATTTGGGCCCACAACAACCCCGTGGCCTCCCTGAGACCTGATTTTATGACAATAAAGTGTTCCCCCAGCTGGAACTCGCCCAGCAACCTATTAGCAGATAAAGGGAAACTGTTTCTCTCTGTGTTTTTGTTTTTGTAGCTAGCTGTGCTACGATGTTGTGATAATTTCGCCAGTTCCTCCCTGTGTGCAGAGAAACAATTTATCGTGTCTCGCGTTGGGAATTAGTGCTGTTAAAGGAACGCTGTAACCTGTTGTTGTCCCTCAATCTGCCATTTAAATAGAGGACTATTTTCCATTTATTCGTGCCCTGAGGATCTAGCTGTGTTTATAAGTAATCTGTGACATTCCACTGGGTGTTGTAGGGAAAATTAATGTTAATATCTGAAGCTGTATATCAGAAAAGTGTGTAATGCATCTAAAACTGCTGAGGTCTCTGTGTTGGTGTTGCAAGCTTCAAGGAAAGAAAGGTGGGGGAAGCATGCTGTAAAAGGAAATTATAGCTGAAAGCAGTTCATTTTTAAGTGAAAAAGATAAGAGGAATTCCTCTGGGTAAGGAGGAGGGAGGGTTGGTGGAAAGTGCTTGCTAGAAAGTTATTCCCTTGTTAAATACAGGTGTGAACTACTCTAGTTACAAACCCTTGGTATTTAGGAAAACATTCGGGGCCATCACTTTTCCAGGTGTATTCACTACCAAGTGAAGAAAGAGGCTAAAGAAACTTTGGAGAAAACAGAGTTTAGAAAAACAATTGTCTGCTTCCTTTCCCTGTTTTTAAATTTTATTAGTTCAAGGGATTTGTTGTAAAGCAGGGATAGAATCAAACACTTTCAAACACGGTTTGGTGTGTTAAACTTTTCAATTTTGTCATGCCAGGCATATTATAAAATTGTAACACTTGGTCTCATTCAGCCCTGGTGCTAATTTTAAAAAGGGCTTTATTTTGTCAAACTAATAGTGCATTTCCTTCTATAATTCACTGTAGCTAAAAATTACAATTTAGGCCCTAAATGGATTCAAGAAATACTCATGTGTTCATTTTATTAAAGATACACATCAGTGTGAAACAAGTGGCAAAAGGGTGGGATGGCAAATAACCTGAAGAAAAGTCTACATTTAATTAAACATGCCAGCACACTTTTTTTTTTCCTCCCTAAGGAGTTGCTCCAATGTGCTTGGGTCAGATAAGCCCAGACTTTGCCACAATGCAGCAAACAAGTCTCAGCTACTCTTGAAGAGTATTTAAAACTGTACAGTAATTAGAGCACATGGATCAGTTTATAGAACTCTCCTTAAATGTCTGTCCAAAAAGTTAAGGTTGATGATCTGCTTTCCTTTATTTTTTAAAAATAAATTTTTTAAATAAAAGGGAAATGGGCTTTTCTATTATAAAATTGAGGTGCTGTTTGCAAAAGTCCCAAAGAGATCCAGAAGGACAAGGTTATGAGATCTGTTTCCAGTGGGCAGGCACCAACTCTATTTAAACCATGTCTGCACCTGTTGGAAAATATGTTTTCTCATTCAGTAAAAAAATGAACAAGGTGAATGAGAATTGCTAATCCTTAACCAGAGGGTAAAATGTTCTGTCTTTGTTCTGGTAGTGATGCTCTACCTTGCTCCCTGCCATGGCAATATGGAATAAAGTTGCTTGGAGGTGCTGTAGGTGGAATATCAAGGCAGCCTTGAGGCTGTACTGGCTGCAATAATTCTAATAAATAATGAGACAAATACTTGCCCAGGTGCAGGAAACAAGAGATTGAGGCTGATGTTTATAATACCCTAGCAAACTTTTGCTAAAAAGGCACCAGGAAATGCCTCCAAGGTTCTGTGGCTGTTTCTGTAGCCAATGGAATATTTTCCTCAGCTGCCAGAATTATAGATTCAACCTATAATCAAGCTTCATTGATAGTGCAAGTAGCTTTAGAAATTGTGAACATCAAATTACAGCTGTGCCTCTTTCACAGTGTGCTTTGGGTTCTACTGATCTGGTTTTACTGATGACAGCTGAATATTCAGATGAATTTCACTCATTTTACTGCACTTGATTTTCCTGCAGTTGTTCTGGCTCTGGTGGGTAATTGTGAATGAAAATAACTGGAAAAGCTGTGCAAATGGAGACACAGCATTAGGCAGGCAGTGTCAAATGAATGTTCCTTGATCTTTTATAGAATCACTGATAGTTGAAAATACACTTCTGACCTTTTCCCTGGCACTGAGGATATTGCTGTATCACTACCTAATGTGAAATCTGCACAGTTTATGGGCACTAAAGAAAAGTGATGCTAAGGGATGTGAAAAATATCAAGCAAGAACCAAAACCTCTTGGTCTCATGGAGACTGATGAGAAAGGATTATTAGAAAAATTGCCCATTGTGCAATGGCTTTGTTCTGTAATGTCTACTGTAGTACAGAATAATGAACTTTTCTCTGTGGATGAGTCAGCAGAGGCCCCAAGAGGAGAAGGGAGAAGTTCCTGTTGGAACAAGTGCAGAAGGTTGTGAAGATGCTCAGAGGGCTGGAGGAGACAAGATGAGAGAGCTGGGGTTACTCAGCCTGCAGAAAAGGAGGCTTTGAGGAGACTTAGGGACTTCAGAGCCTCAAAAGAGGCTCCAAGGGTAGTTGAAAATGAAGTTTTTTACAAGGGCATTTTGTTTGAAATGGCTGGAAACTGAAAGAGGGGAGATTTAGGCAAAATGTCAGGAGGGAATTCTTTTCCTGGAGGTTAGCAAGATATTGGATGCCCTGTCCCTGGAAGGGCTCACAGCCAAATCCATTCTATGGCTGGAACATTGATTTATGGATTGTTTAGGGTTTTGTGTTTTTTTTTCCCCAATTTGGATTCTTCTTCTCTGCCCTCCCTCTCATCCTCCCAGTCCCAATTTTTATATGGAAGTGAAAATTAAGACATCCTTCAGTGAGAATTAATGCTTTTGTCATATTCTCTAGAGCTTTGCAAGGTAGGACATGAGAGCATTTAGCATTACTAAATATAAAGTAACAAAGTAACAAGTATAAAACATCATAAACATAAAATGAAACCCTCATGTTTACTATTAACAATAATCAAATTTATAACAGGAAAAAGAAGAGTTTCACTTCCTTCTGTCAAAAATTCAGCCACTTTCAAACACTCTTAATTATTATGTATAATTTGGCATTGATGATAGACAATGTTAAAACAAAAAGTTTTCCAGAAAAAAAAACCCTCCACAAAACTCCAAGTGCCAATAGAATATTGCAGGCATTAAATTTTTATTTAAGTGAGACATGCAATGATTTAGTCTTGAGGGTGTCAGCATTTGCTTCTTGATCTGAGCTGGTTTATAGTTTCTGAAATGGAATATATGTAATTTGTGGGTGTTGGTTTTGTGAATATTTTTGTTTGGTTTTGGGGCTTTTTTGTTTGGTTGGTTGTGGTGGTGGTGAGTTTGTTTGTTTGTGAAACACTTGAAGGACTCAAGTACCACACAATCACCACATTTAAAGTAGCCAAAGTCAATTGCAAATGGGAAATATTTTAGGTTTTAATATAACTAGAATAAGTTCTGTACTCAGGTTTATTTGTATATAAATATAAAATGAAGGTTATATACATAGCTTTGTTTTAGTTTTGTAAATATGAATGTGTCTTTGGTGTTCTGTGAGCCCCTGTCTCTCTTTATGTACAATCTCTGGAATTGTACTCCTAGGCTAGTTTTCCCAGCAGTACCCATTTCACTGTGTGAGAGACAGTGCAAATGGTCAGCAAATGAAGAGCACTTGTGGAATATGAGACAGGTAATGTTTTTGTTTATTTGTTTTTTTAATCTCAAGAGCAGGGAGGCACACCTTCAGATAAGGAGAGAAAACTTCCTCTGACAGCAGGAAGGTTTGACTCTGCTGTCATCTCAAATCCCATTCAAAGGTCATGTTTGTGTTTGAAATGAGACGTGAGGCTGAACTTTATGCTCTGCCAGATAAGGGGAGCAGTGATGCAAGTGCTTCCTTGGGATTCTGCAGCTGAGGAGCAGCTTTTGTGGTGTGCTGGTGCCCAGTGTTTGGCAGAGAAAGAAAAATTATGTTCTCAGTGACCTGTGTGAGCAGCAAAGGGCCCAACAGGGCTGGGACTTGCCTCTTGTTGTCTGTTGGGTCTCTATACTTCCAGACTCAACATTCCTTGAAGTGTGCCTCCACTGAATGTACCAATATGGAGAAAGTAAATGGGACAATTCCAATCAGGGGGAAATGTCAGCTTTTCCTGCCCTCCACCACTTGCATTTCTCCTCCATCTGCCACACCTACTCCTAATGACAGAGAAATGTGCTTTAACTTTCAGTTATTGACATCAAAGTCTTTAAAAGCAGACTGAAACACCATCTTCCTTTTTATGGTTATTAAATAAGTATCAATTCCCACATTTAGTGCAACACCCAAGGTTTTCTGCACTGCTGTTCCTGGAAATGCAGCCACAGCACAGAGACAGTTCCTTTCTTAGGAGCAGAGGTCAGCCTGAGGAGGAGCTGAGGCTGTCCCTGCCTTAAGCCAGCCTAACATCTGGCTGCAGAATTTTGGCTCTGCTCCTGCACTCCTGTCTGCCCTCTGTGCTCTCTCTGGCCTTTGTCTAACAGTTCACTGAGCTAGGACAGTTTTCTGTCAGAAACTGGGGGGTTTGCTTTGGGTTTGGTTTTGTTGCTGGTTAGTTGGTTGGTTTTTAATGAGGTTAGTTCTGTGCCACTGAGTCAATGGGCTGAAACAATTCAAATTCAGTCTGGATGAAGGTTGGAGCTGTCTTGGTTTAAGTGGAGACATCAGCAGGCAGAAGCTGAGCTGTCCTTAGCTTTTAGGGAGCTGCTTTTTGTAACAAAGAGCAACTTGAGCAGATTTATCTCTGGATGTTTAAAACAGAGGGGGTGCCACCTCCAAGTGGACTTCTGAGGAGAGATGTGAGAACTTCACTTACTCACACTTGCTCTGCATTTTTAGCTCTCTCTGTTGTCCTCAGCCAGTAACTCTTCTAAACAAAACATTCCCCTTATGCCCACAGTGCTGAAAATATAAAAAAATAATTATTTAAAAAATTTTAATAAGATGAATAAGATACAACCAAGAAAGCTTTTTGAGTAATTCTGACTCTTATTCTCCTTGCTGGGAAGGATAAAGAACTCCTATTTTCAAACTTCTGGGGATAGGCACAGGTATATGTGTATAAAGATGACAACATCCCTTGTTGACTCTGACAGTTCTCCATGTGAAGCTGTTCACAAGTTTGCCATTTACCTTTTAGTCAAAGCTTTCAAAGCTAACAAGGAGCAGTATGAAAATGCAAGATCAGTGATAAGACACATTGTACAGCTGAACAATGAGTAGCATTTATCTGACAGCAAAAACTGGTTTATCAGGTTTAATGCAGACAACATACTGCAAAATCTATTGAGTATTGGATGGATGCTGTCCCAACAGGGCCAAAGGCAGCAAAATAAGAGCTGCAAACTCTAGGCTGTAACTGGTGTGAGGTAGTGAGGACTCAAAGCCAGCCTGTTGCTTGATGTGAACACTCTTTTATGTGGGGAAAGAAAAACCCACAGAAAAGCACAGAAAATCCTGGCCAGCTGCTCCCAGCCATGGGAGCAAAAGACATCCAAGAGTGCTGGCCTGAACCCAAGCCCGTGTGCATGGGCAGCACAGATAAAGCACAGACAGGCCTCAGATAAATGAGAGAGGAACTCAAATGTGTGAGCCTCTGTCCTGGTGCTGCTGGCAGCTCTGCCATGAGATTGCACCTGCAGAGCTCAGCTGCTGCTCACAGCCCAGGGAAAACTGCTTTTTGCTGGAAAAACTGCAGAAGGGCCCAAGCTCTGTGCTGTGTTGCAACTCTTCCCAAGGGCCCTGAGCCTGCTGAGGAGTTGGGTGGGACAATGATTGAAAGGGTCGGTGGGGAAGGCTCCCAGGGAGGGAGAGCAGTGCTGCCATCCCAGGCTGGCTGATCACCCTGAAGCCACAGCAGCAGCTTCCCTGGGGGGCTCCTGGCAGCAAAGGGGGCACAGTTTGGAGGTGGTGGCAGAAAGTAGCTTTTTGTTGCACCTTGCAATTCTCTGGGCTGCCAGAAAAGCTTCTGTGATTTGCAGGGAGGTGACCTGAGGCACCTACTAATTTTGTTTGTGTGTTGCAGAGAGGCTGCTCCAGAAACAGCACCCACCTACTCCCAAGGGGAAATAGTATTTCCCTTTAAATTCTGGTAGTATTGAATTATGGCCACTTAGGCTCTGTACAAAACTTACATATTTCTAAAGTGCAGATGAATGGGTAGCATTGAGTAGTGAAATGAGAGCACAGAAATGATCTCAGTGTTAATGGCATGCCTGTGGTGTTTTCCTGCTCTCTTCTAGAACAAGTTGCAGCTATAATTATTTCTGCTGTTTTCATTCAAAGTACTGATCCACAAAAAGTTTTGGCCCCCAAGAACTGAACCAGTTTTTAACATTATTAAACCAGAGTTCCAGTATCCTGCAGGCTGAGAACATAAATTGTGTAAAAGGATAATAAGAAACTCAAAAGACTGTTTCACACTTGTTCACTGGAACTAGAACCACAGACTGGTTTGGGTTGGAGGGAAGCTTTAAAGAACACAGAATTATAGCATGGTTTGTGTTGGAAAGGGCCTTTGAGGACCATCTCACCCTGCCATGGGCAGGGGACCTTGCACTAGAGCAGGGATCTCAGAGCTGCATCCAGCTTGGCCTTGAGCACTTCCAGGGATGGGGCAGCCACAACTTCTCTTGCTCCTGTGCCTCACTAATTTTTGAAATCCAGTCTAAACCTACCCTTCCTCAGTTTAAAATCATTACCCTGTGCCCTGTCATTACAGCCCTGGTTAAAAGTCTCTCTCCATGTGTCTTACAAGCCTCCTTTAAGTATTGCAAGGCCACAATAAGGACTTGAAAATAATGAGTGACACAATAATGAGTGCTGAGAATCCAAGAGCAGAATCCTCTTTTTCAGCAAATCTGCAGCCAAAATCTGTGGAGATTCTTGGATGCTGAGTGGAATGAGGACTCCTAGGGAATGGAGGTACCTGCAAAATCTCCAGGCATGGAATTACTGGGAGGATTTTGAATGGAGCAGGCTGATTGTGAGACAGGAGACTGCCCTGCCTTGCCTCAACAAACTGTTAGGTGAGCTCTCTAATTCCTTTATCCAATGGATATTTTACAAAGGATCCTGAACCACACCAAAGATCAGGCTGGATCAAATCAAAGCAATTGAAAAGACAGTAAATGAACCAGGGTTTTACATATTCTGGAGCACAGTTTGTGACTGGTGCATAGGAATTATCACACCCAGTGTGAAGTAGAAATAAAGTTTGTTTTCAAACATTCTAGAGGACCAAAGGGAGTAATTCAATTAAAGCAGGAAAGGAAAAGGAGTCACCAAAAAACAAACAGAACAAAATATATGAGAGACAGAGAGAGAAAATTCCTTGAAAAAAATACACATTGGGAAAGAATACAACATAAATCCAAAGCAAGGGCAAGTGACCTTAAAATGTTGTGACTACTTGCTCACTTATTTCCTGTTTATTTCTCTTTGCTTTATTTTGCAACATGCTCCAGACTTTGAGAATTTTCTGATATAAATACAGAGGTATGTTTTTTTGATCAAATGACTTCCCACACAGCAGATGTTTCTACAAAAGTAAGTATTCAAAAAATCCTTTTTGTTTCAACAAGGAAAGTATTTTTCAAACTCCTCTAGAAACAAAACAAGGATACCTTATTTTTCCAACTGATGCACTTGCACAAAATGCCTGCACCACTCAGAGATGGTTTTGTATTTATTAACTGCATTGCAGCACCTTTAAGAAAATGTTTTAAAATTAAATATTAGAGGTTCTGGAGTAGAAAAGTTTTTGCCAGCAAAACAAACTTGTGTGTTTTAAAGAGAAATTTTGTGCAGCAGGTTTTCCCTCACATGAGCTCTGCCTCTCCTGTCCTGCCCTGTGTGACCAAGACTCTGCTCTGCACCCCTGGGAGGGTAAGTGGGCAAGGTGCTGCATGGCTTTTCCCCAAGAACAAGTGCCATAATAAAACAGATATTGTAAAACAGCAGAATGAAAATAGGAATAAAGCCAGCAGATCCTGAATCCCTCCAGGTGCTGGGAATCTGGCTTGTAAATGACAGCCCCATGATGAATTCTCCCTTTGTCAAACCAGTGTATGGATTCAGAATGTACTGGAAAGTAGGAAAATATAAACACACTGCCTAGATAAGCAAACCTTGACATTTCTCAGGGTACTGGGCAAGAGAAATTAAGCATGTTAAAAAAATAAAGCAGAATTATCCCTAGCTGAGAGGAGAGCAGGGAGAGAGACTGGAACAGCAAGCACTGAGCTCCTGTTGAAACTTTACTCCCTGGGTGACATTGTCACCTCTAGTGCCCACCACAGGTCACAGCCTCAGCTGATGGACAGTAGATATATTTAAAAATGGCTCTCTGGCTTTGCACTGAGAGCAGTTTTGCTGATAAGCTCAGGAACCAGTGGAGCTTTGTGACTCATGGCCATCCTGACTTCACTATCTGCCTATTAGTAGACATTAATTAATAGCTGTAATGTCATACTTTGTTTACTCTGCATCTTATCTCAGGGTTTCATCCTCCTGCCCTTAACTGTTTTGTAATCCCTGTGTTCAGTGGCACTGTTTGCACAATGGAGGATAATCCATAGGGATAAATTGTTATCAGGAAAGCATGCCCATAAGTCCTCTACATTCCACTCAGCTGTCCCCAAGTGAAGAAGAGGTTTCTTTATTTGCTAAAGGCTTGATCCAATATCTATGTCCATCAGTGATTTAGTGGCTTCTCCACTGAATGCCTCTCCAAAGGAGGGCAAGGGCTGGGAACAGTGTAGATTCTGGTGT
The DNA here is from genome assembly GCA_013389925.1 of Aegithalos caudatus. Lineage (NCBI taxonomy): Eukaryota > Metazoa > Chordata > Aves > Passeriformes > Aegithalidae > Aegithalos > Aegithalos caudatus. The sequence continues at coordinate 19,313 of WEIU01014777.1, forward strand.
GAGGGAAAGGAAAGGAACCAGTTCTCATCACAGGTCAGCAAAGCCTACAGGGCCAACAGGGGTGTGTGACCCCTCAAATTCAGAAGATTTGACATCCTAACTCTATTTTTTTATGTTAGGCTGCTTTATACCTCAGTGTGCAAAGCTACTTTATGACCATAAACTACTACAAACTTTATGAGCAGTAAAAAACCTCTGTTACTGACATTGCCAGAATTCAAAAGGCAAGAGGGACTAATTGTCATTGTTTACATCAGGCATTGCCTTTCAACTATTGTCAAGAGAACAATTCTAGGACAAATCAGTATTTTTAGAATGAAAATAGGAATAAATCAGTAATTTTAGAATGAAAATAGGAATATATCAGTAGTTTTCCCTTCTGAAGTATGTAATCATTGTATCTTCGTTATCTCATGGTGTGATTGCATCTTGTACAAACTGCAGATAAACTTTAGATAGATATAGATAAAATCTGGAAGATAAAATCTTTAAACTGGAAGGCAGGTGAAGGGTTCATGAGAGCTGAAGGTTTGGAAGGAGCCTCATTTGTGTTTAATCATACTCAGATTGCAAAGAATAGACATGACTTATTTTTTCCAGACAAAATACTGCACCTTGGCACTTCTAACAACAGCAGCATCTTGGATAGAGATAGCAAAGGAACCATGGGGTATGAAGAGTGGCTGGAGAAAAGCTGCCAACAATTTTCCCTACAGAGGAGAAAGAAAATGTTGGTATTAGGGATTCAATTATCAGTGGGGGAAAGGTTTTGCAGAGATAAAAATATAGGATTTGCTTGCAGGTTAGTGGCACTCAGTCTCTCAGGTGCTGCACAAAGGCACATCCCTATGGATGCTGCTGGTGTCATGTGAATAACTGAGAACATGGTGCTTGCTTTTAGGACTAGGTGTGTTGTCAGCACAAAATGCACAGCTTCAAACACCAGGAGTTTTCTGGTGCAGCACAGGCAAGTTCCTTCAGTTGCAGGGAAACTGCTGGTGGCCAGCTAGGGAAGAACCTCTGTCCCCTTACCCATCTCCTTGCCATGGTCTCTCTGATTGTACTGCCTTGGCAACCATCTTGTTTGATCTCTTCAGCTCTTCCTCATACACCCAAAGCATGAAATTTCATTTTCACAGTATAAATTCACCAGTCAGGCATTGGATTCTCTTTTCAAGAACTCCTGAGCATCAGCACTTTTTTGCCAGTTGAGTGGCACAGACCTATCCCAAAACAGGAGTCAGATTCTTGCCTAAATATTGCTGCACAGATGCTTCCAGCTCCACACTGGCAAGGTGTGCTGGGTGTTCCCCCAATGTGATAATCCCTCAGTGTGAGTGATATCCATCTGGGGCACTCCTCTGCAGGGACCTGCAGTGGGTGGCCAGCAAAGCCCATCAGATTCCCTGCCTGGCTTTCTGGAGGCTGCTCCCTGAATGGAAAGCCCAGCTCATTGTCAGCACCAAGTCCAACTTTTCCCAAGTCCTTGTAAGGTGCTCAGGGAGCTGGTTTCCATCAAGAAGGCAGGAAGAAACAGCCTCTATTTTAAGGAGATTATCTTCAGCAAAGATTTGTCAAGAGGAAATACAGCAAAGGCTGAAGCCAAGGCACATGTTCCTGTGACCCAGTTACCTTCCAGAAACCCAGGCAGGACAGAAAGAACTCTGGCTTCTAGCTACAAGAGAGCTGCTGAGCATTAACACATAGTAACCTAATTAATTTATTCCCCCAGTGGATAATTACTAGCTTTTTCTTCTTGCTGCAAAGTAGCAGCCAAATAATGGTGCTGATGTTAATTAACTAGCCAATAGGAGGCTGGATGGGCTGAGGAGAGATTTCATACAAAAATTAATTAATGCTCTGACCTAGTTTAAAGTGTTGCTTGAGTGGAAATTGGGGGGAAGCTGACATCAATCAGTTATGGACCTTTTCACATCCTTTTTACTGGTCAAGTAATGAGTCTTCCCCTGTGATCCACAGCACTTCAACTGACAACCTAAAAAAAGTTAGTGAACACACCAGAAATAAGTAATTCCCAAGGCCAACATAATTTCTTCTTTATGAACAGACCTGAGTTAGAAAAGGAAAAGCTCCTTTTTCAAACCAGGCCCCTGGTCTATTGCTGAGCTCAGCTCAGTACATGTGATGAGTAATATGAGCTCTGCTATTTTAACCAAACTGTAACTATCTCTGTGTTTCTTCCTTTTGTCTTCCCAAATTTGTTTTAATCCTATGTCTCAGATTAATAACTCACTTTGATTTATTTTCCCAGTACTGAAAGTAAAACACTTCAGGATTTTATTTAATCTTTCTGTTTCTTTGGGAAGTAAAAGATGATTTCACTTAATGATGATCTGTAAATTCTTCCTATAAAAGCAGATTTTGCCTCATTTTTGAAAACCAGGGTTCTCTGCAGTTCTTGCCATGGGCACACAGCAACTTATAACCAGCAAATCACTTTTGCAAACTGATGCCAAAAATGCATGACATTGATTATTGCTTATTATTGTGCTTTGCTTTGCATTGTCTTGTCTTGAAAAGTTATCATCTGAACAGGCAGCATAACCACATTGGGGAAGAAATGAAGCTTTAATTTCCTCCCCTTTGATAAGCAGGAATACAAGGCACAAGTACATGAAATTAATTTACCAAGATCACAGCCAAACCTTCCCATCCTTTGCCCATTCATCAGCACTGCAACATCTTCCTCTCAGCTGGCAAAGTGCAGTTAGGGTTACTGCAGTTAGAAGGTCACAGAAAAATACCATTTCAAAATCAGTGCTTCAGGTGAACTCCAGTCTTGCAAGAATCTCTTCCTTTCCATAAACAACTTTGCCAGGGTGGTTGGGAGTCAGGTCCTGCACCCAAATATTGTGAAATGTTGACTCACAAAGCAAGCAGCTCTGTTTAAGTCACTGCAAATCAATGAATCACTGAAGCAAACTCTTATCTGGCAGCTGAGCAGCACATCCCTGTTTAGGTATCCAGAGATAAGTGGAGCCTTTTCTAGGTCACCTCACTAAAACCCCATAAAATTCATCCTCTGCAAATCACAACAAAATGTTTTGTTGGAAGCCTGAGACAACTGCTTCCTGGGAGGCAAGAATTACACACCCTTGGGATCTGACTTCTCCACAAAATGCAGCCAAATCCTGCATGGGGAATATGTTTAGACCTTTCTGAATCCTATTGACACCTGTTTTTGTCAAGGACACCCCAAATATCTATTTTCCCCTTTTGCTGCAGGAACAAGTAAATAAGGCATTCCAGAAACATCAGGGCTGGAAAGGATCAGTGAACTGTGGCCCTGATTTGGGGTGGGGAGGCAGTTTGTACACACAGGAGAAGGGAGAGCCAGGTACAGCTGTCACTAGGAATTGATCAGTTGGTGTGTAGCTTGGGGTGTGAGGGGAGCTTTAGCTCCTTGCTGCTGTCATTTTGTCCTAAATAAGGCACCAATGGCTTTTAAAGAAGAGCCTAAAGGAATTAGGTGCTGGTTTGTAGGGAAGCTAGGCTGCCCACCTTCAGTGATCTATTTTGTTTTTATTTTCTGTATTGCTGAGGTTCCCTTCCCCCTCTGTAGTGAATATAAAATCTATTGGAATTGAGCACTGAGTGAAGGTGACTATGTCCACATGGGCAATTCCTGAACACTGTGATGCTTGTTTGGACTCAGCTCCACAGCTCCTTTGGCATGTCTTTGCACAAGATTTCCATGAGTATGGCTGAGCCTTGTCCTGGAAATACCCTCCAGCAATTCTTCCTGTCTTTTTTAACAGGTTTTATATTTTGTTTACACCTTGGTGTTTGGTGAACCTCTGAGCTCAAGGCAATACGATCTCCCACCCCTCCCCTCCACAGGGATGCAGGGGACTGAAGGAGCAGCTGCTTAGAGATTCCTGGCAGAGAATCTTGCCCTTGGCACTGTGACTCAAGGCACATGATTGTGTAACACACCCACTGGCATGGATGTTATGTGGCTTGTTTGCAAATACTTCAGCAATTTCAGCTGAGGGAGGTTGAGTGCTCACAACCATCCAGGAGGATCCTCTTGGTGACCTCCCTTGTGGAGTGTCACCTCTTCAGTGCCAGCAACAAAGCACTGGCATGACCAGGAGGTAAATGTAATTAATAGTAGCCACCAGTCTCTTGGCAGAGCCAAACTCTCCTTGGTGGTGGGAGGTGGTGTAAGAAGAGGCAAAGATCACAAATTGTGGCTTAGGATGTTGGAAAAACTTCATTGTGGGCAAAATGTGAAGCTTTGGGGCAGATCACCAGAGGGATTGGGGGAACCTCCATCCTTGGAGGGGCTGAAATTTCTGCTGGACAGAACCACAGCAGCCCTGATTCAGCACTGGAAATCATCCAGGAGGATGGGAGAGAGAATGACTCCCAAAGGTCCCTTCCAGCCAAATACTCATGGGATGACAACCTCCCTGTTGGCATTTGCTGTGGGGAGACTCAGGGCAGAGCCTGTGGATTTGTAACTGTGGATTAGTGTGAGGAAGGAAAACCCAAATGGCAGCAGATATCCAGCTGGCTCCTGGGCAGCTCTCATGCTGTTCCACCACCAAGTGATGGAACTTTGGCCTTTCTGGCCTTCTCTGGCCTTTTTCCAGACATGGGGCAGCTGCAAGGACAGTTCTGAGGTGTCAAAACACTCCTTGCAGCAGAGGATCCACTAAAGGTACCAGCAGACAGACATTTACCCACTTCTAATGTTGGCAGGGGGAGGAAAGAGCTGAAGAGCCTTGTGGCCAGTGAGCCTGGCTTTCTGTGCTAGTTAAAAATCAGTGTGAAAGCCCAAGTGTTGATTAAAACCCATATGCTCCCAGTCCATATCTTACCTAAATCTGTGCAGAACTTATGCAGATGTGCAGAAATGTGACATTAACTTCTAGAGCTGCTCAAGGCTGCAGTGACTGAGAAGCTGTATTACCTGCAAAAATGGAATGCCATCCCTAGAGACATGTAGCATGGCATTTAGGGACAATTTTTAATCCTAAAAAGTATTTAAATGCATTTTTAAGAATAGCTAATATGTCAGCCTCTGGCATTTGTTGTGATGAATCAGTGGTCAGTTATTTCTTGGCAGGGAATTAAAAATTACTGTATTGAGAAATATTGAAAGAAAATAGCATGTACAACCTAAAAGCTAAATGAGCAAGAGACCATGCAAACAACATCTCAATTATTTTTTGGGGTGGTGGGGAGCAGGGCAGGTGAAATAATTTAGTTTAAAGCATGCTAGGCCTTTGAGGAAGGAATTGGAGCACTACAGAGGCTGCATGTGTTACAAGGAGGCAACTGCATTCTAGTCCTTAGTTTGGGCAGATTGAAATTTATCTGTAATTTTAAAGGCTTACACACCACAAAAAAAAACGTGTTTTCAAGGGGAAAATTCAGATTAATCCTGCCTCTTGGCAGCTGGATGGGTAATTGTTATTAGTGCTAATGCAAAAATCCACTGCACTTGACACTTGATTCAAGGGGCACCTAAATGCACCATTAGCACTAAAAGTGTCAAATGGATGAGTCAGTATCTGCTTATCCTGAGTGAGGTCATGCTTTTCCTGCTCAGAGATGGTGACAGACAACAGGAGCAAGGAGCAAGCTTTGCCTGGAGAATTTCTGTGCCTCTGACTGTACCCCAGGTGAGAAGGGCAAGCTTGGGCTGCTGGGGTAGCCAGTGAGAGCCATCAGTGCAAGGAGGCTGCAGGCAGCAGCTTGGGGCTGTGGAAATCCATCCTTTGCTCACTTGTTGGCACAGGGCAGCTTGCCCTTTTTGGGCCTTGTCTGTGCTGTTCCATCCTGAGCCATTTTAGGGCAGAAAGGGGCAGATTTGGCTGGGATGTGTTCCCTGCCCTACCTGTGACAGCTCAGTTTTGGAGATCAGATCTAATCTGGCATTTTTAGCTCAGTGTCTCATAGGCTCTGGCTGCTCTACTCAGGACAGGATTTCTAAAGGGAATATTTTCCCACTATCTCCCAGGAAGTTCCCAGTAGGGGTATTCCAAGCATATTTTGCTTTTTCGTGCTGCTTCATGTGTGGCTTGGTTGTCTTTCAGTCCTTGGCAGTTCCTCGAGTTTGTGATTGCACTCTCATTTAACATCCTTTGCTATGGAAACTGCTTGGTAGTGCCAGGGAATTGCTAAGCAAATACCAGTGCAGAGTTTGTGAGGGCGAGGGAAGCAGCAACAGACACGATGTTTATGAGGGAATGTGGAATTCTTGTCATACAAACCCAAAGGAGGAGGAAATGCAGGAAGGGAGGATGCATCTATTGCCAGAGCAAGGATCTCACAAGGATCACGTAGCTGTTTTAATTTCTGGGACGTGGAACATGCTGTACTTGGAAAAGACAAGATTTCATTCCAGTCTATGGGAACTTGCTATTATTTAGTAATTCCATGTTACCCTCATGGTGAGAGGGCAGCAGATTAGATTCAGGAACAGCTCCCACTGAAATATTAAATACACCTTTGCTCTCTTTTCTGATTTAAAAGGTCAGATGGAGGTAAAAACATTTGTTTGGTACTCCTAAGCTACAGACACACAGTTTGACAATTCTGTCACAGCAGGTACAACCACTTGATGCAGCAAGGTGAGGGGCTGACATTCCTTCTAAACAACCTTGTGACACTGGAAAGGAAGGCACAGACTTCCATATGGCCACAGCAGGAACTGATCAACCTCTTCCAGCTGCAGGGGACTTGAGCTGCTGTGTGTGTATCAAAACTCCAGGGAAGGAAGGAAGGAAAGAAAAGAGGTGCATGACCTCCAGCAAGAAGAAACAATGCTATGAAGGTAAAAGTAGATACTGTATAGAAAGCATTTCAGTCCTTGCTTTTAGCATTAAAAATAGAAAAAAACTCTCTGTGCTGTTTACATACAAGCTCCAGCAGTGATTTGGAGGCCTAAGTGCAGCTACTGGTTAGCTCCTCATTGGTCTTCAAAAATACACCCCAAATGTCCTGGCTCTCTGGTCTGTGCTGCTGCTGCTGTCTGGAATGAACTCCTGGCTTGACTCTTTCAGAGCTGCAGCAAAAATTGCCATGGGCAGCATCTGCTCTCAGTAACCTGGGCCAGAGGAATAGAACCAGCTGGAGCTTCTGGGGTATAATATCAAGACTTTTCAGTTTTCTTTTTGATGTAGTTGGAGAAATAGGGAATTTTTTTTTCCATGGAATCATTATTGATGCTGTGGTCATGCATCAGAAGCCCTCCCTGTGTACTGTTTTTCCTAGAGATGATTAGCCAAAAGCTGTAAGCTTACCTTTGTCAGGTTGAATATGTATGACTTGTATAAAGAAGTTCATCTGCTCTCCCAGCCACTGAAAAGTGATACATTTTCCTCCAAAATGCCTGCATTCCAGAAATTCAATACTTCTTATCAGCTCAGTCATCATGTGACCTGGAAACATTTGACTTTGATCTTGTGGCTTTGGATCTGAGAGCCCTGCAGTGCAAAGCCACAGTGACTAATAGTGTGCTTTGGTGGCTGTGTAACTTCCAGGCAGGCAGAAGGCTGCTGCTTTCTCTACCCAAAAGCTGATCTGAGTCAATCTGAGAACTTTGGGATCCAAGCACTCATCTCCATCAGGGGGAAAAATCAGTAGTAACAGCCTGAAGGGCTTTTGTGGGCTTGTAACAAGCCAAGAGAGTATTACAGGGTCACACAAAGATTTCTTTTGCTGAGGTAGCAGAGCAGCAGACAGATGTATCCTGCTTCTCAGCTGTTTCTGATGCCTCTACACACAAATACCCCAAAACCTCTATTTAGTGTTAGGGAGGAGTTGTGGTTTGACAGCTCCTGGATATGCCATCCCTTGATTTTGAAGGCCTGATCAAAATCAGAGACACAGGCAGCTCAGGCTCTTCAGATTTCAAGCTATGTTCATCTGTGCTGATATTTTTTTCTTCCATAATTGGGTTTTATTAAAAAAAAAAAAAAAAAAAAAAAAAAAAAAAAAGTAGTAACAGGTTGACAAACATTGGACCTGTTGCTGTCTTTGGATCAGGGACTTGGTGGCAGCTCATAGAAACCTTCAGCAAAATCCAAGCCTGCATTTCAGAGTACTTGGGATGCCCTGCTGGAGCAAAAAAGGGTACAAACTCCTCATTCCCAATCAGGTGATCCCTCACTAAAACCACAGTGGGATCCACACTGAGGCACACTGATCTTTCCTTTTTTTGTATAAAGGGGAACAGAAATTCCCCAAGCTGAGGAGCTTCATCCAAGCTACAATTGAAAAGACAAGAGGAAGAGCTGTCAGCACTACAGCCCTGAAGTACAGTGGCAAATTCTATGTATTTTACCTTGGTTTGAAAAGTGCTGAGGTCAGGACTCACAGATTGCATCATCCTTGGAAAAGAGGTCTCCACCCTGAAAATCTGCTGTATTGTCAGTGTAATGTGAACCAGTGACTGAGTCACTGCAGCTTTGATTTTTTTTTTTCTTTTAGTAACATTTTTTTTTTAATTAGAGGTCTATGTGATGCAGCCAGCAGATAAATGATTGGTGTGATGTAACTGCAAATAAGACAGCATTTAGTACTTAGAAATGTGAGCATCCAAAACCTCTAAGTAGGCAGAAAGCAATCTCTTAAAAATAGCTAATCTAAAAATAAAAGAATAGGAAGGGTACACTCCAGGAAAGCAGTTAAGGAGCTTACTTTGGAGGCTAAGAACAGCTCTCTATCTGCAAAGTGTCTTTGCCTTTAGGCAATAAATAAGCCTTAGGCCAGAGGCAGGCTCTCCTCTCTCTGCTCACTTTCAGGGCTTAAGGCAGGCTTAGTCTGAGGCTTTCATCCCAGGAATTCTAGGCTGACTTCAGCTGACTCAGGAAGGCAGAGTAGGGCAGAGCTCCTGGAGGCTTCTCCTGCCTCAGGACAAGCCCAAAGCTCCTGTTTCCCTTCTCCTGAGCTGTGTGAGCTCTGGGAATGGAGCAGCAGGCTGGGCTAGAGCACTGCCAGCCCTGGAAAGCTGCATGGCTCTTCCTGCTCCTGAAGGATGGACTCTCCATACTTATGGATAAATTCCACCAGAAGGACACCAGCAACAGCAGCCTAAAGCCAGCAACAAGGCTTCAACCTCTTTAACCAAACACATTGTTGGTTTAAACCTTCCAGTTTAAAGTTGGGACTTTTGGAACTGTGAAGAGTGAAGTGGGAAGCCAGAAGGACAATTTGCTGTTCTTCCTGAGGTGTTCACACAGATTCATTGCACAGCAGCATCCTCTCAGTGTTGCTGACACTGGGTCAGGGCAGCTCATCTGGATCCTCACAATCCAGCTGAAGGCAAGATCAGTTTATGCATTAGAACTTCACTCTGCCAGGTTTAGCTTTGCCCCCCTCTTGATCTCCAGCCTGGGGGACAATTTCCATTGTGCTTCTACTCTGCTGACAGCTCAGGAAAGGAATTCCCAAACACACTCTCTCACTGCTGATTCTCACTGACTTCTTTTTGTTCTGGTATTACTGCCAGGCCTTCCAAGGAAACCAGCAGGGCTTTGGGAGCATTTCAGAGCTCAGGATAAAGCCCTGTCTTGCCCTGCCCAGCCCAGGTGGATTCCTGGGGAACAGCTGGAAGCCAACACCTCTCTGAGCATATTCCTGCCACTTTCCAGGAGCAGTGTGTCTGTGCAGAGAGCTCCAGCTCAGTAATGTCCCTCCCATGCAGGAGCACTGACACAAGCCTGGCTTTTGGTGGGCTTTAGTCCTTCAGCTCTGATTCACACAGAATGCTGGAGTTACAGGTAGACACACCTTGAGCAAACCTCACACAGGGCCAGACTTTATTCAGAAATTATAGAAAAATGTGTAACTACTCCAAAGAAAGAATAAAAAAACAAAAACAAAAGCCCCAATGTATCCCACCACAATATATGGGGCAGGTAATAAGACTGTCATCTCAAATCAAGAAACTCTGAATGGGATCAGAATGGAGCCTTCCTTTTAAGTCATAAAGATGCTCTCCTAGAACTGGTGGGAGAAATTAATACCAAAGCTATTGTCTAGTCTATGTCCTATGAGTGGAAACTCAATTAAAGTAAAATGATGGGCTCACCACTGCAAAAACTACTCAGAAGTTCCCTGAAACAATACAGCTGCTGAGGGGACAGATAACACTGTGATCACGGGGTGATTTCCTAGGGCACTCCACGATCTCTGCCCTTCAGTTTCACTATTCATCATCAGCCACCTGCAAACACCAGCCCTTCAGATGACATACCCGACTCTACTTTGATCTGGCTTCTAGGAAAAACAGGGTCAATGTGGACGTGCTTATCTCAGGTTACTTTTGAACTCTTTGATCCAATCTAACAGATTGGCAGGTAATGAGCTCAGAGCTGGTGTGCTGGTGGTAACAAAAGCCTGCTACTGGACAGGGGAGACACCCTAGCAGTGTAGAAAGCCAAGGAAATAAGCTCAGCTCCTAAACACAGTAGAGAGAAATGCATAATTACTGCAATTGACACTTCTAGTTCTACCTCCATGCTGTATCAGGCACTGGGAGATCCAGGAAAGAAGCCAGACTGTGACTGTTCTCCTGTGACTGTTTACTTCAAGTGTGGCTGGAAGCATCTTTTGGAAATTCCCTGAAGGCTCAACAGCATGAGAACATGACATATCCCTGGTGGGTATTCATGAGTGTATAGAGGGATGAAGGTCCAGCTGTAACAATTTCCATCCAGATCCCAGGGATACAAGAACTGGAAACTCAGACACATGCTCCCTGCCAGAATTAAAGGAGTCCTGCTGCTGCCTGGTGTGTACAGTGACTGAGAATTGTTGATCACTTGCTCCAAAAGTGCAAGGGGATAAAGAGCAGAGGATAAACCAATGCTTAAAGGGTGATTCTGCCCCAAAGGGAGACTAAGACATGAGCTTAGGAACTCCAAATATCTGTCACAGCCAGGAAGAGCAATTGGGATGAACAGAACTCCTGGGCAGCAGGAATGCAAGGGTGTGGGTGTGGAGACTTAAATAGGAATGCAGTGCAAGAGGAGAAGCCTGGCAGAAGGAAACAGGATGCTGGTTAAGGGAGACCCAAGCTGTGCTTAGGTGCATCAGGAGAGCTAAGTTAGTGTGCTTTGTGTCTGCTCCTGAGTCACATAATGCTTTTGTTTTATTTTAGTGAACTGTGATGCAGAAGAGAGGAAATGAGGACACCCACAGAGCAGCACCCACAGTGCTAAAATCTTGTACAGAACAAAAATCATAGTGTTAGCTCCTAAAAAGCTTTCATTCAAAGTGGGCTGGAGAAGCAGCAGATGCCAAGGAGGTGTCCCAAAAAAGAGGGGAGGTAATATCACTCAGAGCACTGGAAGGCATGCCTCTGCACCCATTCTAGCATCTCAAAGGAGAGAGGTGAGATTTGCTACTGAGCTGTAAGAAAAAAAAGTCCTGCTCTTGCTTGTACTGAAATATCCTCAACATTCACATTGTCAAACCTTTGCCACAGTAAACTACTTTTTGAAGAGAAAACCAGTTTCTCCTCTCTCCAAAATTTAAGACATAGTATTAATACATGAACTGGCTACCACGATTTCATGTTTAGTTTAGAAGTGACACCTTAAAAAGTCAGAAAACAGAAAAACCAGGTCACAGCCACAAAAAGGGATTCATAAAAAAATAGAAAAAAAAAAATAGAAGTCAATTTACTGGCATGTGGTACACGAGAATATAACATTTGCTCTTTGAAACTTCCTGTACCTCAGGGTGTTGACTGCAGCAAGCAAAAGGCTTAAACCTCTCCTTACTGAAGGAGGAAGCAAAATGCATTACTTGTCTTATGGCCAGGGAAGAGAAGGCCAAGAATGTTTTTGATTGCCTGGCTGACCCACTTTTTGTAATGCTTGCTGCTCATAAACTTCACCTGTCTGAAGAGAAGTACTGTTACCAGAACAGAGCTTATGAGGTTGGAGGAACTTGGCAGATCCCTGACTGTGGGTGAGAAAAACAGGTAGGTTAGCTTAGAAGTTAAAAAGACAGATAAAATAGCTTGCAGGTTAACCCTGGAGTTAAGAGGAACCTGAGTCAGCAATCAGTTCTCTGTCCTAGGCCAGTCCAAACTCTGAAAGGCATCAGCCCTGCAGTTAGCACTGCTTGGAGATAGCAATGACCACGAGGGGTATTTCAGTTTAAGTGACCCTTTGGAGGGAGTTTTGCTGCTTTGAGTGATTGCCTTTGATGTGGCACAACAGGAAACACTCAATTTTTTTTTAATGTGAGACTGAAAACTAAACTTTGGCAAATTTGGAGAGACTGTAACACTCTACCTGATCAGCTAATAGAGATGGAGAAATCAATGAGTTTTGGTAGTATTTTTTCCTCCAGGTAAGCAAGTATACTCCCACAAGCATGCTAACCCTGTTCTGGCCTTGGTAGGAATCAGCTTTTAATGTGTTTTACCTCTGCAGCTGAGCTGCACTTTCAATGCTGTACTGTGGTGTGTGCACACAAAGGACACAGCTCTAGGTGGAGAAATGATGATCATGCAAAATGTTACTGGAGAATTCCAGGTGTCTTACATTTTATGGGACAGTGAAGTGGTGAAAAAGAGCTTTTCTCACAGCCTGCCTCTGCTTTTTGCTACTTGCAGAGTTGTCAGCAAACCTCACTGGTTTGGAAGGAGAGGAGATGAGTTGCCAGTTGCTGTTTCTCATCTCATGGGTTGGAAGAGCTCTTTCTCACTCACACTGGCCTGGAGCCTATAAACACTCATTCCTGGGGTAACCACAAGAGGATTTTCCAGAGCAAAGGCCACTAAAACTGTCTGCAGTGCTTGGGGAAAGCTTCAGAATGGAAACTAGGATGGACCTTAGTACTCCATCTGTTTTAGTAACAGTGTCTGGAGCTGAGAAGTAAAATGCATGCCATTAATAAATTGAATTATTTTTGTATATTTTTCTTTTAGTTCTAGTAAAAAAGGACTAGTTCATGGTGAGGAGTGAATTCAAAACACTGAAGTACAGACTACAAACTTTGATTTAATCATTTCTGTTAATCAACAGGACAATCTTTGCAAATTCAACAGTGTAAAAATCAAGCTTGTTCACATCTCCTTAGCATCCCTTCATCCCACTTCCTGGATTAGCTTCTATTCATTCAGCTGTTACTCTGAGGTACTAAATTAGCTTTGAGCCATTGTGTAAGAAAGAAGGAAGTAGGCAGGCTCCCCTGTGGTGTGACAGTGGGAAAGGACTGAAAAGACACGAACATGCAAGTTCTGCTGTTTGTGAAGGCAGACTCTTTTTCTGCATGTTCTGTATGAAGTATTTAAGGTGGTTTGTTGGCAGGTACACATTATCTTCGATGACAGCTTGTACAATCTGGCCCTGAGACTGTCAGCACTGAAAAATCTCATTGTGACACAGCTGCAATAGTCAAAATGGATTTCCTTTTCCCCAGCTGACTCTCAGGAGCCTGATCTTTGTTAAATGTCAAGTGTGGGGTTTAATTCTGAGCTTCCTGGCTCTCAGGTACCTTCTATTTTAACCAGCTCCAGAAATGACTGCTGGTACATTTTTATCACGTGCTAACAATGAGATGCTGATAAAAGGGAGTGTAGTACACACTTAGAGGCTTGTCCTAAATACTACAGGCAAACATAATCTCTTTGCTGATAAGGCAGTTCATAAGGAATAAAGATTACAATGTGTAGACTACAGTGGTGGGGTGCCAGCTCTGCAGGACCTCCTCCTTCTGGTGAGGGAGAGGAGGGAAATGAAGCTCAGGGATTTGGCTGTCCACCTAGTATGACAAATAGAAACTGCTAAGCTGTGTATGTTTGATAATAAGTACTACAGCCTCCTTGGCAGTTCTTTTTGCTGGAGCTCCTTGCTTTTCCAGAAGCCACTGGCATTTCCCACTGACAGAGCTTTTGGCATGATCCAGTGGGGTGAAATCACAGAGATGGCTGTTTTCTGGATGCTGTAATACTGCATGTGCTCCCACTGCTAAATAAAGCAGATCTGTGGATGTTTTGCATTCCACAGCTCAGCTCCAGCTCCAATCCCTGCAAGGAAATGAAGTGCTGCCTTCCAGGTCACAGAACATCCCCAGAGAGCGAGGGGTCACTCTTGGGGACAGATATGACTGGTAAGAGGTAGCCTAGCTCTAGAGTAGAGTTCAGGTGAGTTACAGCTCAGGGTGTAGCTAGATTTGCATCTCCACTCATGCAGGGGCCCCAAATGCCCAGGCCTGCCTCAGGAGACAGTGAGGCAGAGTCACTGCTGTGCCTGAAACACAAAGGCTCTCCCTGTGCAGACCTTTCCAACCTCAAGCCAGCTCAGCTGTGAGAAAAACAAAGCCCTCTTGGCAACCACGGACTTCAAATTGAATTTCTTCCTTTTAGTGACTTCCTCCTAACCACATCAGTTTGCCCTGAGTAACTCTGAAGTCCAAAGGCTCTTGGGGAAAACTCCCAGCTTTTTTGAGGGCAGTGGATCCCTGTGACCCCAATCCTGGTTTGCCTGGGCTGCACGTGGCTAATAAATGAGATGGGTACGATGGATTGCTCAGAGATAGGATTTAATACATAGACAGGCAGCATCCAAAGACCAGGGTGTGTTTAGCCTGGCATTTTATAGGATTTTACCTGGGGGTAGCTGTCCAAACTTGGTTACAGGACAGGGGCTTGACCGTGTAAGTCTAAGAACCTTGAACCTTCAGTCTTGGACCAACGTGGCTTACTCTATTAGCCTCTTCCTAATGTCCCACCTCCCAAGGTCTCAGGTTATTCCCTAGGTGTAGGGAACCCAGGCTAAGCTTTGATCTGTCCCAGCTCATTCCCAGGCTTCCACACCAGCTCATTCCCAGTCTCTCTCAGCTGTGAGAGGGACAGCTCTCCCTTGGCAGCACTCCTTCCCAACTGCTACCCAGATGCTGACAGCACGGATCCTTGCCCTCTGCTCTGCCCTGTGCTGTGTCCTGCTCTCAGGAGGCACTGCTACGTTCCCTTTGCTCCACAAGTATCCAGCACATGTCCACAACCCTCCCAAAGTCAGGATGTCCCCTGTAAATGTCCTTGTCACCACGCCTGTTGTGGCTGTGGCAGCACGTGCTGATCGTGCCCGGTGCCGAAGTGATGCGATGCCCCTGACTTGTAGCAGGGTAAAACGGGCAAGCGAATAATATAATCAGTATGATTGAGCAGAAGCCATTTATTGTTTACATTAAGCTACAGTAATAGATTCTAAGGCTGCTTGTTCACGTGTTGGTCATTATTTGACTGGATTCTCTGTCTTGTCCATCCGTCCAGCACCCTCCAGGTAACAGGACTGGTCCCAGGTTATCGCTCTGTGGGCCTCCTTTATCTAGCTCTTGCATTCCTGCAATTCTATTTCTCAGGCTCTTCTTTTCTTATTTTAGCCCTGTTTTTCTCAGTAACCTTGACAAATTCCTGAGGGTTCCGATAACAATAACGACTCCCTACAGGTGGTAGTTTGGCTGGAGCGCTTTGTATTCCAAGTTATGTACATACATTGCTACACACTGGCTGTGGTTTGCATCCCGCTGCTCAGCACGGTGTGCGACGCTTCCACTCCGCCTCCTGCTGAAATCGTACGAACCCGGTGCGCATCTCCCCCGTGACCCTCGCAGGAAGGCTGGCAGCTCGTGTCCAGCCTGGGAATCCTGCTGGTNCCCTACAGGTGGTAGTTTGGCTGGAGCGCTTTGTATTCCAAGTTATGTACATACATTGCTACACTGGCTGTGGTTTGCATCCCGCTGCTCAGCACGGTGTGCGACGCTTCCACTCCGCCTCCTGCTGAAATGGGACGAACTCGGTGCACATCTCCCCCGTGAGCTCCGCAGACCCTCGCAGGAAGGCTGGCAGCTCGTGTCCAGCCTGGGAATCCTGCTGGTTTTTCCTCAGNTACAGTAATAGATTCTAAGGCTGCTTGTTCACGTGTTGGTCATTATTTGACTGGATTCTCTGTCTTGTCCATCCGTCCAGCACCCTCCAGGTAACAGGACTGGTCCCAGGTTATCGCTCTGTGGGCCTCCTTTATCTAGCTCTTGCATTCCTGCAATTCTATTTCTCAGGCTCTTCTTTTCTTATTTTAGCCCTGTTTTTCTCAGTAACCTTGACAAATTCCTGAGGGTTCCGATAACAATAACGACTCCCTACAGGTGGTAGTTTGGCTGGAGCGCTTTGTATTCCAAGTTATGTACATACATTGCTACACACTGGCTGTGGTTTGCATCCCGCTGCTCAGCACGGTGTGCGACGCTTCCACTCCGCCTCCTGCTGAAATCGTACGAACCCGGTGCGCATCTCCCCCGTGACCCTCGCAGGAAGGCTGGCAGCTCGTGTCCAGCCTGGGAATCCTGCTGGTTTTTCCTCAGCCCACGCTGTGGTGTTTGCACCCTGCAGCTCACGCTGCGCCTTTGTTGGGCACCGATATAAAGCGACCGAGACAGCATCCAGCGTGCCAAGCACGGGATATCGCCCCTACCTAACCTCGCCAAAACCTCTCCCCTCCGTTTCCAGGGAGATAAATCAGAGCTAAACCCCTTGTGACCAAAACCCAGCTGGAAATGCTTTAAAATCCACCCTCAGCCGGCGGGGGCGGGTCCGGGGCGTGCGCAGCCGCCCTGGGTCGGCCGGGATCGGTCCCGAGGCTGCCGGGGCTGTCCCGGTCCGTGTCAGTCCCGGTCCGTGTCAGTCCCGGCCGTGCTCGGGGCTCTCCGGTCACTCCTGCCCCCAGCCCTGAGGCTTCTCCCCGCTTCCCCTCGCCCTCCGGCGGCCCCGGGGCGGGAGGGCCTCGCTGGGCCCGGCCCGGGGCAGAGCGTTTGGCTTTCCCCGTATTCCCTCTCCCTCCTCCCTCCCCGAGTGTGGCTGCCCTTGGGCTGCTGCAGCGATGTTTCCCCGCAGGAGGTGGTGATGGGGTGGGATCAGCACGGTCGGGCCGCGGGCTGCTCCGCCTGTGTCGCTCTTGTTGCGCTTCACCGCCGAGGGAGTGGTTTATGGAAATAACGCGTGAATGTTGCTTGCAGGAAAAGGACAGAGAAAGGAGGCCGGGAGGAAGAGAACAGCCTCACCTGCTGAGCAGGGCAGCTGGTAAGGCCAGTGCCTCGCACCCTCCTGTATCCATCATTCTGCAGCAATGCTGCCAGCCAGGCCAGCCTGTCCAGGACAGGTTCTTGGTAGCTGTGCAGTGCCACCGGATGAGGGTGGCCAAAAAAACCGTGCTGTTTCTACCTGAAAGTATGTCTGGCCTGATTGCTCACTGAAAATAATCGAGGTAATGGCAAAGGAAATAGTATTTGGGGTTTGTGAGCCCGTGTTATAGTCTGCAGGGTGGGTTTTGTGGCCCTCTTAAAACACATTTCCTGGTTGAGGTTTGACAACAGGCTGTTGACATCAAAATACCCACCTCTAGATAAACCTATTGGGGAAATACCTGCTCTCCCCAGGAGGGAGGGAAGGTTGCCAGCTATTACTTGTTTCTCTGCTTGATGGGTTTTGAATAAACAGCCCATCTGGCAGCTTCTTGTAAAGAAAATCCTGCCTTTACTTCTAGGATGTACCAGCCCCTTTCCTGGAGGTCCCCACTGCTGTCAGAAGGTTCAAGGGCAGAACTAGATGTGCTCTGCTTCCTAGAAAAAGCTTTCCCTCTATACCAGACCCACCAGACAGTGGTGTATGTGATGACTGGCTGTTGGCACTGGCTAGCATATGCACTTTGAAAGGTCACCCTGTCCATCTGCCACATCAGCTGGTGCAGAGCATCTCACTGACCTGTTTGCTTCGTTCCAGCAGTCTGGGCTTGGCAGTCCATGAAGGAAGATTAAGGGAATCCTGAAGCAGCAACAGACTGTGTGCTCCTGGACTTTGTCCAAAGGGACTGTTTGCACATCAGTGCTCTCTCTTCCCAGGTATGGCACAGAGGAAATAGTGAGCCTCTTTTGTTTGTCTGAAGGCCTGGGGCTGAGCCTCTTCTCTCAAACATCATCAGTTGTGGTCTCACCATAAATTTTGGGAATAGGATTAGAGGGGGCTAATCCAGAGGAAAACTATTTGTTTTTAAAACTGCTTTGTTTTATCTAAGCCTGATCAAAACATGGTTGCACATGTTGTTAGTCCTGTTGTGGTGAGACAAGGGAGGGGAGCAGCATAGGCAGCTGGCAGAGACATCCAGGGCAGCCTGAATCTGCTGTGGTATCACACCAGTAGCTCCTATTGCTGCAATTTGCCATTTTCCCTTGGAGGGATGGAGTTCATTGGGCTTGTAGTGTGTTTTTGGGGTTTTCCCAAACCAATGAAGGGGATAGGTAGTTTAGTTCTCTAAAATACTACTCTACTTAGAACTAGCATGCATCATAAACACAGTATTTGAGGAAAGTTTTCCTTCTGTGTTCCTTATGCACAGATTGTGTGTATTTTGGTGCATGAAGAGCAATAGAGGAGAAATTTCCTTCTCTTGGGGGAAGATGTTGTGTACTTTGTTCTGTTTTTAACCTTCCACTGCCTTTTGCCTGGAAACTTTCTGTGAGTGCCCAAGGCTTTTCCCTCCAAGGCAAGGCAGCTGCTCTTCTCTGGTATCACAGCCATCCTCTCCCCTCTCTTCACCAGTGAGTTGGCCAGCATTTTGCAAAAGTTAGAAGTGGATCTTAGCTAAAAGTTTACTCAGCACAGAAGCACCTAAGGAATTATGTTATTTTTTTTAAAACCTGGCTGGGGGTATTTATTTTTCAGTACTAATCAGTTCTGGGGATTTCCTTGCTCACTGTGACTGTCACATCCTTCTTGATAATACCCTCAAGACAAGCATTTGTTGTCTTCATTTTATAGAAAAGAAGATAAATGTGAGCCATTGCCTGACCACCAGATGTGGTTCCTCTGTCTTGTCACTCTTACCCCACCAAGCTTTTCCTTATTTCACTGCTCTTCTGCCCCAGATCCTGGTGTGACTTCTTGGAGCTTCTGGGCTGGAACTCTTTAGTTCCATCCTCCCCAAAAGAGTTGTCCATGCACTGTAGTTTTGGGGCCTGAGGCTGCACTTCTGGGAAGCCTCTAGGAAAGCCAGATTTATTGTGGTCTCCTAGTTATCCTACTTAAGGCTGAGGGCTTTTATCTATGGGGCTTGCTGTTGTTCCTTCTCTACATCTTTAAATTTGTTTTTATCTTCTTAGTTAAAGTATGATTTAGAACAGCTCTCATCTCATAAAGCAGTACAAAAATGCCAATTTATTTGCGTGTTGAACTTCTGCTTGGATTTTCATGCTCTAAAAGCCCAGCTGAGTCTCATTTCTGTCTGCAGTGGGACCATGGAAGGGAAGGAGACGTCACCAAGTCCCACCTCAGAGAGCAGCACATTGGACCTGCCCTCTGCCTGTGACCTAGCAGAGCACTTTCTGCCTCCACACAGCTCTGAAAACAGCCAGGAGCTCGATCCTTCTGGGGAGAGTTTTCCCTCTCCACCCACAGGTAACAGCTTCTGCTTCTCCACATGCTCTTTCTTTAGCCATGCTTCATCTGTGTAGGCAGTGTGTTGTTTGACTGAGTCACTGCAGTCTGGTACTGCCTGTCAGAAAACACAATTTTAGCAGAACTGCTCCAGCTGGGCAGATACAGTGGGGACTGTGGATTCATGGGACACAGGGAAGGAGCTCAGAGGATGCTGCCAGCTGTTCATGTCCTGCAATACTCTTCATGTTCAATGTGTTCTCAGAAGGACAACTAATAGAGTAATCAATCCTTCAGATACCAGGAGTAAACACTGTCTCAAATTGCCATAGGAGGAAGAATTTTAAACTTTTCAACATGTTTTTCATGTGCTTCTCACGAGCTCAGGATGTGGCCTTGTTACCCCATTATTTTAATAATAACTGAGTCTTTGCTTGTGCTAATTACAATAGTGTGGTGAGGACTGCTTCACTTTAACTCTTGTGAGACAGCAGTTTCCCCACTTGAAAGAAGACTGGTTTCTGCAGAAGTAGCATTTTAGACCAGCCACTACTCCAGATTCTTGGAAATAATGGTATAAATCATATATCTGAGAAGGGACAGCTGGCAAGAAATGTGAAATCAAAATGTGCTGGCCCAGTGGCACTTCTTGCCATTTATTCATGCTGGCTGGAATGAAGGTTCTAGTAATTATATTTAATATTGGGGGAAGTAAGTTCTGGTGAATAAATAATGTGTGGAGAAGATTTGTCAAGACACCTGAGCAGTTGAAACGTCACTGACAACACTTTTGGTTGCTTTAGAATCTTAAGTACTGTCAAAGTGCTCTTCTTTATCTAAAGTGGTTTTCTGTGGCCTGCTTCCAAGTAATTAGCTTGAACTTCAACAGGTGAGTTTCTTTCAGTGGGAATGGCACTGTTTTCCTGCTGAACAGGTGAGCAATGGGATCTGCCAGCTGATGTTGACTGAATGATTGCCTGTGCAGTTGCCTTCAGCTGGAGGTGTGGGACATCCAGAGCTGTGATGGAATCTGCCAGCACTAAACACCAAGCCCTGCTTTGGTTTTCCACACAGACCAGGAAGTCACATTATGTTAACAGTGATGGGAATCCTCTGCTGCTAACCTCTGCTTTAAACCCCACATGTATCACATTCCATGGTCCACGTTGCACTACAGCAATGGCATCTCTGGTTTGAGGTTTTGCTTTGTTTTTGTGTCTAAGAGTAATGACCAACTCTGCAAGGAATGTCCTGAGCCAGCCTTTTCCACTGTCATGGGAGAGGAGGATGGAGCAGCTCCTGTGACAGTGGCACAGGCTGGGAGGCATTGGTCTGCTCAGCTTTCACAGCCCTGTGCCACAGGTATGGAGCAATCCTGGCAGCTGTGAGGCAGTTCCTGGGATGTGTGGCTCAGGGCCTTGATTGCTGTGCTGAGTGGGACACATGGAATAACTGCATGAGCACCTGGCAGTGCCAGGAATGTCTGGGGCTTAGTGGGAGCAGCACATGAGGAAATGACAGTGATGGGGTAGGGGTTGTGGTGCCTGTGGGGAGTAGCAGCTGGAGCTCAGCACCAAGCTATGCTGGGGGCCACATCCTGCCTCCTGGCTGTCCCCAACACCTCCTGGTGCCAGTGTGCATTCCAGGTGTGCTGAGGAGGGCACATGAGGCCCAGGAACCCTCCCCTTCATTGCTTGCTGCAGAGACTGACAACTGAAACCACTTAGCAATAACTGAGGGATGCTCCCTGTGCTCCTGGAGTGAAATAATCCAAGTGTCAGGGGATAACCAACTCATGCTCTGAACATCTTGGTTCTTTTCTCCTCATAACAGCACCAAACCAATATATATATCCACTTAAACTCTCTTTTGATTCAACTTCAACATTCCAACCCATTGAGTTTGGTCACTGTGGCAGAGGAGACAGGAAGATGGTTTTAGAAACAGTCTGCCCACATCAGATATTCTTGGAAAAGCAGGTTCTGGCAAATGTATCCTGGGGAAGGAAGCTCCTTTGCTTGTTTTATCATGAGACATTGAGAACTGCTGTGGCACTGTGGGAGTGGCTGTGGGTTGCACACCCACA
The DNA here is from genome assembly GCA_013389925.1 of Aegithalos caudatus. NCBI lineage: Eukaryota > Metazoa > Chordata > Aves > Passeriformes > Aegithalidae > Aegithalos > Aegithalos caudatus. Next base: position 40,819 of record WEIU01014777.1, read on the forward strand.
CTATGGCCAAGAGATTGGGCAGGATGGGTGAGGATCTTCCTTAGTGACTCAAAAACATTTCCAGAAGGCCCACAGGTCCCTGGGATGTGGCAGCTTCCTTAGGAATGTGTTTTTTGCCATCTGCAGCATTACTGGACTGAGACTGACTGAAGTACCACACCATCCATGCCTCAGGAGGTGGGAATGCTCCTGGGGTGTTCCTACTGCCTGAGGCACCAGGGACAGGTTTTATTAGTCTGGAGAGGCTCCATCACTTTTAATAGCAGAGTAGTCATTAGCCATGAATACAGGGCCTTCTGAAAGCAGGCATCCTCAGGCAAGAAAGCAGTAGTCCTGTTGGAATATTATTAAATCTCTTAAATTGTTTATAAATTAGTGGGTTTATGATTTGTGTGAAAATGGGGGTTCTGCTCTTGCAACAGGCATTCATACCTTTAGCTTATTGTCATAGTGAGTTCCAGTGTCTAAGTGGTGATAGACTGAGGAAATTAAATGGGATCAGTAAACACTTCAGTATGCTTCATCCTTTTTTATCCCATACTAGAAAATAATTACTTAAAAAATTGTTTATCATTTTTAATCTGCATCACTCAGTTGCTCAATACACCAGGAAGACCTTACCACTTCCTCTGGATTAAGAAAAGTTGCCAGGAAAAGTTCTTACTTGGCAGGCAGCACTCAAGCCTATGTGTGGGAAAGCCTTAAATTATTTGGATTAATATTTCATAGGAAGCTAATAAAGCTTGTTCCCAAAGAAATAAATCACTGGCAATGTGACTTTTCATGTAGGGCACTGAACCAGAGAGTACCAGAGACAGTGGAAAAATACTATTTACCTGGAAAAACTGCAACTTAAAGGAAGTGTTAGAGAATAAACAACAGATGTGCTCTACAAATGTAGGGCAGGGGTCTGGCCCATGCTCTGAGGTCAGGCAGAACTGGATTTGCCATTGCAGCCCTGGAGAAATTCTGAATTTGGGAGCTGAGCTGTGGAATCCTGCTTGGGAGTCTGCCTGCGTGGAGCATGGGCAAAGCTCAGTCCCATCTCCTTTCACTGCCCTTCCTGGGGCTTGTGATCTTGGGCAGATGGGTCTCCCTGCTTGGCCTGTAGCCTCTGCCTTCCTTGCTTTTTCCCTGTAATGAAAAGCAGTGGGAAAGCTGAGTTCTTAGGAAAATGGATGGGTGGACAGGGTCACCCAGTGGAAGGAAAATGGGGTGTCACAGGAACAGAGAAAATAAAAGGATGACATTAGGAGAGAGAGAATGACAGAGTTCCCTGTGAGCTTGAAGAATCCTGCAAGTATCTAAAAGCTGGCTGGCTTTTTTTAAAAAGAAGCAAAACTAATTAAAGCCAGCTTGGGAAGATAGAGGTGTTCAACCTTTAGCTGCCTCTCCAAAAGTGGTACTTTTGTGCAGTTTGTTTCAAGTTTGAGCCCAGACTTGTGGGAAGACAGAGGTGGTGCTGAGGGCAATCTTGACCTTGATACATTGGAGCTGTGTTAATGATCCCAGAGTGGGAACAGCCTTGTCCTCAGCTGGGTGTGATAAAGGGGGAGAGAGCTGGGAGGGGGCACTTGGAGCCTGCTGGGAGAAGGAAGGGGCAGGAATTGTGAGAGGGACACACAGGGTGAGGTGGCTGTGCCAGGGACAGGAGGGAGTGAGCCAAACCTGCAGAAGGAAGAGAGAAGGAGAGAAAGAGCCAGAGCTGCGTGGAGCTGCCCATGGAGGCTACAGAGAAAAGGTATGAGAGACTTCTAGATACAATGTCTGATGCTTGAGGCTTTCTTTGTGTCACTTGTACCTCCTCTGTCACAGGCTTGCCTTTAGTTATTTTCCACAGCCAGAATCCCAGGCTGCTCCTGGCTGTGCCTACTACTCCTGGTTGACACACAATGAGAAGTCAGCTCAGGGAAGTTGCTTTCTGGGTTTTCAGGCAACCAAGCAACTATGTTAAAACAAAGCAGAGATTTTCAACCTGTTAACACAGCTCTCAGTTTTACAGGCAATTGGGATTCCTCTGGAAAAAAAATGGTACCTATTCCCAGAGAATTTACATACCCAGTTTTGTGGTGGGTTGCTGTGTTTTTAATTAGCAGCTGAGGGATGGTGCTAATGTTGATACATGTGCTCTGGCTTGTCCTTAAATGCTCTCTCCTGTCTTCCTTGTCCTCTGGCCTGTCAAGTGTTACTTCATCTGTTCTGCAGTAGTGGGTTTGTGTTTACTGAAGAGTTCTAGCATGGCTTGTGCTTTTCCTGTCCAGGAGTTCTTCCCAAGTGTTGATGTAGAGGCTGAGAATGAAAGGAGTGTGTTTTTGTCACATCAGCAGCAACTTTTCAGGGCTGGGAGGTTCAGGTCAGCCCAGAGCTCAGTGCTCATTACTTGGTGTAGAAATTACAGCTTGGCTGTCTGAGCTGCCACTGCTGCCAAAAGTTGCCAGATTTCCAAAATAGCTTTTTTGTCTGGCTAAAGACTTTGATATATAGTTTCTTCAAGAGGTCTGTGTAACTTTGTAAATCCAAAATCTCTGTGATCTTTTAGTCATTTTCAGACTGAGCCAAAGCTGAACTACAAAGGTCTCAGAAGTGCACTCCAGGTTAGATACAGAAACTTCTGATAGTCTCCTTTGCCTAAAAGATACGGATCACACTGAGAATATTTTACTTTTTGGTTTGTCTGAAGGTGAAGTGAAGGATGCTGTTCTAAGGTGCTTTGTGATGTGAAGTGTTCTGTGACTGCAGAAAGTCAACATGCAAACCCATTTCAGTTCCAGCTGTGGTCCTAAACAACAGAACTAATCATCATTAACCATAGAACAACAGAATTTTAATTTCTTTTTTAACCAGTGTGTTGGTTTGACAATGGTTAAGCACTCTGGCCTTGATGAAGAACATATTCCCTGTTTTGGGACTTTGGGAATTGGTGGATTTTTCCCTGTTTTGGTTTGTTTCCTGCTGCCCTCTAGTGCTCAATGTTACCCATTTGTGATTCCACCAGCCTGGCAGGCTTAAAACTTAAAGAAGGCTGGTGGCTTTTTTTAAGTGATTGTTTTTAATCAAGTGTGACCACAATGCTAGATTTTTCTCAGACTCGAGTCTTATCAAGAGGAAAAAGAAAAGCAGAACGTTTCAAGGCTGTTAATTTTGCACAGATGTATGGGGCAGTGGACTTGAAGTCATGGGCAGGCCCTTCAGTGGGGGCTCCATGGCTCTGGTGAGTTTGGCATCATGAACCCTCCAGGCATCTCTTTGTGGTCCAGTTGTGCTGAGTACTGGATGAAAAGGCAAGGTGGAATTTATGCCCACTGAATAAATTCATAAAAGCTGCACAGCACACAAAAGAAAGCACTGGGCACCACTGTAGGTCTTAGGTCTTGTGTAAATTAATTTTTCAGGGATGTGCTGTATAAAGCATCCAGCCAAAAATAAATCCTAGAACAGAAAAAGGCAATGCTTTATTCTTCACAGTCTGAGGAAGAAAAGTGGTCTTTTTTGAGAAGAATTAGAGCACTATGCATACATCAGTAAGGGAAAAAAGTGCCTTGCCTTTTAATGTTTCTGTGTTCTATGAAAGTGAACAGTTTGTATTAAACCATTATAATTAGAAATCAGCTACTAAGAAAATGCTTCAGTAACAGAGACAAGGAGTTGTACTACTGCACTGAAGTTACCAGAACAGATTCTGTGTTTCTCTGCATGAAGGGGAGCTTAGCCTGGGAGTTTGTCTCTTGGGAAGGAGAATTTGTTTTGCTTCTTATTCCCCTGCTCTGATTTTGATTGGTAATAAATTAATTGGCTTTCCCCAAGCTGAACCTACCATGATGCTATTCAGTGAGAGCTCTCTCCCAATCCTTATTTCAACTCATGAACCTTTTACTGTATTTCTTCACCCCTGTCCAGCTGTGGAAGGGAGTGTGGCTTTGGGACATCAGTGCCAGGTCCTGTCAGGTGTGTAGAGCTCTGTCTGCCCTCTGGTGGGACTGGGAGCTTTTAATATCACCTTGTTCTGCTGCTGTGGAGTCCCAGTGGGCCATTTCTTCCTCACCTTTATCTACAGTGTCATTCCAGCCTGCACTTTCAGTTCTCTCATCACAGCTCTCAGTGTTTGTCCATTGCTGTGACCTAATCCAATTCAGACCACTCATGTCATTATGGCAATTGTCCATAAGCTAGCTGTGAGGCAGCTTTGTGCAAATGTTGTTTTATCTTACCAGGCCAGTGCTGTTTTAGCTCACCCATGAGCATTAATCATTTAAATGAGAAGGAATTAAATCCTGTAAATAAACATCAAGAACTTGTTCAATGGGCAAGAATGGACAAGAGTTTGTTAAATTCTTTATGAATCATTTTTCCACCTCTGAAGTGCAGATGTGGAGTCCTTTGAGATGGAAAATTATAATTGGGAGGAGGGAGCTGGGCAGGGTGCCCCTGTTCCCTGTGCCTGCAGAGCTCAGGGTGGCTGCAGTGCTGCAGGGGCTGCTCCAGGGCTGTGGTGAGGATGAGGATGAGCACTTAGCAGTGCTGCCTGCCATTTCCCTCTTGTGTCTGCAGGGCCTTTCTCCCTGCAGTGACGTGGCTTGGGTTAATGCCAGGGCTGTGGGGGTCTTGGTGGAGCTTTCCCTGGGTTTGTGTGCAGGTATTTGGTCCCTGCCTTTGCAGTGACATGCTGCTGTCAGTGTTTCCTGGCTTCCCCTCTGGGACATCTGGCCTGTAGCACACCACATGGACTGAGCCCAGTGAAGTGTTCCTGGAGCCTTGCAGCTCAGACTCCTCTCACCACTTACCTGTGGGGCATCTGGCACTGAATTTAAATTAGATCTGTCTTAATTCAGGCCTCAGCCACCTTCTCTCTTTCTCTGGTTTACTTCACTGAGCTCACTGGTGTGCAACTGATGAGGCTGCAGCATAAAAGACAGTGAGTCATAGCCCCTTAGTAGCAGACTGCAAGTATAAAATACAGCACACATCATCATCCACAATGTTTTTTCAAACAAAACATCACAGGCCAGTGATTCAGCATCAGTGTGGGTTGCAGTACATGAAGGTTTGTCCTGGAGCCCTCCTACATCTGATTTCTTCCTTCATTTCAGGAGTTTAAGAACCCCTCAGCCCACTGTCCTCCTTTGTGTCGTGTGCTGTAGATTCCACAGCAGTTGGGCCCATGTGAATGCACATCTCTGTGCCTGTGGAATCTCCTCCCAAACACATGGAATGCTCTCAGGATGAGAGCTTCCTTTCCAGCAAGCCTCCATGCTGAGGGTTTCTCTCTGAAGGGTGGCAGGCAGCTGGTTATTTACTGCTGCAATAAGCACTGGCAAGCAAATGCCAATATTTGGAGTTGTGCTGCTTGCTCTTCTTTTCAGCCTGCTGAGGGATTTCTGGCTGTGCTCTGTGTTCACTGTGTTCTGTCAATGTAGCACTGCCTGTCTCAGAGGTTGTCTTACTCCAAAAGTTACTTGGCTTTGTGAAGAAGGTAAAGCCTTTGAATTCCTACCTTCCATAAGTGCCTACAGACTGCTTTGTACAGCTCTAAGTAATAAAATTATGCATGTTAGTGCTAAAGGAGGGCCCGGCTTTGGACAGGCTGCAGTGCCTGACAGGAAAAACTTGGGGGTTTTGTGTGTGATTTTTTGGTGTTGCTGTTGGTATTTTATTTAGCTTGCTTGTTGGTTTGTTTTGTGTTTTTTTGGTTTCTTGATCTGAAAATAGGAGACAAAAAGGACCTGCAAGACTAAGCATGAGAAAACAGAAAAGTATACTATGATGTTTTCTGGATGAATGGAGGCATTGGTACTCACACAGTGGGCTCTTTTTATATGTGTATTTCTGTCTCAAAGAATGATGCAAACCTTTTCTTTTTTTCTATTTTTAAAATTAAATTTAAGCCAGTAATGATCTCAAGAGGAATCTGAATGTTGGTTCTGTGTTTTTTAGATGAAAAAAAAGGCAGCAGAATCAAAATCAGTCACTTGTTACACAGCAGGTAATTAGATTATAAAACTCAGTTCAACAGGAAATCATTGAGGCAAAGAGCTCAGCAGTGGAAAAAAAGGGGAGACTATGGAGTGGTTTGGATAATAAGAGCAAGCTCAGTCAGTAATTCTGGCTGATATAAATGTTGCTGAGATATTGAATACATCTGATGGTGTTTCAGGGCTGTGGGGGAGCAGCTGGGCAGTGGAACAGGGAATGCTGTGGGGATGATGGATGTGGACATCCTGGCCCTGGTAGGCCAGAAACCATGGGAACATAAAATAGAAATGTAAGGGAGGAAACAAAAAGGAATGTGGTGGTTTTCTTCTTTTAGGGAATTCATGTATGACTGCACCTGTAAGATTGTGGTTTAGCAATATTGCTAAGAAACATTAATGATGTAATTATTGCTTGGCAGTGCAAAATTTTACCTGAAGCTGTAAGAGTATATAAAGTGAGCTCTGGAATCACTCAAGTGGCTTCTTGCATGCAGGCACTGAAGTCCCATCCCTATCAATCACCAACAGAGGCTTTAATTAATCACTGGATAATTCCCAGTGCCAGCTCACACCCACATATCCCAGCAGGACATTGCCCCTAGAACAGAGCACAAGTGGAGGGACATGCCAGGCTAGAAACTGATCTAACCCTTCCTTCCTCCTTTAGAAAAGTGTTCCTGTTCTGCAAGAGGCAAAGCTGTTACCAGTGCTGTCCTAGGTACAGCTCTTGCCTTCACTAGGCTGTACCTCTTAAGTGCTGTTACTTGAAAAGAAATCCTTGGATAAGATACCCAGAGTCAGGAGGGGATTGTTGGGCTAGAAAAGCAGCCAAGGCAGGGTTGAAGGAGGGGAGAAACTTTTTTGGGGTCCACAGCATAGGTTTTTTTTGTGTATGTGTACATTTTACAGTGGCATTTTGCTTTATTAATTTATTAATGGATAAACCAAAAGTACAGTAACTTCTACAGACCTAAGGAGTACTCATCCTTAATATCCTGACCCAATGCCTAGCCCAAGTCCTTCTGTACTGTTCATAATACAAACTTATTTTGAACTCAATTATTTAAGCAGTTATTGTCTATAAAGATTACAAAGGTGATGGTGTAGCACAAGTGGGATGTGTTCCATGATACCTTAGCATTCATTTGCAATTCCTTGAAAGGATGAACATTCTGTTGAAGTGCTCAATTGAAGCAGAAACTGATTTACAGAGCTACCATCTGCAATCTCAGCTGAATTTAACATTGCTCTACATTGCTGCTTCTCTGGATGTCTAATGAGGTTATTTCTAGGTTAATTTTTCTCCTGATGCAGTCTTAATTAAAATGTAATGAAGGCTGCAGAAGTTGCAAAATAAAATAACTTGAGAAGATCCATTTTGTGCTATGGTGTAGCTTTGTGGCAGGATGTTTGTTACAGCTGCTAATTATTATTTTGTATGAGGCACTTGGCCAATAGCATTTGTGTGTGTGTGTGAATCATCTGCAGAGCCTGTGATAGCATTCCAGAAGTGAAGTTAGCTCCAGTGCCTGAGACACTGAGTTTGTGCCAGTGGCTTTCATGCCTGGGTTGGGTTGAGTGGAAGGAAATATTAGGATTCTTAAGCCCAGCAATCTTGGAATATAAAGGGAAATGTATTGTTAAGAAATCACTTATTGCTGTTAGCTTTCAACAGCCTGCTGATAATTAATGGAGACAGTGATTTATTTCTGATGTAACTCTAGCTGGGATTTTTAAATTTTTTTTTTTTTTTTTTGAGGAATCATTCTTTTGCAGAAGATGAAAGCAAAAATGAGGTTGCTAGTTGGATGTGATATTCAGAATGAGAACATCATGCTCCACAATTTATACTGTGAGCTGCAAACCCACCAGGGTGAGTTAGACCCTGTGGTCAGAGAGGGTGGTCCTGTGTTGTTGATTCTTCATGGAGAAAACAAAATGTTGTGTTTGCCTGTGCTATTCCCACACACTGCATAAAACATAAATCCTTCAGGACTTCTCTTTTATTAACAGTACCTGGCAATGAAATATTTGTAGATGAACTTTTGATTATGAATTAATTGACTGCTATCTCTACAGCTGCTTAAGAGTTAGAATGAGGGGATATAAAACCTAATGATACCTTTCAGGCAATAATCCATCTTTAAAAAGTGCCTGTGGCTGGTTGAAATACTTCAGTCTAATAACCTGCTTTTTTACATCCTTTGCTTTCCAAAGTGTTTCCCCCCCTATCACAGAACAAATCAAATCAGACTTACTGTGTGATTTGGGAGGATCTGGAGGGGGTCTCTCACCTATTGACTACAGCCAGAGTTTGCTTTTCCAAAGCAGTATTAAATGAATGTGTAGGGATCAAACTGAGCTAAGTGCTCTTGCAGCAAAGCCATGGAACCAAACACATTATTTCATGGCTGTACCTTTGGAGCTAGAGCCAAATTTGGCCTCCTTAGAAATACTGCAATTCTATGTGCCACAAGATCCTGCTAATCTCAGTTCCTGTGGGATCTTGGGCTGGGTATTAAGGCAAGAGTGATCCCAAAACAGTGGGGTGGTCAAATTTGAGGGAAAACAAGAGGCTTTCTTTGGTTTAGCAGCCTCAGTGAAGGTATTTACTTGAACCTTCCAAGCTTTGTGAAGCCTTGCCAGGGCAAAGCTGGGCCCTCCCTTTCTCCTCACCTCTCCAGCAGAGCTCAGGAGCATTTCTCAGCCAACAAGTTATTATCTTGGCTGCAGCAATCTGCTTCCCTCACTTGATTATTGCATGAGAAAACAATCAGGCTTTGCTGCTGCTTTGGAAGCTGTTACATCTGGTGATGTGTCTGGGGTTTTATTTTTGCAAAACACAGTTGATTGCCAATTTGAAAGCAGTTATTTCTGGGACCAGTGGGTTCCTGTGGATTTTACTTTTCTTCAGGACACCATAGTATCCCAGATTGATCTTGCTATAGTGACAAATGAAACTACAGAAGAGACTATGCTGATTTAACTCTTGCCTTGTCTTTTTCTGTAACACTTTGCCCAACCCCATCCTTGTTCTCTCTCTGTGTTTGTGGGAGCATCTCTGGTCTCATTAACATTCATGTGAATATTCCTTAAACTTCAGTGCAGTCTTTAAGGCATTTCCCTGTTCAAAATGTTATTTGGTGCACGTTAAGTCCTGCTTAAAGGCAAAAAAAAAACTAAGACAGAGGCAGGGAAGTAAAGTTTGTACAAAGAGCTCTCTTGGGAAGGGCGCATGCATCCAAAGGAGCTGCAATTTGTGGCTTCTTCATCTCCTGAAATCCTACTGCTCAGGCCCTTGATGTGGAGGATAATAGTGCATCCAGGGGATTAATTGGAATAAATAAAACCTAAGGCACCACTTCTATCTGTACAGAGCTGCAGACACTAAATATCCTCCAGATGAGGGGTGTGGATGCTTGGACAAGAACTGAAGCCTTGCTTTAGTCAGCAGTGATCTGGGAAATGGCTTTGGGAGAGTTAATATGGAGATGTTGGCATCTCTTGCTAAACACTTTGTCAAGTCTGTGGATTTAGAGTATTTCAGAATATTGTTACCTAGGAGTTCTGCTCTTGGGGTAATATTGCAGAATGAAACAGCACATTAGCTGTAAGGGAGTATTTTATTAAAATACTTCTTAGCTTGTTTCCTGGCAGGAAACTTTTCAGATATTCTCCCTTTCATATGTGCACAGTAATCTGTTCATCTTTTTTCATAGTATTTTTAATATTTTTACAAAACTGACGGGTGTTTGTGGTTTTTTTAAAGGAAATTAAATTCTGTTTTCAGCTAGGGGCTTTTCATTAGACTTAGTCTGTAACATCAGTATCAGCCTGATACTGGGCTATAATTGACTTTTGTGTTCTGTCTGAGCAGAGTTCTCCTGAAAACCTAAGATCTGAGGGAAAAAGTAATTTGTGCAGATGGTCTTCATAAAACAAAGACAGATTAAATCTGGAGCTGTCACAGAACTGCTCTTACAGATGCATCTGCTGCAAATAATTACCTCTCTTGAGCCCAGTAAGTTAATCAGTGTCTTTTGTTTGTGTCTGCAGTGAAAACAATTAAAAGCTCATTTCCTGGTTTTCAGGTAAACCTACAGATTCTCTGATTTTTAGGGGCAATTAGATTTATTTTGGTGTGTGTCACAGTCCAAAGTGTTCCTGTTGGACAGCTAGCTGTCTGTAATATAATTTACTTGTAGACAGGATGTAATTTCTTTTCAGTCACTTTTTTTTTCCTTGGGATGGTTTTTGCTAAAGAGTTCAAAATCCTTTTGTCTCCTCTCATGTAAATTACATTTTAAAAGCTTAGGGCTCTTTGTACAATCACAAGAAACCTGCACTGTCTGTTTTGTTGACCATAAGCAGATTTAAACATGCCTTCTTTTCCTCATGGCTTGGCAGGAGCATGAATTATTGAGCCAAAGGTTGAGGAAAAAAGCTCCAAAAAAAAAACCAAAAAAACCCAAGGTTTTTTAAACTCTGTAGTACATGGTAGTGCTGGTAGACTCTTAAAAAAGGTGACAAGACCACAGCCCAGGATTAAGCTTGCATGCCCTCTTTAGGATGCCTTCCCTTTGCTCTTTGTGCTTGTGGCTTAGATCTGGCATTAGATCCCAGGTGCTGTGTCACTGAAATACAGCTTCTGTCTGCACCTCTGTGTCAATACCTTCATCTCTCAGCTGCAGCAGACTGGCCTCTCATTTTTTTTTTGTTATAAAGAAAGAGTGACAGCAGCTGCAGAGAGGGCACCAAGCCTCTGTGCAGGCAGATATATATGTTTTATTTTAGGTAACCTTTATTTTATCCTGATTCAATTGCTTACTCAAGGGCACCGATTATTTTTGTGTGTGCCCTTAATGCATTAAGCATTTTCCCAGCTCAAGGAAGCATCAGATGTATTTTCCATTGTCTTCAGAGTCACGACTAAACTTCAGCAGTGAATGTGGCTAAGGAGAAGTGGAAGAATGTAGAAGTGGATTTGTTTGTAGAGTGGATGGAATAAAAAACTCCTGTGCTATAAATACAGAGGTTTTAAAACCTCAAAGCTGAGGGATCTCCTGAACATCACTTTTATTTTCTGACAGCTGTTCCTGACTTAGTTTAAATAATGGGAAATGCACACAGACACCTTTTTTTGTAATTTAATAATGTTCAAGTCCATGTCCCTTTTGAATATGAGCATTTTCTGGTGCACTCCTGTATGTGCAGCTGCAGGATCTTTAAGAGGCTGGGGTGTCTGTGTTCTGTGCTGAAGTGTCCTCTTGCAGAGGTGCTGAGGCTTTCACAGGGCTTGTGAGGAAATGAAAGAGATGAAGGTAGCAGGTTGTCAAGGTAGTGCAACACAAATTAACTGCCTAGGTCCTCACATTGCCCACATGTGATCTAAAAAAAACCTTGTAAGTAGCCTTGGAAGACAAATCCCAAAACTTGAGCTGAAAAGGTTCACTGAAGCCTTTCTCTCAGAGTTCCATTTTATTTAGAAATAAAACAGACATATTTGTTACAATCACAGAATCCAACCTGTTTGAATTACCTCCTCTTTAGGCCTTTTAAAACAAAATTCTTGAGCTGATAATGAACTTCTTGGGATTTTAAAAAAGGTAAAAGAGAATTACCCCAAGGTGCTGAATTATGTGGGCTGTCAAATCCCACCCACCAGCCAGTGTCAAATAAGAAGCAGGAGACTTGAGCTTGTCACAGCTGTCAGGAGTATCTCCAACTTAGATACAGGAATTGCTCAGTGGTAAACTTTCAATTTTATTTGAAAAATGGACTTTACCTTCACTGTTAAGGATCTGTTTTCTATCATATGCATATCATACTTATGCAATTTTATCATTGAATAAAAATGTAAATTTTTAGGCATTCATTATGTTAAATATTTGCTTTTTCCTTTGACTAGGTGAATGACCATATTAATGTAGTCAATACTATTAATTATGTTTGTATTCATGTTTACCAGGAGTGCTAATCAGTATCATTAATTCAGTGACATTTTTGAGTGTGGTTGCTCCTGTGTTCTCATCCAGATGACAGAAGAGCAATGGGAATTGCTAAATGCCCCAATGACATTGGTTGCTTCATATTAAAAAGCATAGCTGTGCAGTTTTGGGAGTGTGATCAGTAAACTGCAAATTCTGAATTTGCTGGTATTTCCTCTGCTTTTGTAGTCTCTCTAGCCCTTACTCAGAGAACAAATTCTAAAACAAACACAAGCATTATTCATCTCCCTGCTCTGTGAAAGTCATACAAAGACTCCCACATCACCTTGAAAAATAGGTGGAGAGCAGTTCTTTTACTATTTGTAAATGATCAAAATATTTATACCTGCAAATATCAGATGGGTTGAGATTTTAATAGTTTTCCTTCTTTCCTTATCTTGCTACTTGTGTGATTATTTTTGAATGAAGTAGGTATTTTCAGTTAGGCAGTCTTAGGGTGTAAGGAGGGTGAAAAATGTTTCATTTAAAAAAGGAACAGTGGAGTTGCCCTGGTTTATCTATCTTTTTATTCACTTTATTTTGCAGGAATTAATTGTTTTTTCCATTCACAAGTCTTTGGTTGCAGTAACTATCACTAACCACAGTTTGTCAGTAGTTGAAGGAGTTGCTAAAAAGCTAAAAGTGCTTCACACACAGCCCCAAGCAGTTTCCTGATGAAGTGTCCTCCTAGGAGAGGCCTTCCTGGTGCTGTGTGAGAATAATATGGGATGGACAACATTTTAGTTTTATTTGGTTTGCTTTGTAAACAGGATTTCAGCTCTCACTTACCTTTGTAGTTTACCCAGAGTTGTGCCTGCAGTTAATTTGGGTGAAATGTTTGATTTGGGGCAGAACTGAGAGGTCTGGGTGCACCCACATCTGCTCATGGCTAAGAAATGTTCACAAAAAGCAGACTAATGCTATAGAGCCAGGTAAAAGGTTATAAACAATTCTGGAGTGACTGAAACCTTTTGCTGTTTGCCCTTTGAGGGCCAAGCTGGGCAATGCCAAGCCTGAGAGGACAAAGTGAGAATGTGAGCATGGAGATTTGCCTGCTCAGGGTTTTCTTTATGGCTTTTCAAGTCACACTCCTTGTTGACAAGGAGTTGATCTTCTCCCTTCTGCTCTGTACTTGAGGTTTTCTCAGAGTATCACAGCCATGGCACCACCTAGAAAATGCTGGGTAGGCAGCCCTGAGGATTCACTCCTAATATCCTCCTTAGGCCATAACCATTTCCAATTCCAGTTTTCAGGTGCTTGGTTTATTAGCCACAGAGCAATTCCTGCAGAAAGCTGCTTGATTAAACGACAAAGCAATTCTGTTCAAAGCCCAATTTTCTCTCAAGCTAGTTCTGATGGAAGAGATTTTCTGTGATTCCCAAAACAGCACGTAGATAATTGAGCACAATCCCTTGTGGTTCTCAAGCCTCCAGCATTTGTGGATGGTCTATAAATGTGCCTATTGCTCTAGTCCAATTTCTGGTCATTACCTGATTTTTAGCAATACTACAGCAAAACCAGATGGCTCAAATATTTATTCACTATGTACCTTTAAAGTAGCAAGCCAAAATGTCACAGACTAGTGATGAGAAAATGTCTCCCAAGTTATTAAACTTGTATATCTTGTTTGCTTTTCACTGTAGTCTGTGCAGTTTGCATTTTCTGTCTCTTGAAAATTTCCTTGATGACTGTTTGATGTATCTGACACTGATTTTTTTTTTTTTTTCAGTGTCAGGCTATTTCATTTATTAGCCTGTGGAAAGCTGATAGGTGGAGATTGGTATCTCGCTCCCATTCTTATTTTTGAGTCTGTTTTTTTTTCATTTTTAATCAATGTCTGGTGCAGAAGCCCCAAGCTGTGTGATCTCACAGCCCCCATGGCTGGAGAGGATGTGGCTCTGCTCTTTTCTGTGCCAAGGCACTGGAGGCTGGCACATCTCTCACTGCCACATCAGGCCTGCAGGGAGACTGGGAAAATGCCTCATTCTGCCTTCACATTTTCACCAGGATGTCAGTAGTTTTCTTTACCTTTGTACCTGCTGTTTACCTTTGCTTTTTTGAGATGATTTCTTTGCTGTTTTTGTTCTTCTATTCCTGCTTCTAAAAGAAGATTGAACCTGTGTTTGTGTGACATGCAGCATATTTCCAGGAGCGTGCCACAGACAAGAAGAATTGTTTCAAAGCCATCTTTATTGCAAGTAAATTCAGGAAACCATCTCTGCAAATGTTCCTCTCTTGTTCCTTGTGAAAGATTAGTCCTGACTGGAGATAAAGACCTTTGGTCTGAAGAGGTACAGACTACACACATTTAGCTGCTTCACTCCCATCTAGAAGGAATCAGTCCAGCTCTAAGCATTTCTTGCAGTATTCTGCTTCTGCCCTTAGACAAAAATGAAATATCAGGGTCTTAAAATGTGATAACCACATGGTACCCTCTTGTTCTTCTGCTGTAGAACTTGCAGTGATCTGCTCCTGAAGAATGAGTAAAGTTAAAGCTTAGATGGCATTGTTTTCCACACAGCTAAAATCTCTGTCTTCTTTTAAATTTGGTATAAGAGCATCTGTGTGTATTCAGCACTCCTGAAAACCAATGCACCAATCTGAGATCTGAACCTGACTGCAAGTTGGTACGAAGTTAAACAAATTCACACAAATGCACCTAGGACATACACAAGTCTGTAGATTGGAGGGGTAAAAAATAGAGAGGAAGTTGTATTTAACCAAGTTTTCATCTTCCCCTGCCTTACTTGACTCAGTTTTCTACCTCCTCTAATTTTTGCAGCCTTTTCCCTTCCCCACAGCAGCTGTTTTACAATAAACCATCTGTGGTACCCAGGTATCAACTCCACATCAGGATTCAGGGCCCCAAGTGCAGGACTTCCCATGAAGATGAGTAATGACAGAATTACAGCTCATAATTGTCATATTACAGCTCATAACTTTTGTTCTCAAAAGTAGCTACAAGTTGTATAATTTCACCTACAAGTCAAGAAGGATGCTTGAAAAATACCTAGTTTTGCAGTAATTTTCTTGGTCAAGAAACTGCATTTCTGCCTATAATTCTTAAGTCACTGATGTCCACAGGTGTGCAGGGCTGAAATGCCCATGAATCTCTTCAGTGGAACCTGTGTGTGTGTTAAAATTAATAAATTGGACTTTCAAGTGCTGTAATGACAAGGGAAGTCAGAGTAGACTGAACAACCCCTAACCCTCCTTTTCCAAGTTCACCCAACCTGCAAATAAAGCAAATATTTTGCTGAATTTTATATAATATGTCAGTCTTTTAGTCTGTTCTCCTTATTAAAGAAAGGCTGTCATGGCAGGCTCTTCCCCTTGTATTTTAGCTGTATGAATAGCATCATTTCCTGTTTTTCCAGGCAAACTGTCATAAACATCACTCTCCAAGGAGATGCAGAAGGTAGAATGTTTGTAAACTGATGTTGGGACTTGAGCAATTTATCTCCAGTGAGAGCTGTCTGCTTATTCTTGCCAAAGGCATTAGCTGGAGATTATTGGTCCCCTTGATTGCTGAAAATGTGTAACTGAATGAGAGACAACGTATTTCATATATAAAGGATATTGCTTTGGGTTTTCTTTTCAATAATTGCAAGCAGAGTGATACTTCCTCAATAATATTTGTAATCTAGGGCTGTTTCCTGTCATTGCCAGTGGCCATTACTGAATATTTCAGAATAAGTGGCAGTTTTCCTCTTTTTATGTCAGCCCCATCCTCAGAATGGTGTTTACAGCATTCAGTGTACTGCCTGTTGGGCCCCATTCTTGCCTCTGTAAAAGGGTTTGTTAAAGCCCTGAAAAATGGGATTTAGTAACTCTCACAGATTGTTTTTTAAATTTTATTTTTGCTAGCCTGGTCTATGATCAGTAATTCTCATCCAGATAGATTTTCAAGTCCACTTTTAATTTCAGCTCACTGTTTCATCAGTTGTGAATGACCGCATCAGCAAAATGTCTAAAAATTCAGTATCTTTCCTTTGTGAGCCTTGCCAGAAACAGGAAGGATTTCTCCCTTTTTCTGAATTCTGGAGTTTTATCCCTCTTAGTAAAATAGGGTTCCTTAGGAAATGCTTCTTGGGTCAGAAAGCTAACAGTTCAGAAAGTGATAATTCTGCAGATTCAGCTGGGGAAAAGTGGGACTAGACAAGATTGGAATTGAAAATTTCTAGGCTGGAAAAAAAATATAAACAGAAATAACCATCATTTGCCTCATCTGTGCAATGTAACTAAAGTGAGAAAGCTTCAGGCACCATAGAACACAGATTTCCTCCATAAAATTCTTAAACAGTGAAAATCAAGTAGGCAAGATTGCTTCTCACCTGTTTCAAGCACCAGAGTTTTATTCTGAAATAGGATAAGCTTAAAGACAAATATGATCTGGGACCAAATTAGAGCCTTCCATGTATTAAAATAATACTGGAAGTCACAGATTAAAAGAAGGAAAACCCCTCATTTTACTAAAAAATCCTCCTGCTGACAGGAGACAGAGGAGAAGGTGCTCCAGCATTGTCTGTGCACGTGAGCTTGCACACTGCTGTTCTTCCAGCCACTTCCCTGTGCTCTCCTAATGCCTCATTAGAAGCTGAGCAATTAGCTGAAGAAGCCTTATCACTTTGCTCTGGGAAATTGGTGCCTTTACACAGACACGGTGAGTCAGGCTGAGTTCCCAAGGGTTTGTATAAAACAGGAAAGCAGCAGATAATTTTAGTTTAATAAAGCCCCTTGATGCCCTCATCTGCTGGGATAATAACTTCAATTGACAGGTGGTATTTTCAGCTATGTAAATTTAAAAAAAAATTACTATTTATGTTTCAAAGAGGGTTTCCCATAAATAATAGAATCTTTAACCTTAGATTTTAAACAGTGTTTGAGAGAATTATGATGCTTTAGGGTTTCTTACTGGCTCAAGAATCATGTAAATTAAACCACTCTAAGTACATCTATTTGAAGAGTTCTTAAATTTTGCTGTTTGTATTTTTAGAGTGATTATGAGCTCCAAGGGAAGGAATTACCTTGTGAAAATAAAACTCAGGCACCCCAGTTGCTGCCCATCCCTTCAAACACACCTGAGATGTGTGCAGTGACAGAATTCCCTGTGTGCTGCTGCACTTAGAGCAGCTGCTCCCAGACAATTACATCCAAATCCCGTGCTCTGGGGCCTGGCTGAGGATGCATCCTCATCCTCATCCTCTTGGGGCACAGCTCCCAGTGATGCTGTTTGTGTTCTGCTCCTGCTTCTGCCCATACCTATTGCCCTGGCCTGTGGGGGCCTGGTTGCTTAGAAACACATCTGTGAGGTGCCAGTGGTGTTTGTCTCTTGGCCTTCAGCAGATAAGGAGTGTTAATTTGTAGTTGATATTGTAGCTGGTTTTCTCTGTGGTTTATTAAATCCAGGGTGTTTAAGCAGTGTGTTTTCTGAAAGCTTTCACTGAGCTGAGGTTCCCAGCTGTATTAAAGGCTCTCAGAGCAGGGCAGGGTTTAATACCACTGTGACATTTGGGAGAGTGTCTAGGGGAATGCACTGTGCCTGCATGCTGCATTTCAAGAGCACTTTACCATTTGCCAGCCTTTTTATTTTTCTTGAATTTCGGATTCCTAAGGGGGTTAGACTGCAAGGGAAGAGTTTTTATGCTTCCCTAAAATAACTGCTTACGTCTTATGCCACGCAAATCGAAGCCCCCACCCCAACTTTTCACACCACAAATGTGCAGCAGAAAGAAGGAAAAAAAGCAGAGAGCCTGACTCAGTACTGGGCCATATCCAGTGCTATTCCTCTGTCACTGAATCCCTTTTCTGCTCCAATCCCCAAATTCCTCCCTTCCTGCTGCCTTTAGCCCACCCTCACTTTCTGCAGCTCTGCTGTCAGAGCAGTGGGCATTGCAGAGCTCCTGGCCAGCACTCAGCAGTCAGGCACAGCCACATGTGCCACTCCTGAGGGCTGGGGATGGAGAATCCAGCTGGTTATTTCATGTGTAAAGCAGAGTATCACAGATCCCATCTTGTGAGCTGCAGATGACAACAGGAGAAAGCTGGTTTGGGTGGCACCAGGGAGACAGCAAGGTAGCCAGGCTTATTATATTCTTATTTTTGCTTTCAGTTCACAATTTAAATACCCACAAGGAACAAATCTGCTTTGCTTCTGACAGTCTTTTTGAATGATAATGTCATTGGAAATTTCATTTTGCCTTTGCCCAAGAAGACAACAGCTGTTTTCTGCAAGGCAGAGAAATTGTAATCTCTACAATGATTCAATACTGTGCACTTTAGGGTTTGTCATTTACTCAATGTGATAAGTGTTTGTGCAGTATTTAGCAGATTGATGCTTATTTTCTTCATACTTCTCTTTTTGGTGCTATTCCAATTGAAATGTGGTAATAAAAATCCTACAATGGAAATGTATTTCAGCTCATGTAAAGGAATGTGATCAGCAGTTCACACATGGGTTTTTAGCTGTTGTAATCAGAGGAAATGTTCTTAGTGCAAGCAAGCAAGGGCAATGGAATTCCATCCTTAAATGTCCAGATTTGCAATTTCTGAATACTCAGGTGTGTGATTCCTGGCAGGCTAAAGTGCTTTGTTGAGATTGGGGTAGAAAGAGCTCCTGCCAACTTCTCCTAAAATTTCTTCTTTCTTCCCTGAGCAGAGAGGAATTGTATTCCCATGATGATGCATGCACTCCCACTGGAAAGCAGCCAGGTGGAAAGAAGAAAAAAACCTAAATATTCTTTTCTATACATCAAGTGTCTCAAGTGCTGAGTGCATGTAGGGAGTTCAGCTGCAACCTGGGACCTGTTCCCACCTCCTGTGCACATGGATGCACCCCTGAGCTCGTGTGCATTGGCACAGCTCTGGTGTCAGCTGGGAGCTCTGCTCTGCTCCAAGTGGTATCACCTCTCCTTGAGCTTTCCCAGGCCAATGGACAGGTCTGATGGAGAAGCAAGAAGGGGTTTTCTCCTTGAGCTTTCCCAGGCCATATGGACAGGTCTGATGGAGAAGCAAGAAGGGGTTTTCTAAGAGCAGGGTGAGGGCTGGAACAACTCTCAGTGTTTACTTGTTATAGTACTTCATGGGATAAGAGGAATAATGCAATCTGTGAGAACCTCACTGTGCTTGAACACAGGTACACAGAAACTCAAACAGCTACATTTTCTCTAAGTGCAAATAATAATGTTGTTGCCTCACTGAAAGTGGCCCAGGTTCAAAGCAGGGTTTGGTTCTGTGCTTCAGGCAGTAGGGTTGTGTGCTTGTACCAGATGGAGCTTTTAAATTTTCATCAGCAGGTTTATAAACACAAGAATATCCTTTTATCTGTGCCCAGCTCTTTTACTAATTAGCTGCAAATGCTGAACTTCAATTAGTGTGGAGTGGAGGAACAGATGAAATAATATACATTCTTGCTCATGATTATCCATCATGTGAGAATGAAATAGACATTAATAATGACTGTTTCAGTTTTTTAGGGCTTTTCTATTGGTGCTTTTTTTTCCCCTTTAATACTCAGTAGTATAAATGAGTGAAAATAGTTAAAAATAATGATATATTCTCTGGTGATGAAATTCTATTGCAGGCCAAGTGTGAGAGTTTTCAGCTTTGTTCACCTTTGCCTTGACTCCTGTTGGGCCAAGCCAACACAAGGGTGTGTGACAGCTGTGGAAGGATTTTACAAAATCATTTATAAAACAACATTTTTCCTGCTGCTGAGAGGTGGCCAGAGAGGTGTAGGCTTTGAAGCAACACTGCTTTCAGCAGCACTACCAACTCTTTAGAGGGTATCAAGGAAGGATCTCTGTCTTAACTGATAACTTCTAGGCAGGAAAAGGTTTTAGTGTATTTTCAAACAGTTGGAGAATGTATTCGAAAATTGTCAGGAAAGCTGAGGTAAAGGCACCGCTTTTCGAGGTATAGATTGGTTCTGGGAATTCTGCATCCAACTTTTCATGTCATAGAGTCATAGGATGCTGAGGGGTTGGAGTGGACCTTAAAGACCAGTCCCAACTCCCTGCATGGACAGGGACACCTCCCCTAGATCAGGTTGCTCAGGGTTTTATCCAGCCTGGCTCTGAACTCTCCCAGCCAACCCTGTTGGCTGTCTTGCCTTAAGAAGACTTTGCTGGAAAAGTAATCCACTAAGAGGAGAGGGCCTACTGTTGGGAAACAGAGATGCATAGATCTGAGCCAGTCACTGAAAGAAAACTGTTCTCACAATAATAATAATAATGGAATATGTTCTGACTAATCAAACCCCAGCATATACCCCTGAGACACTCACTGTCTGTGTTTGGTGGGCTGTGCTTCAGCATGAGGATGTCAGCTTTATGAGCCATACTGACCTTGGAATAAAATGCTAAGAATCTCTGAAGTTGGAAAAGGCTTTAAAAGCCTTGAGTCCAACCATAACCCTCCCACTGCAAGTCCACCACTGAACCGTGTCCCCAAGTGCCACATCTGTGTGTTGTTCCAACACCTCCAGAGATGGTGACTCAGCCACTTCCCTGGGCAGCCTGTTCCAGTGCTTGACAACCCCTTCTGTGCAGAGATCTTTCCTAATATCCAAACTGAGATGGTAGGAGAAAGGAAAAGCAGCATTGCCAAGGTCTCCCCAGAGGACAGGAAAGCAGCAGAATTTTCCTTTTCCCGAGTTGTGCAGGCTTGGTCTGTGAAGCTGGAGGCATCTGCAGTGTCACAAAACGTGGCTGTGAGCAGGAGGCAGCAAAAAGCCAGCACCACACAGGGGGCTGCAATTGCCACAGGAGGGCAAGTGCCACTTGATTGAATTATCAGAGATGCACGAGGCTTCAGATCTAACTTAGCATAGGCTGAGAGGTTGCTGAGGAAAAATGGACCTGTTCTCTCATCTGCTATTCTGATGCTATACTCACTGTTAAAAAAAAAGGCCAACAAGCTTTTCTTTGTACTGCATTGGAAGTGACACGTTGCAAGGGGAGGGAAAGTTCTATTTAAAATTGCAAAATCAGAGATGGAGTGCAATGGAGAAGAAAGATCAAAGACAGGAAGTGGGGACAGGAAGAAAGAACTGAGGTTCAGTGTGGCTGCACAGCCAGCCTAATTTCATGTTAATGAATCCCTGCTTAGGAAGGGAAGGGTGGCTCTGTGTGTACCAGGAGAGAAAAACACCACACTGAGACTCCCTTTGAACGTGGTCTTCTACCAAAATGAAGGGCTGCACTCTGCTTCCCATGTGACAGAATTAGAAAAGACCAAGCTCTTTTCTGGCTGCCTGCATCCTGCTTATGTAACTTGCAGATGTAACTGTGCAACCTCTGGCTGAGCCCTGGAAAATTTCCTGGTCGGTGACTCAGGTGCTTGGCAAAGTGTCTGGTGCAGAGGGCTTGGAGAGGAGATTGCAGTCAGAGGCACTACCTGGGTACCAGAGCCCAGTTCAAGGTCTCCTCGTGGAACTGCTTCCTCCTGGAAGCTCGCTGATCATCCTGCTCTTGTCATTGCCAAGTGTCCCTGTTGTGCTGTCTTAATTAGTGCAAAGCATCCCCCCTGATTGCTCTGAAGCAGGAGAAAAACACAGCCCTGACTGTTTATCCAGAGATGTGGGTCAGAAAAAAGCAGCAGAAAGAGCTAGGCAAGAATGAGTCCTTGGCCTTTGCATTAATTTTATCCATAGAGATCCCATCAGGATGTGGGGACAATTCAGTGCAGCAGGGCTGCAAGAAGTGGGACTTTGTGGGGAAGCACAGAGTTCCCCTTTGCAGTCCTCATTCTGAAACCCCATGCAGTTTCCAGAATTAGAGTTGGTTTGGAGGCTGTGAATCTGGCTGAAAGCTGGAGGTCAGGACTGCACATTGTGCTGTAGGAGTAAAACTGAGAACTGTGAAAAGTAGGGATTAAACCCAGGAAGGAGGGAGAAAACTGAAACAGATGCAGAACTGTGTCTGTCAGCTGCAAACCAGGCTTCCTCGTGGCTCAGCTGTCATCTCCAGGAGCAGCAGATCCCAATTTGCACCTCTTTGGAAGTGTAACTGAGAGTCAGGAGATCTGTACCACCACGTAGGTGTGGTCAGTGCAGTCCAAGGAGAGCTGTGATGTCCCAAACCAGCCCATCTCACCCCAGCCTGTGCAGGAGAGCTCTGAGCAGCCCAGCTGTGATCAGAGCAGCACTTGCTTTGCTCATGCAAGGAGCCTCTTTGCCAGACTGCAGGGGGAGGAGGGAGAAAAATACTTTGCCACAGGGATGACCTGGTGACTAATGAGTCTCATTGATCCTCTGCTTGCAGGAGAGAGCAATCCATCATCTGCAGCTCCTGCAGGCTCCTCTGCTGAAGGCTCTGAGGAAGCAGACGTGAGATGTTACCCAAAAGCAGGGCTGTGTGAGCCCTCTGAACCCAATGACTCTGTGCCCTCGTGGATGTATGAACCTGATGGTGCAGGAGATGCCAGCATCAGGGACTCTCTGGATGGCTTCTACAAGATGTATTGCAGAGAGCAGCCAGAGAGGAAGGATCTGACCTACCAGGCTGCCTCACGGTGTCTGTCACAGAAGATTTCAGAGCTGGAACAAAAGGGTGGGACAAAATACACGTCACGTTGCCTGCAAATGGCACAGTTGGTCTTGAACAGAGATGGATGTAAGGTCTTTCCAAACCACCCCCCTTCTGCTTGCTTTTCAAAGGCAGCTGAAGGAGAAGCCTTGTTGGAAAACAGGGGGAGGACACCTGGACTCTCAGATGACATCCTGCAGTTCCTCTTGAAACAAACACGGGAGGAGCGTAGCCCTGGTGGGCCACAGGAGAAGTGAGCCAGGCACTGCTTTGTTTGTCATGGAAGATTTGCTTCCACTGCAGAAAGAGGAGACTTTGTTAGAAAGGAATTGTCCTCCAAGCAGCACCTCCAGCACCAGCTGCTCCATGGAGAGCTCCAAACCTTGCACCTTGCTCTCTGAAGGGCAGCACTGCAGAAGGAGCATCCCTGTACCTGCTTGGGATGTGGTGATGAACTGGAAGAGGTCATGCAGGGTTTATTGCTGGGACATCAAAGATGATAATTTATATCTAGCAGGCTTTAAAACTGGCCTGCATCCTTACCTCAGCTGAGCAGTGGTGCAGCCCAAATTCAGCCCTTGGGTGGGCATGGCTGTCCAGGTGCTGTTGGCTATGACAGTGTTGGAATGACCTTGGCATGGTGTTCCCCAGCCCTACAGAGGGAAAGTTAACATTTTGTTCTGTACATCTGCCTCCACAAGGTGCCTGTTAGCTCTGTGTTTTTACCTACAGACATATTACCCCACAGTTCATGATTGCAATGCCAGGTGAGTTTTTCTAACAGAAAAAGTGTGTGTGTGCATGAGAAAGAGAAAACAGAGCTCTGAGTTATGTTCTCTGACAGTGCTTCTGTCCTGTTTACCTCCCCACCATCACCCCCCCAACAACAACAACCTTCAGTTCCTCCCTGACTTTCATGATGGTGCTAATGAGATCCCAGGGGGAATGTTCCCTTTAAAATGAAAAGGATCTCTGAGCCCAAAGAGGCTGATGTCAGTCAGGAACAGAGCAATGAGCCCACACACAGCCACTTCAGGTTCCTCTCTCTGAAGCCTCCAGGCTGGGTTGCTTCTTTGTTGCTTTACTGCCTCTGCCAGGCAGATCAATGTCTTTGTGCATGTTTCCCACCCACTGGCCTGTCCACTGGAAGAGCAGTTTGCTGTAGTGATGTTGTTTGCTGCCTGGGGAGGCCATTCTCCAGCGTGGGTGTGAGCAAGGCAGCACAGAGTGCCAGAGGAAGGGATGTGTTTAAGGTGACAGCAGGTGGATAAAGGAGAAAGGAAGAAAGAAAGGGTGGTTGGGGTCTGAAAGATCAGCACCAGTGTGGTCACTCCAGCCACAGTGCTCACACCAGTTTTGGTGTTCCAGTTTGTCTCAGAGTGGCTGTTTGTGTCCCTGCCTGTCACATTCCCTCCTGCACTCCCACCTGGGGCTGCTATTCCTGCCTTGCTGCCCCTGGCAGATTGGCACAGCTGCTCTGCTCTGCAGCTGTTTCCATCACAGGCAATGGAAACTTGGCTGCTGCCTTCACTCAGAGCAGGAGGAGGCCCAGCTGGCTGCAAGTGATGGCCAAAGTCTTGGGACTTGGTGTAATCTCTCTTTGCAAACAGATTTATATTGGAAGTGCCTGGGTTAATTTCCTGTCCTTGAGTCACTGTGGAACCAGTACATTTGGATTTGTGGTCCTGCTGGGTGTGGTGCTTGCTTGCTTTTATGGCAGAGGTGTTGTACAGGTGCTGGGGGGAACACAGAACATTGGAACAGACTCTCAGTGCTCCCCCAGCATTACTCAAGTTAATGGTGCTGGGGTAAAAAAAAAAGAGAGTTGAGGACACAGCATCATTTCTGTAGTAGCAAACAAACCCACAGGTGCTTGTGTATCAAAATCCAGATGAAAGCATCCTGCTGGCAAAAACCATAGAGAATGGTAATACCAGCTAGTTTAGCCTCAGCTACAGCTGGAAAAAGCAAAGCTGCTGCTGAGTGTGCTGTCAGTAATTACAGCAACATCCCTGCCCCTCTGCAGCTCCCAGTGCTTAACCCCCACGGATCTGTCACAGCCACCAGGGCTTTGGTGGTGGCAGATGCAGGGAGATGTTGCCAAGGATGTACAGGGAAGGAGGAATGTCTTCAGTGTGAATCACATGTTGTTGCTTTTAATTTGTGCCAGTGTTTATGCTGTTCCACACAGTTAGTTGCTGTGCAAAACCTCTTAACTGCCATTTTAAGGGAAATAAGCTCCCGTGAAGAGAGAGATGGA
This sequence comes from Aegithalos caudatus, assembly GCA_013389925.1. Taxonomy (NCBI): domain Eukaryota; kingdom Metazoa; phylum Chordata; class Aves; order Passeriformes; family Aegithalidae; genus Aegithalos; species Aegithalos caudatus. The sequence goes on from WEIU01014777.1 coordinate 65,561, forward strand.
GAAATCAGAGGTCTGCTTCTGAATCCCTTTATCTGCTGTATTTGGTTTGTGGATGAATTGGTCAGTGCTTTGGGTTAGCTCTAAAGCCATCTGGTCCCCTATTCAGACTTTAAAAAAAATATTTTAATTTAAAAAAAAGCCAAAGACATGTAATTTCCACAAAGAAAGCTTTCAGAAAAATAGGAAGTTCCTGCTCCTCAGGAGAGACTTGCTGGATGTTTGAGACATCCCTACTGGGTTTTGGTGGAAGAAAAAAGAAGCTTGGAATGACAAAATAGAGAAAAAGTGACTGCTGGAAGAGTGTGAAGAGAGATACTGGCAGAGGAGAGCATGAAACTGTTCAATTTTAACGACCAACGTAGGCAGAACAGACTGGATGCAGCTGAAAAATTTGGATTATGACTCATATCTACAAATCTTGGCTGGCATCTTGCAGAGGACATGGTAATCTCCACGCTGTAGGAAGATGCAGTCTTTGGAGGAGTTTGCAGCCCTCAGAATCAGGAGTGCTGCAGTTCTTCTGTGTGCTGCTCACTTCCAGTGGATCATGGATATCCATGGACTATCCCTGGCTTCCTCAAGATTTTTGCATGGCAAGTACCAAGAGTGGTATGGAGCCCTGTCAGAAATGTCCCATGTTCTGTCCATTTCCCCCCAGCCTGTGAAATAACCTGGGAAAATGAGTTTATTCCTGAGAGGTGAAGTGCCTTCCTCCCTCCCTGGCTTGCACTTGGCTTGGTTTTGAAAGCCTGAAAACCTACAGCACCTTTCAGGGCTCTGGATATACAAGATGAGATCCTCAAGCCAAGTGTGTGAGTGAAGTAAAAGATGGGCAATCAGTCCCATAGGGTAAGACAAAATTGATCCCAAATTGCCAAGCAGGAGGAACCCAGGACATGGTGAGGACTTGGGGTGGCCCAGGGGTTTCCCTGCTGCACATCCCAGCTCCAGATCCCACCCAAGGTCTGTTGGAGGTGTCTGTGCCTTGGCCTGGGTGTGTGCCCCCTGGAGCAGCATTCCCAGTGTCCCAGGCTCAGCCTAGGATTAGGTCTGGCAGGCTGACAGTGCTGCCTCTGTCCTCACACAAATACCTGATCCAAGCTCCTCTGTCATCCTTACCCAATGCTGCTGCTGCTCAGTCATTCCCTGGCCTGGGAGCTGCTCCAGGACCTTTGGTATCAATGTCCTCTCTGCTGCTTACCCAGACAGCATTTTAATTTCTTTTTATTGTCCCTCCCACAGGGCTCTGGTGGGAGGTGCTGATTCATGCCAGAGACCTACCCTGGAGCCCAAAGGCAGCCAGGGAGAGCTCAGCTCCTGCCACAGGTGCTGAAGCAGCCCTCAGTGAAGTGGATTTGACACCAGCAGGGGATTTAGAAGGTGCTTTGGTATGCCTGGATATATCAGGACAGATGCTTGTTAAAAGTGGTATGTGACAGGCACTATACATCCTGTATAAATGTGGCCATTTCATGACTGAGCATTGGTGATTTTGTGTGGGGCATGTGTTTTCCCACAACACAGAAGTTCATTTTAAAAATACCCTGTTCTGTAGGCTCTCCCTAATGACTATTTTCCCACACACATCGATTAGGCAACAACATATGCCAGCATTTCTTCCTTAAAAGTAAAATCTGGCACGCAGCACACAGAGCATGAAATAATAAGATGTGATTAAAGCAGTAGCTGGAGCTAAGCAAAGCCAGAAAACGTGTGGCTGAAAGGTCAAACCTTTTTTTAAATTGCCTTTGCAATGGCCTGTTTGTTTGCAGGTGCTGGGACTCAGGGAGGGAAAGTCTTGTAATGAAACTGTCAGAGAAGATTTCACCCAGAGTTCAAACCAAACAAACTTTCACTTGCATTGGAAGGTTTTTGTCATAGGAAATGTCAGCCAGCCTCAGGGCAGGTGTCACTTCCCAGTGTTACCTGCAGGGATGCTGCTAAATGGCTGCTAAAATCAGCAGCTCCCGGCCTGAGAAGCAGGATGATTCTGGAATTAAGGATGCTAAGGTGAGGATGCTGTGCCCTGCAACACGTTTTCAGTGTGACTTCCAGCAATTAGTTTTATTCTAAGTTACCAGCAGCTTGTTTTGGGTATCTGAGATCTTCAGAGAAAGAGTGGAAGGGCAGGGCATTTCCACCCAGGTCTCTAACAGCAATTCCCCTCAAAACCCTGCAGTTAGAGGTACAAACAGTAACAGATTTTGCATCTGTGACCCAGCCCCCCGTGTTCTGTGAGGCCAGCTTGGTTTGGGTCCTTGTTTTTGCACCTTCCCCATGGCTGGTCCCTGAGATAAGCTGAGCCCCACATGATGAACATGTGAGTGCAGACAAGGCCCCTGGCTTCTTTTTACAGTTGGGTTTTGTTCTTAGTGCCTGTGGCAATTCAAAAAAAGGTGATGGAAAATTTCTTGGGTGATTCCTTTTGCTGTGTGAATACTGCTGTCATAAAACAGATCTCTCAATGTTGTGTTTTCAGTCTGCAATTATGTGCCAGGGCATAATTGGATTTTTTTTTTTCAGTGCATACCTTGTTTGGTAATAAAAACTTTATTCTGAAATCATTACAGTCTGTTGTAGAAATCTATATGTTTTTATGTTACAAAATGGAAATTTGCCTCTGAAATTTCCATGACTCTATCAACCACAGAACAGTATTGTTCTTAGCAAACAGAACCCTTGCTGAGAGTCAAAGTGCTATAAATATTTAAAGAAATTAATTACTAAATAAGCCAGAGTAGTGCCCCAGTCTTTAAATATTAAATGAAACATACAGGGTTGACAAAAAGCAGGCAAGAACACTGAATGGGGCAATTTAATGGCCTAAATGTAATTATTTGCAGTGCAAAAGCAACTACTAAAGTCAGTTTTCCTTAATGACAAGCAGCACTCAAAATACGAGGGCTCAAGTCCTTCACTTGCTGAAAGAAATTTCTAACTTGTTTTATATTCTATTACAGAGTCCCCAAAGTTTACCAAGGAGGTTAATTAACAAGTGTGAGTGGAATAAAAAAGGGCAGGGGTTGTTTCATGATGGGTTTTCTTTGGGGCAGCTCCTGGGTGTGCAGCTCAGCCGTGCCCAGCCTGCAGGGTGTGAGGTGCTCCAGCAATTCCAGCTCCTCTCTGGGCATCACCTGGGAATCTCGGAGCCCTGGGCACTGGGAATGCCAGGATTTCTGTGCTGACAGACACTGACCCCCAAGCAAACTCTGCATTGACCTGAGGCCCTGGAAAAGGCTCCCAAAATTGAGTGACAGCACTGGGATTGTGGGGATGGAGTTTGGATAGAAGTGTGTGATAGCACAGGGTGCAAAACTGAGAGTTTAAGGGTTTAGAATACAGTGATAGATATAAAGCAAGGTGGAGGGTTTAGGGCAGAGGCTGAGTCCTTCTTTTTCACCTTCTTCTTCATGGGTCTGGGTGGTATTTTGTAATTGGGTAGAAAAATCCACATTGCAAGCCATAGATGTTTGGTTATTGGGTTAAAAGTAAAAATAATTCAGGTGTCATTTCACAATTGGACAGTTTATTCTTAAAAGGCCTTGCAGAGAAAGAGATGGGGACATTTTTCACTTTGTTAGCTAGAACTCATGGTTTGTGAGACTGTACCATAGATAAGAATTAATAAACATCTGAGTCCAAACATGAAATATCTCTTGACCATTTCATCCTGACCCTGGCAGAAAAGGAGATAAAAAGCAGAGGCAACTCCAGTCCTGCAGTGCTGCTGATCCTCCCAAGGCCAGCCCAGAGGGATGTGCTGGCAGCTTTTGGGCACTGTTCATTGCCCAGGACTCCTGGTTTGGCCAGGGGGGAATTTGGGTGCTCTCACCTTCCCTTGTAGAGGAGGAGGTGCCCAGGCTGTGGAGGTTGCTGCTGCTGTCAGCTGAGGCTGGGAGGAGGTTTGGTCACAGCTGGATTTGTAAAGCCATGAGGAATCATGTCAGGGCTTCTTGTGCCCCTGCTCAAATCCAAAATCTGCTTTGGGCTTGATGAGCAATTCACCTGCAGTGGTCAGGTCTGACCTGGAGCCCAGCACATCATTTTCTGACAGACAATCAGGTGAGAAGTGGCAGCACAGAAAAAATGAAGTTTTATGGCTAAAAATCCCACTGGTGCCCACATTATTATGCAAACTCCAACTTTCCCTTCTAGGAGGAGATGTGCCTGTTGTTTCCCATCAGTGTCACCTTTCTCATGGACACATTTACCAGGGGAATTGCAGGAGCCAAGTTACATTTACTGCCTGGAGCAAGCAGTGCCAGCTGCCACTGGAGAAGGACCTAGGAAGTGGCACTTGGTGCTGACTGCAGGATGGAAAAATTGTCCTTTATCCCCTAGGCCCCAAAGTATGCTATTTATTCGTTTGTTTAATTATTTATCTATTTATTTAAAGTAACTTTATTATTTTAAACTTTTTTCTATTGCAGCATAATCAAGTTTCCTGCCATCTGAGCTAACAGAGAGAAGGGTGACTGGGGAAGGAGAGAGGTAGGTGTGAGCAGCACATGGAAAATGTTCTGTGGAAAACCTGGGATGTTGGAGAAATGGTTGTGTTTGTACTTATCTTCCCTTTCTCACCTCTCTTTTGGCTTTGGTGGTTTCTTTTCTTTCATTCTGTAGCCTGTGAGTGTTTCCAGAAGCCCTGAGGATTTATATCAGGTAGCACTGGGCTTTTTCCACAGGACCACAGCAGAGTCTGTGCATGTGTTTTTCCTGTCACTTAGCAGTTTTGACATGCCTTGTAGGCTTATTTTAAACCTCTTTTCAGTTTGGCCATGTAGTATTTGACCTCATTTCTGTGGAATAGATACATCACTGAAAAACAGGAGCTAGAAGGATCCTGCAGGGAAGAGAAGAGGTTTACAAGTGAAGAAAATTTGCTTTTTAAAAATGAAGACTAAGAAAGAATTCAAGAAGAATTGGACTGAACTTTTAAGGTTCTTAAGCAAAAATACCCTGTAAATTCTTTGGATTTTTTTATGAAGAAAATCTTTTGACACTGAAGACTTAGAAGTTTGTAGCAGCTGTTTCTGCACTGCCTAAGAGCATATGGCATGAACAAAACCCCACAGTTTGAGGTGCTATATAAATACAGAAAAGAAAGAAAAAGAGATTTGCCCATGCTACAGAAATCACCCATCTGTACCACACAGGGTCTCTCAGCTGCAGCTCAGTTTGCTGGGCACTGGTGCCATGTGCTAAGGCCACAGGTGGTGACACTTTTTGTGGAAGAATGACCCAAAAATGTGCCAGCTGTGCAGCCCCATCATCCCTTATGTTGCAATGAGCACTGCATATGGCAAGGTTTCTGAAAGGGTTTTGGTTCTGTTGGTGAAACTGGATGGATGGTGGCCTTCAGGTGCTGTTGTCTTCCTCCAGACCCATCCTCTCAGCACCTCCTGAATGAAAAAGATGAGTTTGTTCAGTGTTTTAATGCCATGAAAACTTAATTGGCATCCAAGAATGGAGATAATCCCCACCAGCACATCTAATTAGAAGAGCAATCCTCATATTCCTCCTCTCAGTTTAGAAGGAGCTCAGGCACAGAAATTTGCTTGTCATCCTTTGAAGTTCCAGCTTCTAGCATGAGCCAAATGTGTAATTTTTTGAAGGGTTTGTATTTGAGAGAATCCCACAGGATAAATTCTGTTTGTTCACAGAGCAGTAGATTGGCACAACACTGTGAGGCGTGGATGTCACTGCAGTCAGAGCCCTGAGACACCTGAGAAAGGAGGTTGGGGTGTGCCACTCACAGCTGATCAAATGAAATGGGCCTTTGCAGCAGGAATCCTCATTTAGTGCAGTCACAGCTCTCTCCTGATCTGCAGAGAAACTCACCCCAGCTGATACCTGCCTGTGAGAGCCCCTGTGAAGTGACACTGCTTTGAAAATAGAGGCTGACTTCATTAAGATGCTTGGGTGCTCTGGTTTTTCAGTGCTGGCAGAAAAGTCTGTGGGATGCTGTTATGGAATCCTACCCTGAGGACAGAGTTGGATTTACTGCAGCCAGTTCTGTCCCTCCTCCTGTCAGGGACCTCCTGCAAATCTTTGTAACCTCCAACCTGATGGAATCTGGAGGTGGGAAGATGCTCCCAGGTAGACCCTGATGTAACTGCTGGCAAAACATGCTTTTATATATGCCTGCAGAAGCGGGGAACACATAAAAAGGCAAATGTTTCACTTAAATTTCTCATGAGCAGCTGAAGAGGCTGGGGCCAGGCTGAATCCTCACTCAGACAGGGGAGCCTTGGAGCCAGGGAAGTTTGTCGATCTTTTGAAACAGGCTCTTGATTTCCCAAAGCCAAGGCTGGGCATTTCCAAAGCAGCATCTGCCCGTGGAGATGGGGCTGGCACAGGCAGGGCAGGAACAGCGTGCAGGAGGGAGATGTTGCAGATGGTTTGTGTTTATTTTGCAGAAATTGTAAACTGAATGTAAAGGTGTGCAAGGTGTCTGGCTTTACCTCCTGGTGTCTCCTGAAACAGGGCATTAAATGGAGTTCCTGCTTCCCAATGAAGCTGGATTGGTGAGTTTGATTGGAGCCCTGTGCTTGTGTCCTTTTCCAAGGCTGTGTGGTAGTAGCAGCCTGCCGTTGTTAATGGACAATAGAGTGGGACACGGAATGCTAACAGAGGGAGCTGCCAGCTTGATGTATGGATGCATTGTCCTCCAGGAGCACTGGCAATTAGAGGGGCCATCTGCTTGGCTCTGAGGACAGGCAAAAAAGAAAACTGAAAATACGTGTAAAATTGGAGATGGCTCTCCGAGGGTTAGTGAAAACCAAAAGGAGTTCTGGGATTTGCCTGGCTCTGAAGGGAACACGGTGGAACATTCGGATTTCCTCTATGGACACCTGGTTTTAACTTGTCATTTGAGCTTTTTATTCCTCTAAGGACTAATTGGGACAGCGGGGGCTGTTAAAGGAAACGATGTAAAACCTGATCTGTGTACGCTTCCTCTGGCTCCCCAGAGCATCCTCACAGTAAATAAGAGGTTTGCCTGTGCAGATGGATGCTGAGAGCGCTGATTTCCCTGGCAGAACTCCTGGGGAATACCGCGTGTCATTCCCTCCCCAGGTGCCAGGAGCACTGGGATGGCTCCTCTGGCTCTGGGTGTGCTGGATAGGGGGTGGGGATGTGTGAGAGGAGGGGAAGGGACAGAAACCTTGCGGGAAGAAAAGGCTGCAGCAGCACCCGAGGAGGCTTTGCTCGGGAAGGACCCTGGAAGGTGTTTAAGAGGGAAGGGTTACCGCACCTCCTCCCTTGGGCAGAGGCTCGGCATCCTCTGACGGTGGGAAAGGTGGCAAAGGATGGGATGATACCGCATCCTCCGAGCTGGAGAAGAGGCGGGGAAGCCGCGTTTTCCCCCTTTCCCGAGCCAGGGCTCCGGGAAGGGAGGCAGGCAAGGCTGCGGTGCTTACCGAGGAAGGCAAAGCCAGCCGGGCTGCTGAGAAAGTTGCCGTGCTCCGGAGGGGAGGGGAGGGGGCCGGCGGGGGCGGCACAGCCCGGGCTGGCGGTGACGCAGCTCCCCG
>WEIU01014777.1:73142-92589 GCA_013389925.1 Aegithalos caudatus
GGCCGGGGTGTGGGGATGGCGCTGGGCGAGAGCTCCCCGGCTGCTCCGCCTTTATTTTTATCCCGGTGCAGCATCTTTGCACAAAGAGTCCTCGCTGCCGTCTCGTTCCGAGGGTGATGCTGGGTTTTTTTTACGTTTATTTTAATTTATTTGTGCACGCGGCGTTAAATGCTAAAACCGCGCTGTGAAATGAAGCTTAAACACAATAGGATGAGGCGGTGGCTTGGCTCTGTAGTGTTTTGTGCATACTTAGATCCTTGCTTGAAAGAGTCGGTGTCGTTCTGGGTTGGGTGTTTTGGCTTTAGGTCTGTTCGAAGTCTCCACGCTTCTGGGACTTGTCCTGAGACTGCGAGGAAGTTGAGCGCCTTCCAGTGCCTTTATTGAAATCAGAGAGGGAGGGTGGAATACGGGGGGAGAGACCCCAGCCCAGGGAAGCTCACCACGCTTACACCATAGATTCTGGGGGGGTTCATTACCAAATATTTGTTCCTGTTTATGCCATCGAACAGGTCAGGTACTTCTTCACATCCTTTGTGGCTTTCAGGTGTGAATTGGTTAAACGTTAACTTCAAGAACTTTCTAGTACTCCTGCAGATCGATATACCCAAATTTCAGTGATCCTGCCTGGGAAGACACTGTGACATTTTGATGAGGAATGACACTGCACTGAGTCATCTGCACTGATGAGACAAAGCCATGTGGGGATTTCATTAGGGACCCACCCGAAGATCTGTTCTAATCTCGGAGACGCAAACAAAAAACGTGTGAATTTGTCCTGCATTTCTCATCATTTCTCATGATATTCATCAACTCTCAGCACTTAGACAAAATCCAATCATCTGCTCCTAACTGCCTGGGCAGCCTTGGTTCAGGAGGGTAAAGCAGAGGCAGGCTCAGCTTTACCTGGGGGCTGTGCTTTGGTTTTTGCTCCGTGTTCATGTGCAAGGTGCCCATGCCCTGGCACCCTGCAGTGCTCCCTGTGAGCCCAAGGGTGCCAGCCCTGCTGGCCCTGCCAGGGGCTGCCTCACCCCTCCTGGGCACTCTGGAGAGGGAGGCAGCCGTGCTGGCCAGCACCTGCAGGTGCCAGCTGGGCTGGCACTGCCAGCACCTGGGAAAAGTGGGGCATTGCAGGCTCCCCACTGCCTGCCCTGGCACTGCAGCTGCCTCCGTGGGTTATTTTGGGCTCTGGCACGGGTTGGAGGCTCATCCTGTTTCTCCAGGCAGGTTAATGGCACACATGTCCAACACCATTTGGTTCTCCTGATGTTGTTGTGATGCTCCCTCTCTGTTCCTGCTGCCTTTCACTGTTAACCAAGCTCTTGTGAGCTTTGAATGACACAGCAGAGGCACTGGGCACAAGCTGCCTTTGTGTTCCTGTGCCCCTGACAGCACTCAGGGGCTGGCCTGAAGCAGGAGATGTGCAGGAGTTTGTGTGCTCTGTGCTTTATCACATCACTCACAGGAGATGTGCTGTGGCTGTGTCATTAAAAGGACAAAATCAGGTGTTTGGTGCCTGGCAGGTTTGGGAAGGGGCTCATTCCTGTCCTTTCATGTCACTGGAGACTGGGATCAGCTCCTGCTCCAAGAGCAGCATCCCCAACACCTGTGGGATTGAGAGGATGTCTTTTTAAGACAAAAAAAAAAAAATCTTTATAAGAATAGCACTTTTTTTAGTGGCAGGGGCTTTGTCTCCTGCCCCTCCATGCCTGCAGCAGGGTGACAATTCTTTGCATAATGAGTGAAAGACTCATTATGAGCAGCACTGAACAGCAGAGATGGGGAGAGGCTGGCTCTGTGCAGCTCCATCTCCCCTCACACAGCACCTGGCACTCTGGGAATGCTGGGGGAGGGATGTGCTATTTTAGGGGAATCCCTTCTGTGCTCTCCTTGTGTGGGTTCCCTTCTCTGATGGCACTTGTGTACGCAGGGAAGGGCCGGGGGCTGGAGAAGCACATCCCTACAAATGTGTTTGGGGGAGAGCACAGAAATACCAGGAGTTATTATTGTGTGATGCTCAGCTCTCCCACTCTGAGTCAGTGCTCCTGGGGATGTCTGCTTCCTCTGCCAGCACAGAACAAAGGTTGTGTTCCTTAAATAGTGTAAGGCTACATGCTCCTGTCCTCCTTGGGGCAGTGCTCATCCTCCTTTATCTACGTCATGTGCTGTGTGTCCATCTATTTCAGGAGAAATTTCTATTTCTCTCACTGGCCCAGCCAGAGAGAGGTGATGGCTGTGTTTAGGACTCTGGTGGCTGGGAAGTGACACAGCTCATTAACAACACCCAGCAGCCCAGCTCATTAACCGGCTGGAGATGCTGCAGCAGTGATGGCAGGATAAAAGGAGCTTTTATTGGCAGTAGCTGCTTTCCAAAAGCAAATTCCTTGGCCCAGGTACAGTAGAAGTGGTGTAAGGAGGTGTGAGTTATCCCACCTGTCCTCAGGGCACAGAGGGAAGCCTTGTACTGCTTCCTTCCAGAGTAGTTTTCCACCGAGATTTGAGGGGATTTGTTTATTTCTTGGAATGATAATGGAGCACTCAGTGAATGGAAGTGTTCCTGTGCCTTCTGGCTCTCTCCATCCTTCCAGGAGCCACCTCCAAGTGAGGCAGCATTTCTGCAGCAGGGCTGGGACACTGCTGCTTTAAAGTCTTGAAGAAGCCTGCTGTTGGCAGGGGGTGCACCTAGAGCTTCTGCAAGAAGCCAGGAGATTTTTGGGGTGCAAACAACCCTTGCTTTTTGGGTTTATTTTTTGTAACCATCCAACAGGTGCAACCACATAAAGACCTGATTTGAAGTTCCACTTTGGAATTTAAGCGTGGCTTTCTTTGGAGTTGCATTTTTTGTGGGTGGGATTATCCTTGGTGTGTTTTATTTCAGTGCTACAAGTGTTAGCATGCCTCTTCTCTCCATTTTACACAGCTTTTCCATCCAAATAAGGATTTAATGTGGAATGTGCCTGGTTTAGTTGACTGCCAACCCAAAACTCGAGCTGTCTCACCAGACCAGTTTGACTGAGGGCTCCTGTCAGTGATGCATGTATTAATGAGTCTCTAATAATTGGGTTTTCCTCCAGGTGCCAGCACAGTTCCAGTAGAAAAAGACCATACTGAAGAAATGGTGAGTAGCTGCTTGTCAAACCAACCTCACAAAAATATCAGTGACATCAGTCTTCTCCATTTCTTGAAACTCTCAGGGCAAGGCTTCATTTTTTATCCTAAGTGTGTGATTAAATAAATGCCATCAGCTACTCCCAGACCCTTCAGCCTGACACCAGAGCCGCTGCACTGGTGGCTGCTGTGATCATTTAGCTCAGCAAACACCTGGTGATAATCAAAAAGAGTTAAAAGACAAAAGTGTTTCATGGTCTCCTCCCATGAAACTGAGGCTCTTGTACCCCCAGCAGAGAGGAGCACTTGTTCTCACCAACAACTTCAGCACTGAAAATCATTTTATACAGAGGAGATACTTGGGGAGTGCTTAGAATTAGAGCACATTGTGCACTTCCCCAGATAAATCCATTTTCTCTGCTTCCAGACAATCCAGTTGAATGTTCAGTGCTAAAAACCAGGCAGGACTTAGCAAGTGGGAAGGTGTGGAGTGCATCCCTTGGAGAGGACAGAGAGGTGTTTGAGTGCTTTGGACAGATCCTACAGGATAATCCTCACCCTTTGAATGTGTCTGTTTATTTTCTAGGGTGTGTTACCTCATGCTTGACTCTCCTGTATACTGAGTAGGGTATTTAATATTTAAAAAGGTACAACAGAAGCCCCTTACCTCTGCAAACACAAGGGGAGATAAAAAGAGATAGGATCTCTCCCTACTGGTCCAGGAGTGAGGAGCAAAGCCCAAAGGCACAGGATTACTCAAAACTCATTAATTAAATGAACTCCAATCTCCACCAGGCTTTTCTGCAGCTGGGTCAGAAGCACTTTCCATATTTTCCCTGAGGGTTTTCCCTGCTGTTCTGTCTCCTCCAGGTGACCAGGTGCATAGTGGAGGTTCTGTCCAACGCCCTGTCCAAGCCAAATGCTCCCCCCATCAATCCTGAGTGCAAAGAAATCCTGAAGAAGAGTAAGTGCAACTTTACCTGAACTTAGGAAAGGAGTTTGGCTTCTGCCTGGTGTTGGAGCTGCTTGAGCTGTTACTTCAGCCTGTGTGAAGGTGGTGAATCCAAATTTCAGTGCCCTGTTCTGGTTTCCTTCTGCTCAGTCTGTCTGACCTGGGAATTGTCAGGGATTCCTGGCTGACCCTGGTGCCTCTCTCCTCAAAGCACCTGGAGAGTCTCAGAGCACTGGACAAACTCTTTAGGTAGCCTGAGAAGATGAAGCAGAACTATTGCAAAGCATCAGATTTCTTTGATTTTCTTTTTTTTCAGTCAGTTTTTAAGAAGCTTTTAAAATTTGTTAAAAAATCCCTGGTGTTTTTGGATAGCTTGGAATAGACTGTTGTGTTTCTATTGGGAATAAGCATCTGAGTGGGCAAGGTCTGACATTCAAAGAACTGAACACAACTCCAGATCCCTTTGATTTTTAATGGGAATGAGAGCTGGCTTGATTCAGTACTAAAAATGTGATCACAAAAAAAGCTAAAGAAGGAAAATTATTATTATTATTACTTGTAGAAAGCCTAATTAAGTGGAATTAATTAGTTAGTTAATCCTTTTCTGGGCAAGCATACAAAATAGTAGCAAAATAATGATTTTAAAAGCAGAATTAAGAAATCAATTCTGTCCAAATTTCCTTGATACTTTGGGAAACCACTCCTCTCTTTGAACTAACACTTCAGTGGAGGGTTGGATCACTCCATGCTGCTGCTTTTGTTATTGTAGGTGACAAAAATGACAGAGAGAGAAGTGAAACCAAACAGCCTGAAGTGAGGCATCCCAAAGACCCAGCAGAGACAGAAAAACATCCTGCTGGGAGCGTGGAGAAAGAACCAAGGCAGGCAGCAGAGGAAGCTGCAAAGTACCTGGAAGGAGGTGATGAGGAAGGAAAGAGCAGGGAAGAGGAGGCTGGACAGCACACACCTGCTCAGGATGAGACACTGCACACAGAGGAAAAAAAGCACTACCAGGAAACTGGGAGAGAGGAGGAGAGGGATTTCCACAGTGAAGAGGAAAGCAAAGAGGGCAGGTGTTGTGAGGAGGTGGAGGCTGCTGTTGTCACCAAGAAGTCCCACTCTGAGGGCGTGAGCGTGGAGGAGATCCGTGCTGGGAGCCAGCAGGGCCCCGGGGAGGGAATCCTGCAGAGCCCCTACAGACAGATCCAGGAGGGGGAAGAGGGAGAGCAAGGGAGGAGTGAGAAATACCAGCAGCAGTCTCAGGAACGTGGCTTCTCCCACCAGCAGGAGCGTGAAGAGTCTGAGGAGAGTGAGGAAAGGGAGGAGAGGAAGGAGCCCTACAAACCCAAAGGGTACCACGGGAAGCACAGAGGGGGTGACTCCTATGAGGAGAAGAGGGGCCATGGTGGTGAGAGGGGGGAAGGAGGAGAGGCCGAGCTCTGGGAGCAGTGGAAGCACCACCAGAAGCATCAGGAGGAGTCTGAGGAGAAGGGTGAGGAGCTGCAGGAGGGCAGTGAGGAGCACAGCTGGCAGCAGAGCCAGGAGAGCAGGGAAGGGGAAGACAAGAGGCAGCAGCACAGTGAGGAGAGGAGGCAGCAGGAGGGATCTCGGCACTCCGGGGGCAGGGTGAACCTTGCCAGGGGAAAGGAGGCAGGGCTGGACAGGGATCTCAGCAGGGAGAGGCAGCGCCGTGTGGGAGGGAGATCCCACCCACGGAACAAGGGAGGGGAAGGGTCACAGAAGGCTCCAGAGCACAAGGGGCAGGCCAGGAGGCGCTACAGCACCGAGGACAGCCTGGAGGAGGAGGAGGAGGAGGAGGAGGTGGAAAAGAAGCATCACAGCAGTGAGCAGGTGGAAAATGAGGAGGAGGAGAGATTTGCAGAGAGAGAAGAGTACAGAGGCCATCTCCCTGCAGAGAAGGAGAAGAGAACTGCAGCATCCTACAGGCCTTTCTACCCGCTGCTGTGGTGGAAAAGCCAGCACTTGGACAAAAGGGACAGCGCAGGGGAGCAGCTTCTGGAGGGCAGGGGGAAAGGCAGGCCCGCCCTGAGCGAGAAGAGCCTTTTCCCTGAGTACAGTGACTATGAGTGGTGGTCAGAAAAGCAACTCCAGAGCGCCCTGAAGCACGGGCGCCCCGACAAGAGGAAGCCTGGCAGGAGCAGCAGGTACGGTGTGGAGGGGCAGTACAAGATGGATCAGCTTGCACAGCTCCTCAACTACAGGAAGAAATCAGCTGAGCTCCCAGAGCTCTACAGCTCTGGAGAAGACCTGAAGAAACGTCACGGGGCTGGGAATGACAGGAGGAGCAGCCGGAGCCAGAGGCCCCTGACGGAAGAGGAGGTAAGTGCACGGCAGCTTCTCTGAAAAACTGGGGCAAGAACACTTCCAGATGCATTCCCAAGCACAGAAAAACACAACCAGGATTAAGCCACGTTCTGAGAGGGTCTTCAGGGATTTAAAAATCTGCTTTCTTTGGAACTTGGGGTTTGCTGAACCAGCCCAGGACTGTCTGTGGGATAAAGGCACAGCTCCTGTCTGCTGCAAGGCAGGAGGGAAAGATTGGATTCCTGTGTGTGGTTCACACCTTGGGAATCCTTTTTGTGTTGTTGGATTTCCTGTTCTGCTCCAGCATCCAGGAAAACTGAGCCTGCTCCCATCAGCCAGATCCTCCTCTGTGTGTCACTGTGTCTGTGCATGTGCTGGGAGCAGTGATTAACACAGATGTTAATTGCTGTTAATAAGTCAGAATTGGCTGCATAAAGCTGTTCCTGCTCTCTGTGCTTGCTGTGGCACCTGCAGCTGTGACACACCAGGAGGCCACATAAATTAAAAACAACAAAAATTAAAAATAAATAGTTTAGTTTATCACTAAAGAAAAATTTGTAATTTTAAATTTTTAAGTATAAAAATAATTAAAAACAAAATAAAAATTTTTGAGCAGTACCTCATCTTCTACTCCATTTTCTACTGGAATAGCAACACAAAAACATTAATAAGTTTAATGCAAAAATTGCTTATTTAAAATAACTAACAATTGTTAACACAGAACTTTAAAAAATTAATTAAACTAAAACCCTTTAAAAAACCTTAAATTTCTCTAGTTAAAATTCTTGCCAGCTGTTTTGCAACACATTAAGCCAAGTGCTAGCCACGTACAAACCTTAAAATAAAAAACTAAATAAACATCTCTAAAACCCAAAACTACAAGTTCATCTTCTTAACCCTAGTACAAAAGTTTGTAAAAAAAAAAAAAAATTAAGAACTCCTAAAACAAAATTCTCACACATGAGCTGCTCTGCTCAGGGACTGGGAAGTGGCAGGACAGAATCTGCCCTGAAATCTCCTCTCTTTCCCATGGAACAAAACATCTCCCAGTGTTAACCACCGTGTGTAAAACTCTGTCTGTGTTTTTTTTTTTTCCCAGGAAAAGCAGCTGGAAAACTTGGCCACCATGGATCTGGAGCTGCAGAACATAGCAGAGAAGATCAACAGCCTGAGGAGAGGCTGAGGGTGTCCTGGCAGTTCTGTGTTCTGTGGTAAATTCACTCCACTGGATCCTTGTTTGCCCCAAAGCCAGGAATTCTGTCCACTGTCCACTCTTGTGTAGTGATTTACACAGCTCCAAGTGTCTTTCATTTGCTGTTATGCCCCTGAGACCTGAATGGCATGAATTTTAGTAATCTAACCTCTCATGTGGGCAGGTATTTTTAATATGCTTTTGGAGATAATTGTGTTAGTGTTCTTCAGGAATATATTTGTCTGAGTTTGCAATAATAAAACCCATCGATCTTGGACCAAACCTTCTCCTTGTTCATGTGGCTGATGGGGGATCTCAGTGAGCTGGGTCAGGTGCTCCACCAACACCTTTTAAAAGTTACCAGGAGCCCATCTGTGTACTTTGCTGGTTTGCATGAGCCAGAGAGGGAAGAAGGAATCTGAAATCTCAGTAATGATTTCTCTCTTGTTTCCTTATTCATTTTCACTGCATTTCACAAATTATGGCACATTGGAAAACTGGGATTCGGTGTTGAGACTGTGTCAGTGTCACTGCTGGTGAAATGGATCCACTTTGGCTTTGATCCAAATGAACTCCTCCTGAGTTCCCAGTTTATTTCTCAGACTGATCTATGCAAATGTTTTCCCCATGTTGTTTTTACTGTCACAGTATCTAGGAAAAGCAGCCATCTAGAATGAAGAGATGGTGAGATCTACATCCTCTCCTTTTATGGGTCGTTCACATAAGGAGGAGAAGAGAGAAGAGAAACTTCCCAAAAAGTAGAAAAACAACACTGGGAAGTTCACAAAAAGCAGAGGTAGATAAAACCTGTTCTCCCAAGAGAAACCTTTACCTGCTTCTCTCCATGAAATACAACCCTGTTTTGAGCTCATGCTGCCCTGACAGAGCATTTCTCTTCTCCAAATACTGAATTTTACAGCTCTGTCAAGTCTCAGCACTTGATCCCAAAGCTCCTGGCCCTAGCAGCTCCCACTGGGGTGTAATGGGGTGCAGCCAGCACAGTAAAACCTCTGCTGGTTTATTTCTGAAAAGTAAGGAAAAGAAGATAAATCTCTTTAGGGAAAACACCCTGTAGTTTAATTGAGATGGCAAATGCAAAGTTAAAAAAAAAAATTATTAAAAAAGCCCGACATCTGAAAGATCTGACAGTAGAATAAATAAATATACATACAGCAGTTTTCAAAATAGTCATGTCTTAAAAACATACAGCAACTCTCAGAAAATGTCTTGGAAACTGACAGACAATACTGACATTGTTTAAATATTTAGTATTTTAATTTAAGGACATGCACTTTCTCCTCTGTATTTATTCCAGGAAAATGTGGAGTCACGCTGTAAGCACGGGCTCATCTCTACTATTAGACTTCTCTTTTTATTGTTCCTTTGGAAAAAAGGGTGTATGATTTTTGCTGTTCCTTCTACTTTCTTAAACTGCTGAACAGAGCTGAGCTCTGTGTCCCAGGTGGGAGCAGATCAGCAGGTGGAATCCTGAGGAGAATCCCCTGATGCCTTTCTGGGAGAATGGAAAGCTAAGGTGGATGTGTCGATTCCCACTCAACCTTTTTTTTTAAAAAAACCCCTCATATTCAGATTTGGCAACAGACAGACAGAATGCCTGCACTGAGGCTTTGTTCTTTCCTTGAGGTTCCTGTGAGTTCAGTGGGTGCTCCCCAGGGTTTTCCTTGACATTCAGATGATGTGAGCTGCTCAGGAGCAGGACACTCCTCCCTCCCTGCAGTTCTGCTGCTTTCTCTGACAGATGCACACAGGCACAGCCCAGTGCTGCCAACAGCACACAAGGGATTTGTTATTTCACTAAACTCCCGAGCTCTAAACCACAGAGTCAGTTCTCCAAGCGTTAACAAGGAAGGTCTTGAAGTTTGCATCTTTTAGATGATGGCTCCTCCACCTTCAGTGCCTCTGGGTTAGTGCAGCCAGCCTTGTCCCTCTCCCAGAGCACCGTGATGCCAGACAGGAGGTACCCTCCCCCTCCACTCATGGTCAGCTTCGGGTGGCTGCGGTCTGGCAGAACCTTTGAAACAAACAAACAACACCAGAACACACCCAGAACACAGCCCGCAGGCAGCTCCTGTGAAAATGCACTCTGTGTGTGCACACCGGGTGGAGTCCTTTCACCTTACAGGATAGGATGGAGATTTTTTTCCCAGCCACAAGCACAGCCATTTGGGAAGTGTATTTATCTTTACAGGATGTGCAGAGGAGAATCCAGTTGTAGAAATCCATAGTAACACAGGCTGCTGCCTGACTGCTTCCTCCTTCATGGCATTGCCAGCAGAATGCTAAAGCCAAGGTTTGAGAGCTGTGTTGTGCTCGTGGTGCTGTGCAGGGACCCAGAACTGCTGTGCAAAGCAGGCTGAAGGATTCTGTGATTTCACCTCTCTGGAGGAGTGTCCCTTCAGCTGTGCCTCCTCCTGTGTGCAGGGCCCTGCAGTGCTGCTCTCCCTGCAGCTGGGCACAGCCCTCCTGTCAGGCCCAGCTAGGAATGACTAACCCTGCCACTTTCCTATTTCAGCAAATGGTCAATAAACACAAAAAGTGAAGTGTTTCCATGGGAAATCGCTACAGTGAGCCATTAAAGCTTTTCAGCATACCCACTACTCTTGGGTGGAGCAGATGCCTGAGCTGACAGAGTTTCAGTCAGTCCAAGCTCCCCCCCTGTTTCAGGGAATGTTTTGCTCCCAGAATTGCCCTGGTTTGGGCAGATCCTTACCTGGTAGTTCCTTAGCCAGCTTTCAGACAGTTTCAGGTTGATGACTCCACCTCTTTCTCTCAGCTTGGTGTAACATTCTAACAATGGCTTAGAAAAACCAGAGAGGAGGTTACACAGCAGAAAGGCACCAGGCTGGAGCTCTAACAGCTGAAGTAACTCCTGATTTACCTCTTTGTATTGGCAGTAGACAACAAAAGGCCTCGAAGGAGCAACAAATTCCAATAAAGAAAGCAACAAGGGTGTAGGATGAAACTTGCTGGCTACAATTAAGCTGCAAAAAAAGTTTCAGCATGTTAGTTTTCTGCTTCTGAAACCTACTCAGCAGTGACATTTCCTCCTACTTAGCACAGCAATCAATTACAGCTTGGAAGTGTCTCATTGCTCCACAACTCCCCAAATGTAAAAACAAATCATGACTTCCTGCTGGCCTAATTAAGAGGCTGCAGCATTGTTCCCCAAGGTGCAGGATATTAAATGCATTGCAGGAGCACTCACTTCAGCTGTGCTGGGCTCCACAATCATTCTTACAATCTGAGAAATGTCATCTTGCTTGCTCTGCCCCAATCCAAATACAATTTAGGTTTTTGTTTAGAATGTAACCTCATTTGTGATTCTTTAGACTGAGTAGTCTTTATTTAATAGTTTTATATAAAAAGAATATTTGAAGAGAGGATAAATCCTTAACAGGATGACTTTAAAAAGAAACAATGACCTTGACAACCTAAAAGCTTCATGTTTTAGTCTTCATCCTCATTCTAACATCACAAGATAACTTGGACCTACAGATGGTGGAGATTCTGCTATCTGCAGTTTTATTCCAAAAAAATCCCTGCTAACTACACTGCAAGAAATGGTTGCTAATTAGTGAATTAGTTTTTAAGTTGTGCTTGTGCAGAAAGAACAGGCTAATTAAACTCCTCCTTCACAGTGTGCAGATCCCAGAGATGTCCCATCAATTAACATTTGTCCTCCAGGGGAATGTGCAGCACTGGAGCAGAGTTAAACCTGCCTGGAGAAAGGGAGGTGAAAATGGATGCTCAGCTTTGTAAATACAACAGAGAGAAGGAGGTGAGATGGTTCTTTTTCAGTTGTTCCCACTTTGGCTGTTTGCCAGCCATGGCCTTGCAGACCATTTCCTTCAAATGCAGAGCTCAGAACTGTGCTCCATGAGGACTCAGGTGCCTTGGCAGGCTTGGAATGCTGCCCTGGCACTGCCAGGGAGGGCTGAGGGAGATCAGTGCTGCTCCTCCATGTGGCAGCACAGATTGCTGCCTGCAGGGAGCCTGCCTGGGCACTGAGGGGAGGCACTGGGTGAGGGGGAGCAGCAAGAGGCAGAGGAAAGGCACAGGGTCGAATTCTTGGCTGGTCTGTGAGCAAATTTCTGCTCCCACAGGGTCAGGAAAATGGAACAGTCTGTGTCTGAAGGCTTCTGTAAAAGAATCCTAAATACCCAATGAGTATCTTCCTTTTTCCCCTCAGTGGCCTAACATCAGACCTCAACTCTCATAAAAGGAATTGAGCAAAGATCCAGTACAAACAATGCTTTACCACACAGCAGCACAGAGAGCAGAAATTTAACTGAAAGGGGATTTTCTACATAAATACTGGGGGTTTTTTTGGCAGTCATTTTGAATTAGATTCTACCCAGATTCTGGTTTTCTTTGGATAGATTTTTTTTTTTCAGTTTTAATATTTGCCTGTATTTAGTGACTTGTAGATCATTTCAAACCATTCAAATGAATGAAAACATCTCAAGCAGTGTCTGGGGTGTTTCACTAAATTGGGAATAGCATTCCCAAACTGGGACAGACTCACCCATCAGCATTCCTCTCTCTCAGCAGAGCAGCAGCTTCTTGCAGCTTTTTCCTTCTCTCCCACTGCTTGATTTGCTTCTCCCGAACCTTTGAACAACAAAACAAACAGCTGGCACTTGAACTGGTAATTATTTACCCAATCATTATTGCCTGGACTGCATTTTCAGTTTTTGAATCTCAGTGTAAGACAAAAGACAACTTCCAGAGTTTAACAGCTGACTAAGCTGCATTCAGACAGCAGGATTTTATGCCCACAGATTTTGTGAAACTTGAACAGCCACAATAAATATTCTTACATTTTCTTTATTTTCCTTTTCTTTGTTCTCTTTAAATTCTACATCCTCAGCATTCATGTCCATTGTGTCTTGCTCCTCTGCTGGATTGACCTCCATGGGTGCCTCAGCAGCAGGTTCCTCCTCTGTTTCCTGCTGTTTGTCCTCACTCAATCCATTGCTCTCCTCTTTCAGCAGTGCACTCTCCTCAGGCTCTGCAGGCAGAGTCTCTGTGCTGAATGTCCCAGACAGGAGACTCTGCACTTTGCTGAGAGGAAATTCATGAAGATTATCAAAGAAAGCTTTGGGGAATCCAAAGCAGCTGGTGGCAGCTCTCACAGGTCCCCCTCCTGGGTACATCTGAATGATGGAGCCATAGCCTAGGGGAGGGAAAGGATCAAAACACATTGGAAAGAACTCTTGGAATTTTAAATTTCTTTCTAAAATGCTTAAATGAATTGATCTCCATTTAAGAAAAAGGAAGTAAATTGCTTGCTCTTAATCAAACCATCAAATTTAACAGGTTGTGGAAATATGCCTCAAAGTAGAAAACCTTTATTGAAATGACAAGGTAACTCAGGGAGTATTTGTGCATTAAACATATTCAGGATTAGCTCAGAATATATAAGCAGTGATAAACTGCTAGAAAAAGCTGATTTAATGAATAATTGAAAGACAAAATTTATACAGTTTCTGTTACTTATTTATGGAGTTGCTTGGATAAACCCAAAAGTGAATTTAAAGAGCTTTATTAGGCAAAGAATTTCTTCAATATCCAGGCCCTAAAGGAAGAGCTATGAGACATTAAACACACAAAAAATAACTTTTCAATAGCTAACTGAAATTTTGTATCTTATTTCCTTCAAGAAGTAGCCCTATGGCCAAAAATTGCTGAAAAAACCCAATCTGTGGCAGCACTGCCTGTGTGCTTCCCAGACAATTTCCACATCACATCACTGCCTGCCTTTCCAGGCCTCTACCTGTGTCCTGGAATAATGAAACTGATTAACTGAGTTGGAAATACAGATCAGGAGCCAAACTTCTCTGGAATATGCTCAAGGAAATGTCACAGACTCTCCAAACACACGTTTGGCACTACACACACTAAATCTGGTGCAGTGAACAAGAGGAACAGCAGCATTTCCAGTGCTGTCAGAATTCCAGTGGCACTGTTCCTGCTCTCTGCCATTCACTTTTCTTGGACTTCCAGGTGTTTGGGAAGAATCTCCACACAAGCTCCTTACAGCTTTTTCTGAACTCAATGTCATTATGCAGAGAGGAACTAAACCAGATCTACACACGGGGCTATCAATTTAACCAAAATTAATTACATAAAGAATTATATCAAATTTAATTCTCAGGTTTTGAGTACTGAAAAATAAATCCAACTGATGCAAAACCAGTATGTATAACAACATCTCCCCCAATGGAACAAGCTCCTGCTGGAATCTTGGAGGAGGTGAGGGGGGCAGTGTCCCCCAGGGGTGTTTTCCCTCCCCAGTGTGTACAGCTCACCCCCCATCCTCTCCATCACAGCCCCCAGCACCAGCCCTGCACATGTTTCCATCACAATCATCTTGTTGCCAGCGTGGATGTTGCCCAAAGTCAGCATCTGAGCCAGGGTGTCGTATCTCAGGTGGCTGCAACACAGGAGGGGTTGAACAAACATCAGCTGGCTTAGATACTGCCCAGGAGCCTGCCCAAAAAAAGCTGCAGTACAGGTGGGTTCAGGAAAAGCAGCAGGGACCTGCAGAGTCACCACACAAACTTATCATGAGGAATTAGAACTGGAGCCAACAAGGAATCAGCCAGGATATGCAGCAGGGTGCACTTATCAAAGTGGGCATCTTGTGCTGTGCCAGTCAGACAAACTATCTTTTAAATTTTTTTTTTAATCTTTCGTTTTTCTCTCTGGCATGTCAGCTTTGTAAAGAACAAAAGTATGGATGCATTTCCTGATGCAGTAATGAATCCCTTGTGGTTTTCACCTGTTCTGCAGGAGCCAGCACCACCTGCAACCCCCAGGACCAAACCCAACACATGCACTGAAGAGACTCAGGGGCAGCTACACAAATTACAACTCATCTTTCATAGTGAAAAGCAGCCAAGTGACAGAGATGGTGGAAGGAGCAGGGAAAAGGGTTGAGAAGCCTTAAATAACATGTATTTAAAGATTTTAAGTCACAGCATCTTAGATCTACTATTCCTGTATTTTTTTAAATGTATCAGTCCACCTTTAATATCTGTAACAATGTATCTTAGGTTAGGTGAGTGAAAATCAAACAGGGCCAAGCTCTCTGTAGTCATGGCCCCAAATGACTCCAACCCCAAAGCTACCCACAGGTTTTTAAACAAACTCTGATTGAGACTTGTGATGGAGGATTTTGAATCCCTGACACGTTAAAGACAGCAATTCTGGCCTGTGCTAAGTGTTATGTTGTCCCTGAGCCAGAAAACAGAGGTGTTTGGCCACCAGCCAAAGCAGGCAAGAGGTGCCTTTGAAAATGACAGAATTTCTGTCTGTGTGGGTGATTAGCAAAGTGGTGTTGATAGGGAAATGGGAAATTGTGGTGCTGCATGCAAAAGAGCTCTCAGAAAATTCATTTTCTGTATCACATTATCTTTCACTAAATTGCAATCTTTGCATTCACAGGAGAGAAAAGAGGAGGTGAGCACTGTATGCTTTGGTATAGTGCAGGTATTTAAAAAGTAATAAAGTATCTTTCTGTCATCATTTGAACAAAGAAACTGAATGAAGCCTCACTTGATTTTCCCAGGTTCCCTTGCATAATACATGGTGGAAAGGATGCGAGTGGATGGCTTCACAATTGTGACAACTGCCTCATATCTGTAAAAAAACATAGCAATGCTCTTATTTTAATCTCAGCAATTTAGACAATTAGCAAGTATTTTTCACATTTTAAAATCCACTTACTTTTTTTTCTTCTTCTTTATGTATTTATCTTGAGCAAATTCTGTCTTGTCTCTGAATGTTGTACTGTTCTCTATCAACTGTTGAACTATTTCCTTGGAAGAGACAATTCATTTTGGTTACAGCTAGCATTTATTTCTCATTCACTTCATAGACAGTATTCTTTTAAACAAACACTGAAAATATTTTATTCCAGCAGAATACCATGAATTTCTGCTGACACTAAAGGCAAAGTCAATCTGTGTTACCAACAGGATTACACTGACTCTGTGTAGGAATTTCATCACAGAGTTCTGCATTAAAAATCATAGAACTGGCAATGTTTATCCTGGAATATTCAGTAATATTTCCTTTAATCCAACTCCCTCTTTGTGTCTCTCTGATTCCAGCATTTCTGAGGGTATCTTTTTCCCCTGTTTCATGTAGTTCCTCCCCTCTGCTCTGATTAATCACCAGACATTTCCCTCACTCTAATAATTTGTACATTTGCACAATGTCCAACTCCTTAGCATTTATTACTTCCTGATTTTTTCCTTCTCTAGCTCCCAGGTCTTCCCAGAATTGCAGTTTTGGTTTCTTGGTCTCTTTGTTCTAATCTCCACCCTTTGCCAACCCAACTCTTTCCAGATTCCAGCTGGAGGATCAGGAGGAGCTCCAGCAAAACCCAACCAATCCAACAGGACTCTCCTTGCTCAGGCTTTGTCAAGAACAAAACTGCTGCTGGTTTGGGTTCTGTGATCCAAGCAGTGTCACTGCTAAAATTATGGGGTTTATTAAACATGGAGGGGACAAATGAAAAAAAAAAAAAAGGACTATTTTAAATTTGGACACTGCAGCTCCCCTTGTGCTTTAAAAACCTGATCAAAAAAGAGTGGTGCAAGTACTCCTCACTTCCTATTGCTGCTTTTCAGGCCTTTGTTCCTTCCAACACTTAACATGTGTTGTTAATGATTTAAAACAGAATCTCTTCCTTTTTTGCTTTATTCTAGGAAAAAATATATTCAGTGTCTGGGTTATGTTGTTTTGTAGGTGTATTTTTTTTAATGTTCCAGTAAAATTTACAGTGAGGAAACAGGGAAGACAGGCCATTCACAAAGAGGAAATCAGATTTTAACAGATATTTAGGGAAGAATTATTGCTGCTAATTGAGCTTGAAATGAATATTCAGTTCCAGTGCAGAGAGCAGAGTTAATAAAAGCACAGGAGATGCACAGGCATGCTGAGCAAAGTCAGAGGGATCTGACAGGGAAAACAAAATCCATCAAAGCTGTCAGCCTGATTAGCACATTCTCCTCCAAGAGATAACACAACAGCAGCACAACCCTGGAAACAGAAGCACCATTCCAAACTCCCTGGAGCCAGCAGGGAAAAGCAGAAAAGCTGCTCCAAAGAGCAAGGTGCAAACAGGAGATGACGTTGATGTAAGCAGGAGCAATTTGTGTTTTTATTAGAAAGGGTGAACCAAAGGTGAGAGAGGATTTTGCCTGACAGAACAGAGCTGGCTGCCAATGCTTTAGTAACAATTTAAGATGGCTTTGAGATCCCTTCCTTTATGAAAGGTGCAGGCTTAAATACCAAGCCCTTTTCTCCCAGAACAGAAGTGATCTCTTGGGAATACTCTGAGTTTTCCAGGTACAGAAAAGCACCAGCATCAGCCCTGTCAGGCAGGCACTGCCTACAGGCACGCTGCTGGTACATTTGTTACACACTGTGATTTGTTATTGTTTGGCCATAATCTTTTCCTACACCTTTGACAGGTTAATTATTGCACAATTTTTATACCTCTGTAATACAGAAATAGTGTTTTGAACCTTATACACAAGCAAAACTAAATGGTGGTTATGTGAGCTGTACTTTTTTATCTGTTGTGATTTCTGATGCCATAAAAACTTATTCTTTACTCTCCTCTTGCCAACCTTACATAAAGTTTTCTCTGCAAACAGCCTTAGCATTTCTGTGAAACCAAAAAACGTGACTTGACCAGAAGAACAAAGAAAAAGCACCCAAATCTATGCACAGATACAAAGAATAGCCTTTTCCAGAAACTAAAATAACCATCAGGGTAGCACAGAAATGACACCAAAACCTTCTTTTTACCTGTCCTTTAATACCCTTGTCCTTCAAAGCCTTTATGTCATCATGAGTCAGTTTTTGAGACTTCCCATCGTCAACTATGTTACGATTATCTGTCCCTGCTTCCTTTGTTTCTGAAGGAAAAGGACACAGACTTGTAAAATCTAGCTCCAAAGAAGGGGGAGAAACACAGGATTTTAGTGTCACAGCAAGCAGATTTCTCCTGGTTAAACACACATTTGTCATGGCCTAAGCAAGGAAATGTAAAGGTGTGAGATCTAACTTAATGGAAATAAAATCACCCAGACTAAGGCTCAAATTTTCTCCCACCTTAAAAAGATGATTTGTTACAGGACTAGTGAAACCACTGATCAAGACAAAACCATGCACTTTCATGATACATCTAAGCAGCATGAAGTTAACAAATGATTAATAGAAAGCTTTCTCAATTCCTTTGGTATCATCAAAGAAACAAATCAATTTGAAATGTTGTTTTTTTTTTTTTCAGTCCTTTGGGATACCTGTGGCAGCCTCTTCCACCTCTTGCTTTGGCTGGAGGTTCCCACCACTGGTCACTTCAAAGGTGGTTCCATAAATGTGCCCGATGGCATTGTCCAGGTAGAACCACTGCTTCTCAAAAGTTATCTTTCTGAAATAACAGAGAAGGGAGTGATTCTTAAAGCATTCTTTTTACTGCATCTGGAACCCACTGTGC
The DNA here is from genome assembly GCA_013389925.1 of Aegithalos caudatus. Lineage (NCBI taxonomy): Eukaryota > Metazoa > Chordata > Aves > Passeriformes > Aegithalidae > Aegithalos > Aegithalos caudatus. The sequence continues at coordinate 91,254 of WEIU01014777.1, forward strand.
TTGAGCCTAAGCTAAAGCTTTATTCATGACATTTTCATCTATGTCCCCCAAGAAAAGCAGGGCAAGCACAAAGAGTGAAATTATCCACAGAACCCACATTAAACTGAAACTGATCAGGAAAAGAACAAAGGCCTTAAACAGACCATGCAGGAGGAACTTCTTTTTTCAGTTCAAAAGAATTTTCAAGGCTATGGCACTTGTCAGCATCAATTTTTGATAGAGAAAGTCAGAAATATATTAAATCTAAGCTGGGTGATGCAGAGTAGTAGCAAAAAGATGAGCATGGTCCTGTATTTTGCAAAGCTCCTCTGAAATAACATTTCCCAAAAAGACTATTGTTGTGAAGAAAACAGACAGCAGAGTGTGTCCTGTAATCCTGGAAATGTTTCATAAAAAAAGAATTAAATTTTACCATCCCTTTCATTTTGATTGCACCAAGGCAGGTGTACATTTTTTCTTTCTTCTCAAAAACCCAGGATCCACAAAGCCTTTCACTTCCAGGCTGACCAACAAAGGCTGCCTTGCTATCCCTGGAAATACCAACCTTGGCCAATGCAGCAGGTACCAGCATCTCTGCCACATCCACATCAAAACTTGCCAATACGAGCCCTAATTACGCAAATGACACTCATGACTAATTCTGAACCGCACCATTGTCAAACCGGTCTCGTTCGAGCACAGCACCTTTAAATCTCCATCCTGCTGAATCAGACATGTGGCCACATTCCCCAACTTCTACACACTGCCCCCCAAAATTGTCTGTGCCCTACGATTCTGGCATTCCCTGCTGGGCCGCAGGCGCTTTCTTCCTATGCCAGATTTCTTTCTATAGGAGAAAGAAATGGGAGAGTTTTCATGGTACCCCCTCCAAAGCAGCAACCACCCAGTGCCAGCATCCTCCTACACACCGGCAGCGCTGAGCACGCTCAGGACGATTAACAACAATTAACAATCTCAATTAGCACTGCGCAGAAATTGCGTGCCACGGCCGCCACACGCCGTTCGGGCTCCGCTTCAATCGGCACCGCTGTGACACCGACAACTCAAACCCCTCGGAAGTCTCTTTCAAAGTCTTAACAGAAACGCGGCCAGGACATCTTCCGGGTTTAAGGGGGTGTTTTACCACAAAAACCGAAGCAACATCAAAACCATTCCCGCCGCCTGTCACACGAGCCTCGCCAGGCCGCTATTCCTGCCTGGCGCGGCGGGACCGGCACCGGGACCGCGACGGGGACCGCGACGGGCACCGGGACCCCCTTCCCTCAACCGGGGCCCTCCACAGCCGCACCGGGGACGGCGGGGGAGGAAAGCACAAAGCCGGCCCGAGGCTCGGAGC
>WEIU01014777.1:92621-107352 GCA_013389925.1 Aegithalos caudatus
CCCTGAGGGCGGCGATGGCCGGCCCGGCCCCGGGGCTGCCCTCAGCCTCCTCGCGGAGCTGCCTCCCTCTGGGAAATGCCTCCAGTTTAAATTAAATGTCTTCTGGTGGCATTGGTTTGCTCAGCTCGGTTTGTTGGCGTGTGGCGAGAAATGAGCGGGGAGCTCAGAGGCAGGGGATGTGCCCGGGGCAGAGGCTTCCAGGGCTGGCGAGGAGGATGGAGAGGAGGAGGATGGAGAGGAGGAGGAGGAGGATGGCGAGGCAGAGGACAGAAGGGAGAGCCCAAAAGGATGCCCGAGCCTGGTGAGCCAGCCCCTGTGCTTCTACCTGAATTCGTAATGCTTTTCTTTTTAAGGCTCTGTGCTAGGCAATTACAGCTGTGTGTCTCCCGTGCTCAAAAGAATCACCGAGAATAAAACTTGCAAAACTTCACTACCTGTACTCTTTCAATCCGTGTTAATTTAGTTTGTTTTTTTTTCTTCCCCCAGCAAAATCTCGATTAGTCCAATCAACGATGGACCAATTTATTCCCTATAAGGGCTGGAAACTTTATTTCTCTGAAGGTATCTTTAGACCAAAATTACGTGTAGCAAGTATTTATATTAATTTTTTTTCTAAAATTAGTTACGTGTAGTGTTAGTAAAGTTATAAGTTCAATAAAGAACAACCAAAATTCCATATATAAATACAACAAAGATTTCACTCTGGTGATATACTGCAACCTTTGTGATCATTACTGGGGTACTGTGGAGATCCATCATCTTACTTAGCTTTGCACTGCAGAAAAACAATGGAAGAAAAATTACCTGTTTATGTATTTTGTGAAGTGGAAAGGATGATTTCTGTCACTAACCTGCTGTATTTCCTAACTAGTTTACAATGACAAGTCTCCTTTTGTCCAGAAGACTCAAGCCTTTGAGAAGTTTTTCATGCAGCGTATTGACCTTTATGACAAGGTAAAAAAAAAATAACAAAGCCAAACATATCCCACCCCAACAACCTGATGTTGATACAAGGACACTACAGATTTTTAGTGGTTTTTTTTTTTCTATCAGAGACCTGAAACATTTAGGACAGCATTTGGGTGTTTGGCTTCTAATTTGAAGTGTATATAGCTTCTAATTTAAAGTGTATTTTCTTCTTATTTGAAATGTTTCTATTTGGCAGGATGAAATAGAAAGGAAAGGAAGCATTCTGGTGGATTATAAGGAGCTAATCCAGGACAGAGAGCTGACCAAATCCATACCAAATCTATCTGCTGAGCTAAGGGATATGCCTCAGAAAATACTGCAGTGTATGGGTCTGGCAATCCATCAGGTAAACACCAGGTTTTTTTACCTGATACATGGAAGGAGAACCCTCACAACAAAAAATAATCAGTGACACTTAGAGGCTGTTATAACATCTCTGTGTTTTTCTATCTGAGGGAAATTACTGTTAATTTAAAACTCAAATCCTCCAATCTCTCCCCTTCCTGTACAACCCACAAAACCCCATTTTGAATTGCTTCGTTCTGGGTGCATTCTGCTCACTCACCATGGCAGCAGTTGACTACAACCAAATGTAGTTCTAATCCCTGTGTGTCTCTAACTCCTGGGGACATCTGTGTCCCCTCCCTGTTCCTGTTGCACACAGGTGCTCACCAAGGACCTGGAGAGACACGCAGCAGAGCTGCAGGTGCAGGAGGGACTGCCCCTGCATGGGGAGCCCATCATCAATGTGCCTCTCATCCATGCCAGGTAAGGGCTGCTGGGCAGTTCTCTCTCCCAAGGAAAAGCTCTTTGTTTCCTAATCCCTGCCATTGTGCAGGCATGCTGAAGGATTATATATTTGTGGGAAAACTGGGCTCTGGGAAGCTTTTCCTGAAGAACACCCTGCATTTTGCTTTTTTTTTTTCACCATGACTTTGTGTCCTTGTGAGGAAAAAAGTGAAATGAAACCTCCTTATGAGCTGAACAAACAGCCTGAAGTAGAAAAAGTTGTAAGTAGAACAACTGTTCTACAAAATGTGTACTGATAAAGCAGAATTATTTAAATTATTGTTGACTGGAGAAGTTGTTAATGAAACAAATCCTTAGGACTTTTTTCTTCATCAGAAGTAATGGCATCTCACACTTCAAGGGTCTGAGAGAACTGGGTGTGTAAGATCTATTGGAGTTCAAATTACTTTTAAAAAAACCTATTTTCATTTTAATTATTGTTTTTAATTCCTTTCTGGCAGTGGCAGAACAGTAATAAAACCTTGGCCCTTCTGTGTCCCGAGTCTAAATTCCAGTCTTTATCTGAAACTATGAAAAGAGACATTTATGGATGAATTTTTGGATTATAACACTTTTTTTAAAGTATTGCTAGGCAGGAGGTGTCACTGCATACACAAACTGCACCGTTTGAGGCTGTAGAGGTGGATTCATGTGAAGAACATTGAACATTTTGCTGCTTTCTAGAGCAAGAATCAAAAACTGTGCCACGGGTCCACCAAAAAAACATTTCTGAGTGTTTTGATCTGGGAGGAACATTGCAATTTTGAATTGTGAGGAGGAATTTCTGCCTCTTTACATCTGGCTGTGCTTGGGGGGTTGTTTTTGTCCTCATTTTGTGCGTGCTGACGCCGCACACCCACTGCAGGGTGTACAACTACGAACCCCTGACCCAGCTGAAACACCTGAGGGCCAACTGCTACGGCAAATTCCTGGCCCTGCGCGGCACCGTGGTGAGGGTGAGCAACATCAAACCCCTGTGCACCCACCTGGCCTTCCTCTGTGCTGCCTGTGGGGACCTGCAGAGCCTTCCTCTCCCTGATGGCAAGTACACCCTGCCCACCAAGGTGAGCCAAAAACGTCCAGCTGCCTGATTTTTTGGGGTGTCTTGGCAAAAAAAACCCAGCGCTGCAGGTGGGGAAAAGAAAAAGGGGAAAAAGAAGTTTTTAGTTAGGTTGAACAACTGATACATTGAAAAGTAATTAAACATAGCATGCAGCTTTTCTTAATTCAGGTTCTTGTTCCTTGTAAAAAAAAAGTGGCAAAAAATACATAGAAATTCCCTGAAATCTGGAAAAAATATTATCTTTTCATTTCCATGTCACAGGTTATATTTAAAAAGACCTTTCCACCTTGCTGTGGTGGTTTTCTATGCTTACGTTGTTTTGGGTGGGGTTTTTTTATTATTTGTTTTGGTCTGTTTTTTTGTTTAGAACTTTCTATTTTAATTTTGCTTTTTTGTTATCTGGACTTAAGAAGTCATTAGACATAGGACAGTGCCTGGTTATTCTCAAACCACCTCACTGAGGGGATCACACAATTCAGCTGTATTTGCTCTAACAGTTATGAGCTGGAGTTCAGGAGTCTGTGCTTGATAAATCCTCATTAATTATCCTCATTTGTAGCCCTAATTGAACTGGCTTTTTTCCTGGAATGATGCTGAATTATATTGCTTCACTTTTCTTTTCTGTTGTTTTGTTTTGGTTTTTATTTGGGTTTATTTGGCTTTTTTGTTTGGTTTTTTTTTGTTTGTTTGGTTGGTTTTGGTTTGGGGGTGTGTTTTGGTTTTTGCTCTTTTGTTTTTTAATCAAAAAAGGCATTTTCACCTTAGCAGTTTGAAAAAGGCTGGGAATGAATCAGAATTCCTCCTGTTGCAGTGCCTTGTTCCCGAGTGCCGGGGCAGGTCCTTCACAGCTGACAGGAGCTCTCCTCTAACCACCACAGTGGACTGGCAGTCTGTCAAGTAAGCACAAAAATGTGATCTGACAGGATGGCTCTGAGTGATTTTAATCATCTTTTTCTTTTGTAGCAAGCACTCTCCAACATTTGTATCACAAAGCAGTTGTTTTATCCAAAGAATACTTTGTAACCTGCCCTGTAATAGTTTCCTGGAAATTCCTTCTGGCCCTCCCCAGCTCTTGGAGAGATGCTCAGTTTGTGCTTTTTGCTGTTTTTCTCAATCATTTCTAATGATTTCATGATTCCCTTTACTGAGCTGTAAATCAGCTAGAAAAGCCCTAGTGGGTTATATTGGTCAGCTGTGCCCCTTGACCTGAATGAGCTGGAAGTAAACTGGAGGGTTAAAAAATCTTAGTTTGAGGTGATATTCATGTAAAAACTGCAGCTCCAGAGGGTGATGTTCATCTCAGCTGCTCTGGTAAAGCTTGGCTTGGCTCCCAGGAAATCTCAGAGCTCCAAGTGCGGAGCCACAGATGGAACTCTCACAAGCAGACAGTCAGCTACTCTTCTCATTATGGCCTGAGAAATTCCTTGGGCTTTTCCAGGGTTGGAATACCTAGTAAGACTTCATGAGGGCTGTCATATCTGAGCTCTTCATTTTTTTTTATATGGCTCCCTTTTCCTTCATGTCCTGTACTCACTTCTACATGAACATCAGTGGTGGAAAATCTGAGCTTCTACTCGGAGTTGACACTCACTGCATTTGCTGTGTTTTATGAGTAGTTTACACCCACATAGTGAAGTGTGGGCTGTTCAAGGTGCCCAGGGCTGTGTGCCACAGCTGGGCTGGAGGTGCTGCCAGCTGCCCCGGCTGTGTTGCAGGGTGCAGGAGCTGATGTCGGACGAGCAGCGGGAGGCGGGACGGATCCCGCGCACCATCGAGTGTGAGCTGCTGCAGGACCTGGTGGACAGCTGTGTCCCGGGAGACATGGTCACAGTCACGGGCACAGTGAAGGTCTCCAGCACTGAGGAAGGTGAAGTGCAGCATCTGAGGCTGCTTTTTGCCAGGGGGGGCTTTTTTTGGTAGTGCTTACACAAGGACATCAGCACTCGCTCCCCTTCCTTGGAGCTCTCGGTGTTGTAAGTGCATGGAGCGTAAACTTCTTCAGAAATTACCAAACTTGTACAATGAGCAGTGATTTTATGGCATCATTTGCTTAACATTTTCCCTTTAATATCTCCTTCATTTTCCCTTTACTATTTCCTTCAGACATTAGTAGAACTGTCACGCTGTTGTGAAGAAGAGTTATCTTAGTTTAGTCTCCCTAGAGAAATTTAGCAACCCTTTTTTCATTTTTATTTTCCCAAACTGTCACACTGTTGTTAAGGAGAGTTATCTTAGCTTAATCCCCTAGAGAAAACTTTCAACCCTTTCTTTTTTTTCCCAAAGTGAAGAAACAATGTTGTGCACTGCTCTGAAAGAATACATTGCAGATAACTGCAAGGCTCTTTTACTCTGAGATTTCATTCTCTGTAATCAATCTATATAGAAAATTATTAATTGATAGTTACTGATTAATTACTGAGCTACATGTTTAATACTTCTGCACCACGCATCTTTTTTCCCCTCAAAATATTGAGTGGAAACATTTTATATTCACTACAATAATGTAATAATTTAAAATCCCTGGAAAAAATTCATTTATTCTGAGACAAAATTCTCTCTAGGCATATGCCCTCCAGTTCAGCCAAATATTTTATTGTGTATGTAAGTGGAGGGAGCTTCAAAGAACAAGTGTAACTAGAAGCTGATTTTGCATCAATTTTACAAAGTGCAGATGTTCAGTACTTAAATGTGAACGTGGCTGTACATGGTATTTCTGAATTACTTTATGCCATTTGCAGATAACATGAGTAGTTATTGATAGAAAAAAAATGCTCCATCATCCTCTCTGAATTTTTCTAACAGGAGCTTCTAAAAATAAGAATGACAAGTGTCTGTTCTTATTGTACATTGAGGCAAACTCTGTCAGCAACAGCAAAGGACAAAAACTGAAGAATTTTGATGATGAGACTTTTCAGAGATCATTCATGGAATTTTCCCTTAAAGACCTCTATGCTATCCAAGAGATTCAAGCTGAGGAAAATCTGTTCAGGCTCATTGTGAAGTAAGTTATGTCAGACCTAGGCTGGCTCTAGGATTAGACCTGGATCAGTGTGACCACCTTGAGACAAATGTGACAGCTCATCCTAAAGCTGTGAAATGCCTGAGCCTCGTGCAGTAGAAACCACAGAGACCTAACAAACTGCAGTGGGCAAGGGGCTTGGGAGGGAGGGAGGGAGAGAATTGCGCTGAGAATGCTGGGGCTTTGGGAGGGGTTTAGGGATACAAAAAGTTACCTGTGTTCTGGTTCAACCTTAGACACACAGCTCTGGGTAAAAAAGCAATTAGTTAATTTTGTTCCTCACTGTGTAAATTCAATTTACAAAGTACCATTTTGTCCTGCTTTTCTACAGTGAAGGAAAGAGGTAAACTGAGCAGAGGGTGTGAAAGACCCTGAGCTCAGACTAAAAATACTCTTCTACCTGGGATGTCCCTGAGGCCCTCCCAGTGGAGTCCAAGAACACAAAACCAGCTCTTTAAAAGGAGGGTTACAGGTAGTTACTTGATTAGGACAAGAACAGGTGCAGATACCACTGGGAAGCTGCTTCTCCTTTGTCTTTGTGGGGACTCCAGTGAAAAGCTTTTCTTAGTTATTTCTGGTTATCCAAAAATTTCAAGAAATTTGATGCTGCTGCTTTCTTTTGGAAATTCAGCAACAGCTACCCAAAAGGTTTTATGTGTTTATTAAGGTGTTCTGTGATGAGAGAGAGGACAAGTGATGATTTATGGTAATACATGATTTGTCTTCCGCTTATGTTACCTTGTGCTTTGCTTTTCAGCTCCCTTTGTCCTTCAATCTATGGCCACGAGGTGAGTCATTTAAAAACTCTGCTTGCAATTCCAGTTGGAAATGTTTATGCTGCTCCTAAAGGATTCACAAAGCTTACCTGGGGCAGGGACTGTTTTTACAGGTGGCTGTGGCTCACAATCTCTTTTGGTGTCAGGGAAGTTTGGCAGCCTTGTACCCTTAAGTTCAGAGATCCAGAGGGAAAGGTTATTGCAGGCAGTTGCAGGAGCTGTCAGGGTGGGTCACCACCATCAAACACTCACCAGTGTTGGTCTGTACCACAACAGATTGTGAAGGCAGGTTTGGCCCTGGCCTTGTTTGGAGGATGCCAGAAGTTTGTGGATGACAAGAACAGAATCCCAGTGAGAGGAGATCCACACGTTCTGGTTGTTGGAGATCCAGGATTAGGAAAAAGCCAAATGTTGCAGGTATGGTTTCCTTCATTACTATTTCCTGCTTTCTTCTATTTCCTTGTTATCTTGACTTGCAAGTGAGGAGATTCACTCCTTCCTGTCTTCATTTAGCTGGTCCATTGTGAAATAAAGTAATTACTCATTAAATAAATGCAGCTTTAAATACCACGTGAGGTTTACTTCCATTCTGTACTCTATTTCTATGTTGCTAGCACAGGTCTTGGCTTTTTGGGTAAGGGACCTGCTGCTGTGTTTGGGTTTTGATCTCTGCATGACTATGGCAATTAGTAACAGATTTTTTTTCCCTTAAACTGAGTGAGTTTTAAATTCTTTTTCCATGGTTTCTATGAAGTGAAGGAGGGACAGAATTCACCTAGACCTTCTTTAAAAAGTCTTTCTAACGTTGCCCTGTTGCATTAGGATATAATTCGGAATAACTTAACCAGTGATGGATTTGCATGCAAGCATCTTAACAAACAAACATTTAAAATTATTCTTTTGTTGAATGGGGACTCTCCAGCATAGAGTAACTGATTTGTTTTTTTGATAAGAATGCCATCCAAGAGAAGTTACTCCTACTGCTTTGCAGAAGTACTTGTCCTGAAGTTGCAAGGAGTTACACATTTACTCTTGGGCCACGTTCAGTAGAAAGAAACAAATTTGGGTTTACTTTGAATTGTTTCTCTAGAAGGAGGCTTATGAAATGCTTCACTTTGGGTTGGGAAAAAGCCTTTGTTTCTCTCCTAGGCCGTGTGTAACGTTGCTCCTCGAGGTGTGTATGTCTGTGGCAACACCTCCACCAGCTCTGGCCTGACTGTTACCCTGTCCAGAGATGGCACTTCTGGAGACTTTGCCTTGGAAGCTGGTGCCTTAGTGCTTGGAGACCAAGGTAATCCGTGTAGTGCCACAGGTTCTGTGTAGCCACGTGTGAGGGGCAGCAGTGTGTGTGCTGCTGTGTCTCAGCTAAGCCAAAGTGCTGCTTAACCATGCACTAAAAATCTCTCTTTGAAGCACAATACTGGGTCTCCACACCATGGGAAGTTCTGAGCCTCTCCAGTGCCTGCTCTGGGGGCAATTCCTGCTTTCCTAGAGTGTAGGGAAATTCCACTTCTCCAGTTCATATACCAGACTTCCTGTGTCAAAGAACTAGGATTTTTTTTTGTTCTGACTCGATGTCAGCTGCTGGACTCTTACTGCTTTTGAAAAAGGACTCACTTATGAACTACGCTGTCTATTTTTAAAAAGCTTGTTTTGTAATCATAATGAATAATCAAAATGCTGCATCCCCAAGTCAGGCTGAGTTCACAGTGGTTTGGTTGCATTACCATGGAATGCAAACAAAGCTGGAAATGGAGATTTTCCCATGTCTCCTGCAGTCCCTAGGGTTCTAACTTGGACTGATGATGTAGCACTGGATTGTAGCACACTCTTGTCCTTCAGTTATTGTGCTGTCTGACAAGTCTCTGTCCTGTTCTAATTGCTTCCAGGCATTTGTGGAATAGATGAATTTGATAAGATGGGAAACCAGCACCAGGCTTTGCTGGAAGCCATGGAACAGCAGAGCATCAGCCTGGCCAAGGCTGGCATCGTTTGCAGTCTGCCAGCTCGGACTTCCATCGTGGCTGCAGCAAACCCCGTTGGAGGCCATTACAACAAAGCCAAAACTGTGTCTGAGAACCTCAAGTGAGCACTTTCTGAAATGCTGCTTTTAGAATTCACATTCAGGAGCAGATGCTTCTGGCAGTCTTGTAGCTAATGTACAATTGCTTTCTAGAATTTTGTGAACACCAACTTTAATAATTTTTAGTTGGTTTTGAGAGAGAAATCGCTGTTGTACTTTATTCTGAATGAGCAGGACAGGATCTTTTACTTGTATTTGAAGTGGAACAGAGTTGCTGTTGGAACCCTGGGCACTGGGAATTCCAGGCCTTCTGTGCTGACAGGCACTGACCCCCACGCAACCTCTGCATTGACCTGAGGCCCTAGAAAAGGCTCCCAAAATTGAGTGACAGCCCTGGGATTGTGGGGATGGAGTTTGGATAGAAGTGTGTGACAGCACAGGGTGCAAAACTGAGAGTTTAAGGGTTTAGAATACAGGAATAGATCTAAAGCAAGGTGGAGGGTTTAGGGCAGAGGCTGAGCCCTTCTTTTTCACCTTCTTCTTCATGGGTCTGGGTGGTATTTTGTAATTGGGTAGAAAAGTCCACATTGCAGGGTGTTTGGTTATTGAGTTAAAAGTAAAAATACTTTAGGTGTCATTTCATAATTGGACAGTTTATCCTTAAAAGGCCTTGTAGAGAAAGAGGTAGGGGCCATTTTTACTGTTTTACCTAGAACTCACAGCTTGTGAGACTGTGACGTAGATAAGAATAAACATCTGAATCTCTCGAGCATTTAATCCCGACTCTGCCAGAAAAGAAGCTAAAAACCAACAAGCTGCTACAATTTTTCCACTTCTCCAAGCACTCCAAGTCCCTTGTCTTTGCTGCAGAATGGGGAGTGCTCTGCTGTCCAGGTTTGACCTGGTGTTCATCCTGCTGGACACTCCCAACGAGGACCACGACCACCTGCTGTCGGAGCACGTGATGGCGCTGCGGGCCGGGCGGCGCGCCGCCTGCAGCGGTGCCACCCGTGCCAGCTGCCAGGAGCACTCTGTCCTGCAGGCCTCCTCTGACACACCCCTGCTCCAGAGGCTGAAGGTGGGGCTGTGCTGGAGATGCTGCAAAGCACATCTGCTCTGCTGGGTTTCAGTGAGGAGCTGCTGGAGTTGGGTGTAATGATCTGGTATAACGTGATGTAATGATGCTGTTTTACACCACAGTGATGTAAGACTCTGAGATCAGAAGGCTAAAAATGACTCCTTTATTTTGGGATGCATCTCCCTTCTGTACTATTGTACACAGACCAATTGGATTGGTGAAACAAAGGCAAACCTCTTCAATCACATTGGTCAAACCAGAGGGACATCAAGAAGTCCCTCCTGTGAGAAGGAATGAATAACACATGTACAGTTAGAAAAACATTCCTTCAGTTTACAGAATTTCCCTGGGAAAAGGATTTCAGAAAAGCAAAACACCTCAGGCATGGAACCAGGGCTACAGGCTGGGTGTAATCATCTGGTATAAGGTGATCTGTGATGGGGTGTTGAGTCCAAAGAAAGCAGTGTGGAAGCAAATCCCTGGGCATCTGCAACTCCATAGGTTTGGGAAGTATAGGAGAGGAAGCATGTTTCTCATTAGACTTCAGTGATGGCTTTGAGAACTGATATTGTCAAATGTCTTGGGAGAAATACTCCTGCTGGAGGTAAACCCATGCACTTTTGGAAACAGGATAGCAGCAGTGATGGTTTGGTCTTCTCTGGAGTTGTAACAATTGGGGATTTGGATTTTCTCTTTTAGAGAAAGGATTTAACTATATAACCAATTCTATTTGGCATTTCCTGTCACTGCAGATGAGAAGCAGTGGCTGCTTTTTCTGAAATGGCCAAGTGTGTGTGTTTTCATGTCTGAGAATAGTGTGGGGACTTGAAGTTCACTGTTTATACACAAAGCACTAAAGCCCTTATAGTGATGTCCTCACCAGATAAAGCATAAAGATGATGGTTTGATATTAAATTTTTTATTGTATAGAATTCAGACAGAAACCTAACTCTTTTGAATGCTGCTAGATCTCAACAGGAGAAAACTTTGATGCCATTCCCCACCAGCTGCTGAGGAAGTACGTGGGGTATGCTCGGCAGTACGTGCACCCAAAGCTATCTCCAGAGGCTGCACAAGTCCTGCAGGAATTCTACCTGGAGCTCAGGAAACAGAACCACGGGGCAGACAGCACCCCCATCACCACCAGGCAGCTGGAGTCCCTGATTCGACTGACAGAGGTAAATGCAAGCTGGAATGCTTAAGGGATTCAAAGGAAGGAGATTATTCCTAAGGTGCTGCCAAAATCCTGTCATTTTTTACAGCTTATTCACCATTGTGCTTGTTTTGTTCTCTTAAAAAAAATGAGAATGTGAGAGGCTTAGAAGTTCTTAAGAGCTGTTGTTCTTTAAAACTTCTTATAAAGCAAAACACCCTTGAGAATCTATCACAGTCCCCAAAAGGAGAAAAAGTAGGTGCAAGCAGGAACAACCTGCTGCCCACCTTGAAGCTTTTTAGAAAGCTTTTGTTTTCCCTTGCAGAAATCACTCTTTGTGATCTGCTGCTTCACAAGGCTACACTGCTGAAAAGCAAATAAACTCCGAGCCACAGCCTAAAAGTGCAAGTAACAGACTAACAAAAAATAGAAAAATCTTCCTCTAATCCTGTAGGCTTAGGTTCCATCTCTGCTGCTGAAATTTGTGCTTGTATCCCTTTTTCTCATCAGCTGTGATATATCTTAAACCTTTCTGGGGTATTTTTTTCTCTTTTAAGGCACGGTCAAGGTTGGAATTAAGAGAGAAGTCTACCAAGGAAGATGCTGAGGATGTAATAGAGATCATGAAATACAGGTAATAGTATACACCGCTTTAAAAACAAATAAAGCATCACAATGTTATTCATTTGAAACTTCTTTTCTTTGCAAATTCAAACACAGTGAAGAAATCACTTTATCAAGCTTAGGCCCATGATAACTACTATTTGGATTTATTAGCTGCTGTTTAAAAGCTGCCAGCAGCCCTAAGTCAAATAGAGCTGCTGAGCCTTGTGAGTTTGGGGACTCAAATCCACGCATGGTGACTTTTACCTCCTGCTGAGTGTTTTCTCTCCTTGTAACCTGTTTGTAGCATGCTGGGGACCTACTCAGATGAGTTTGGAAAGCTGGACTTCGAGCGTTCCCAGCACGGCTCGGGGATGAGCAATCGCTCCCAGGCCAAGAGATTTGTGTCTGCCCTGAGCAGCATCGCAGAGAGAACCTACAACAACCTGTTCGAGCTGCAGCAGCTGCGCCTCCTCGCCAGGGAGCTGCACATCCGGGTGAGCACGGCCTGCAGCCCCCTCTGCAGCACTGAGGCACTGCCAGGGGGAGATTGCTGCTCTCTGCAATGGCAGACATCACCAATGAGAATCACCTCAGAGCTCCTGAGGGGTTGATTTCAGTGCTTCGCTCCCTCTGCCTCCTGAAAGGACATCTGTTGCTTTTTTAATCTTCTTTTCTGCCAGAGTCAGGATTAAATGCTCAAGATGGTGTTTCTTGTTTGGACTCAGATGTTTATTAATTCTTATCTGTGTTACAGTCTCACAAACCAGGAGTTGTAGCTAACAAACTAAAAATGGCTCTGTCTCTTTCTCTACAAGGCCTTTTAAGCACAAACTGTCCAATTATGAAATTACACCTAAACTATTTTTACTTTTAACTCAATAACCAAACACCCATGGCCCACAATGTGGATTTTTCTACCCAATTACAAAATACCACCCAGACCCATGGAGAAGAAGGTGAAAAAGAAGGACTCAGCCTCTGCCCTAAACCCTCCACCTTGCTTTATATCTATCACTGTATTCTAAACCCTTAAACTCTCAGTTTTGCACCCTGTGCTATCACACACTTCTATCCAAACTCCATCCCCACAATCCCAGGGCTGTCACTCAATTTTGGGAGCCTTTTCCAGGGCCTCAGGTCAATGCAGAGTTTGCTTGGGGGTCAGTGCCTGTCAGCACAGAAATCCTGGAATTCCCAGTGCCCAGGGCTCCAACAGACTCTTTTTGATCCCAAGTTTAGATTTGTGGTGTCTGTGCTCTGTTCCAGCAGTGCAATGCTGCTGTTTCCAACATTTCTGCATGACCTCTGGATTAAATATACCTTTCAGGTTTTCATTCCTCCTTCAGACATCCTAAAGTTTTATGTTGAAAGGAACATCATGGACACATGGCTACAAATGTATTCTGCCCTGTAATTGATTTGCATTCTCTATTATGGGGACTTCAGCCACACTGAATTATCGATAGCTAACTCTACTTTTTGCTCCATTGGCTACTTATTAAAGTTAATTTAATTAATTCTCCCTTCATATATAGAATATTTTTGCCCATTCAAAGTTTTATAGCTGGAAATGAGGGAGAGTTGTAGAAACCATGCTTTTCTGTGGTAGATACAGGACTGGAATTTAGACATCTGTGTAACACTGCAGTAAAAAGTGTGCAAGTAAAGCACAAAACAGGGGAGTGATGGTGTGAGAGCTGGTAGGGGGACAGTTTGCTAAGGAAACTGACCTATTCTGCTTAGCCCACTTTATTTCACTAAGTTCTTTAAATAGTTTATGCTGCCTTACATCAGGTAAGATGTCATTCTCCAATTTGATATTTTTGTCCTTATTTTCCCAGGTGTCTGATTTTGAAAGCTTTATTGGATCCCTGAATGATCAGGGTTATCTTTTGAAAAAAGGTTCAAGAGTTTATCAGCTGCAGACCATGTGAGAAGAGTCACTGTGATGGATTTCCTTGGGATGAAGGATCCTGCACCTGGCACAGCACTGGGCTGGACATTCCCCTGCAGGAAATTAAACTGCAAAGCTGCAACAGGACAAACTGACAGGTGGCATTGCTGCCTGGCTCATCCCACAGCTCTGCTCCTCCAAAGGGGCACCTCATCTCCCTCCAGGAGTGCAAGGTGTGCTTTTATACTTACAGTGCCTTAAGGGACTGCACTTCCAGCATTTCAAGTTCATTTCAAGTCTAGAAATGTTCCCAAAGGTTTGTGACAACACTGTTTTATAGCTGTTACCAAATGACACTTTACTGACTTTGAAACGTGGTCTTTGAAGCCGAGGTTTTATTTGAAATCCCAAGTCTGATTTAAGAAAATATCCTTGTTGCAATATTTAATTTGTAAAGCAGGGATTGGATCTTCCATTAAACTTTTTATGTGAGAAATATGATCTGTTGAAGGCTGTTCAATGGCCATTACAGGATCTGTGACACCAACAGGTTGTGTTTGTTTCTGTGTGACTGTTCTGACACAGAGCAATGTGTGTTCAGCAAGTGCTGAATGTTTCCTGCCTTTGATGAAATCAGAATCATCCTCTGGTGCAATGAAATAAATAGCAGCTGAGAAGCTTTCAGTGGAAGAATTTTAAAAATCCCACAAACAGCAAACTCCTCTCCCTAAATAAAAACTTTTAAAATGTTATTAAAACACTTTTTAAAAAGTATTTTAAAAAATCAAGACTGCAGTGCTGATTCTTCTGCTTTCCCTCTTTCATTTCTCAGTAAGATATCATAAATGAAAAGCAGAAATACTGAAGCTTAGTGCCTCATCCTCTTCATTTAAGGGACAGCAGGGACCCAATGTGCTTGAGACTGAAAACTGGTCAGACAGATGAAATGCTTTAAGTAGGAAATTACAGTTCTACATCGGAACTCTTATGGGGCAAGGTCTGCTCTGGCAGCAGATACTGATTTAGGAGCAAACAAAGCACTGCACCTGGAACGTGAACTCGTTCCTGTAATTTATCCTTGAGACAAAGCGAACTCGGCCAAGCGCGGGCCACAATCAAGTGCCTCGCACAAGAGAGCACTCGCGCTCCCTGACAAGTCTCTAAAGATACAGCAAACCTCCTTCCTCCCTCACGGCCTTGTCGGACAACAGGGTGAGCGCGAGCAGGGAGAGCCTGGGCGGGGAGGTGTGCGGGAAAGAGGCGGAAAAGCGGCCGGGAAGCGCTGGAAGCGCCTCTCCCGGTACCGTCCCCTCAGCTCCGCCGCCTGCCGTAAAGCGCGCGGGCCCGGCCGAGGGGCGGGG
>WEIU01014777.1:114113-139583 GCA_013389925.1 Aegithalos caudatus
GAGGGCTGCCGGTCCCTGGGCGCGCTGCTGAGCGGCATCGCCCAGGTCGCCTTCCACGGCAACGCCGGTATCACCGAGGAGCTGCTCCGCGCCCAGCTCTACCCCGAGGCGCCTCCGGAGGAGTTCCGCGCCCTGCGAGCCAAGATGGGCGGCCTGCTGCAGGTACCGGCGGCGGGGAAGGGGCTGCGCTGTGAGGGAGCCGCTCCCGCGGGGCGTGCGGGGACACCTCCGAGCGCCCGACATCTCCGTCACCGAGCGGACACAGCCCGGGAGCCGGGGGAACGGCCCCAGGTTGTGTCGGGAGGGTTGGGTTCGAGATTAGGGAATTGGATTAGGAATGGTCACAGCGCCGAGCCTGACAGAGCTCGCGGGGTGGTTTTGTGGCAGTGCCCTCACGCACAGGCTGTGCCTCCTGGGCTGTTCTGTGCAGGGCAGGAGCTGGACTCGATTGATGCCTGGGGAAGGCAGAGCTGGAACAGAGACTGCCCAGAGCCAGAGAATAAAGCAGGGATTTATTGAAAGGCCTCCAGGATACACCTTGGGCAGGACAGGGCCTGACCAGGGCTGCACCCAAGGGGGACCCAAAACGGTCACAAAATGGACAAATGGTCACCAGGTCTCACATTTTTATCAGTTTTGGTCCCTGTGCACCTTGGGGTTTAATTGTCCCATTGCAGCTGCAGGCTGTGAGGTCCCATCCTTCTTGTTCCTCCCTGCAGCCCCTTCAGTTGTTTGTGCTTTGGGGCTGAAAGTTGTCCTTGGAGTGCAGCAGGACAAGGATTTGTTTTGTGTCCCTGCTGTGTGCAGAGCTGAGTGACCCTGACTGTGAGCTCAGAGCTGCACCCTGGGCACCACAGAACCTGGGATACAGGGGAGAGAAAACTTAATAAATCCACATAAATTTGCACAGACGTGAAGTAGAAATGCAAGTTTAGTTTTAAATAAATAGAGGATTTAAAGTGCCTGTATTAGCTGGTAAGAGAAGCCCTAAAGCCTGGTTTAAAGTTGAAGTAACATTGCTTTTTGCAAAGTTGGTTGAATTCAAGCCACCACAAAAATGATGTAGCCTTGCTGAAAATTCCTAGATGGATGGAGCAGACAGAATTCTATACCTAGAATTTGTGTAAGAATTTGCATTTGCCTTCACACATCAATCTTAGCTTAGAATTGGCCCAGCGAAACTGTAGAAAATTCGTGTAAATTGGCTAAAAATAGAATAAAAATGCACTACTTGGAGAACACACAGAGAGAGAACTCAAAAAAACACCAATGCCTGTTGTAGCTACAGACACAAACTACTGAGGCCTCTGCTGCTTCTGCATGGGACTTAAAACCTTTATATTTTAGACTTAAAACTTTATATTTATGCTGCTGTGGATTCTGGTTACGTTGCCTTCGTGGGATGGATGTAAGGAGGCAATAAAGGATTTATTTTACATCTACAACTTCAATGAAGGCAGGCAAACCTGTTACTTTCTGACAAGTAACCTCTTAGTGTTATTTTCTGAGAAGGACTGCAGTTTTCTTGCAGAAAACCCCGTTTTGGGGAAAGCACCACCAATTCTGAAGCAAGGCAGTGTCATTTCTATGTTTTTTGTGCAAGAGAGGAGATGTTTTTCCCCTGCTGGAGCTTTTTGCTCTCTGTTCAGAGGGATCAGTGTGGAGCTCCAGGTGCTGAATCCTTGCACGGCCGCTGCCGCCTGGTGGGTGCAGGCACGGCTCCCTGGGCACCTTTGTGAGGCTGCTGGGGAGTTTGAATTCTAATGGAGGGATTTGGGGATTTGGTGAGAGTGGTGGCACTGCCTTTCTGCCTTTGGGAAGGGTCTGTTGTTTATTTAATGATCAGATTCTCTGAAAAGCCTGCAGTGGAGGCTGGGTCCTAAAGGCTGATCCCTTCAGGGCTCTCTGGTTTTGTCTGTGAGCTTTTTTCTCTTAAAGGAAGTGACACCAAAATCCTGTGAATCCTTGCAGGTTCTGTGCTCTAGAGAATCCTAAAAGAACCCTTCTGGTTGTCCTGAGGGTCCTCTTGCCTTCACAGCTGCCAGTTTTTTGGGGGAAGGTTGATATTAGGACATTACTTTGGAAATAGGGAGGCTTAAAGTTCTCTTCCTCCTTTAATATCTCCCTGACTTGAAACCTGGAGGGGTTTTGTGTCACTCTGTGTTTGCTGATAGCAGCAAACTTCAAAAATCATCTCTGTGCTTACAACATTGTGGTCTTTGGGCACATCTCAGCACCTGAAGTAGCAAAATTTACTGCAAGTTCTGCCTTTTCCCTTCCTTGTGAATTTCTGAGCATACTTATTCCAGTTTTGATACTTTATTTTCAAAAATCTGTGTGATGAAAATAACAAAAGCTGGGGAGAAAAAAAACAACCCAACTCTGTTTTTGTTACCTTTTTTGTGGTTTTATTTTTTCCTTTCTCCTCTGGGTGCTGGAGGAAAGGGAGCAAACAGCAGGATGGCAAACAGAAAGTCCAGAAGGAGAGAAATTAATTGTCCCTGTGACTTCATTGGTGTAGTAGTTTGTGTTCTAGGCAGTAAACATGGATCTGGACCATAAATCAACCCCTGGTTTCACTGGATCTGAGCTTAGATAAAGTGAAGGACTTCCAGTACCTTCCTGCATTCCACCTGTGCAAAGCATGGGGATAATAAATGCCACAAAAGCCTCTCATGTTTACTGTAGCAATAAAAAAATTCAATTTTTCTTCCTCTGGATTATATAGAGAGTAGTGCTGGGTTTGTGTTTATAGATTTTATGATCTCTGCTTCTTCCACCTGTTTCCTTTGCTGCCCCTGGAGCTGCTGAATATGCATCAATCAGCTGAGCTCTTTCTAAAATGCCAAACTTATTTTGTAGCAAAATCGTGTTTCTTTATTAAATTAACTTTAAAAAAAAATCTGATTTCTTGTGTGGGATATCCTGGAAGTCAGAACAAAGCCCCAGGAAGGCTGGCCCTGGAGGACAATTATGATTTCAGTCTTGTTCTGTTAATTGTTTTTTTGCCCTCTGCCTTCATCTTCACCAGCCTCCTGTCCCTTAAGGCTGGGGGGAGAAACTGGGGGAGATCAGTTTTTTGTCAATTTTTGGGTTTTTCAAAGGTTATTTCATCCTGATTAAACCCCTCTATTTGTCTGCTTCTTACATAAGTTTAATTTAGAGTATTTTAGCCAGTTTTTTTAGTTGATTTCCACGTGGAGTAATCCCAGTGTTTTCCTTTTGGTGGCAGTAACCTCTTGCATTTATTGAACAGGATCCTTTGCTGCTGCTGGGTTTAAAGTGTCCTCCTCCACTCTCCTGCTTTGGAACAAGCTTTACCTAGGCTAAATAATAATAAAAATGTCATTTATGATTTGATTTGTTTTGTTTGAGTTTTGGGGTTGTTTTATTTTTCACAAATAGTGAGGAAGATACCATCTGTAATAAATACCCTGCTATGTGTAAGGTAGATTAGATTTGTATTGTGCCTGCATCTACTAACTAAAAAGGAAATCTTTTAAGCAAGCTCATTCTTCTTGATTCAGGGAAAAGGAAACAAGCACTGTGTCCCTATTTTCTACCCAAAAATGTGTCCTTGGCAGTGTGATACTTCTCACTCCAGTGAATGGCTGGGCTCATAATGGATAATTCTATTTGTTGTTGGGCTAAGTGAAAATATATTAATAACTTGGCACAGAATTTTGTGAGAGAGGGAATGTCTCTAGTGTTATAATAGGACACACACGAGAAAATTGTTATCTGAAGTGAGGTTTGCTTGGAACAACTAAATAAAATTCCTATCCTTTTTTTAAAATAAATTTAGCAAAACACCACTATTATGTAGCTCAGTCATCTGAGCACAGCTCACTGCCAGCTCACCAGTGTCTGCTGTTGCAGCATACATTTTCTCATGTAAACTCTAATCCCACAGTTATTGCTGCTTCTTTTTTCCTTTTTCCCCCATTTTCAGCATTGTCTTAGGAGGATAAAAAATGTAATATTCACTGAGACCAGCACCTGCTGTATTGCAGTGATGAAAACGTGCATGGGCACCATCCCAAAGCATCCTTACTGCTTTTCATGTGAGTCATTGCAGCTTTTCTGTTGGTGTAACTGTGGTCACTCCACAAGGGGCTGGCACAGCTGGCAGCTCACATGAAGTGGAGGTGAAAATTCCTGAAAACAATGAAATGGAGAGGAAGGTTGGGTGCAGAGAGTTGGAGAACATTGCCAGCAGTGAGAAGATCAGTGCTCCACTGCCTGGAGCAGCAATTTGTTGCTTAGGTATGTCAGCTAGAAAGAACAATGTGCCTGCATCATTACAGATTTCTTGTTTTTAACGACTTTTCCCTGATTTCTCAGGTTGCAAAGGTTGGGATTTGTGTTGTTAAAGCCTCTCACACTTGTTCTCATTGGTGCTGTGATCCCTGAGGTGTGTGGGAGGTGTGGGATTTGGAGGTGATGGAGTTTCAAACAGCAGGGTGTGAACAGGGAGCCTGGACATTGCAAACCTCACCTACAACTGCAAATCCTCTGGGCACACACAAACAGAAGGGCTCCCACCATTATCAGAGTTCATTTAATTTAATGAGTGGTGTTTTCTGTAAATCCCATGGGATTGTGGAGTGCTGATGTGCTGTGACTGTGCCACCTCAGTGAGAATGGCTCACCTGAGGTTTAATGCTTTACCTGACCTTTTGCAATGCCTTTTTTTTTATTTTTGAAGTTAGCTACAGAAAAGTGGTAAATTAAATAAACGTCATCAGATCTGAGTCACTGATCTATACCAGGTGTGGTAGGCTCTGTATTGCCCAAACAAGAAGCAAATCTCTCTCTCTCCTAATTAAAATGTTGATTACATCTCTGCCAGCAGAACTCTGGTTGCTTTGCCCCACTTGTGGAGGTTGGTGCTCCCTGGGTGTTTGTAGAGCAGGCAGGTCAGTACTGGCTGATGCCTCACACCATCTCTTACTTTTAGGATGCCCTGCTGCATTTAAATCTGTTAATTACCACTTAATGAACTTGCAGAACTGCGTGCTGCTGAGAAAGTTGGGTTCCCTGGTGGTGGCAGTGCTTCCTGTCCTGCTGATTGCCACTTTCCCATCCAAATGTGTGATTTAATTTGTTGCATTTGTAGGAGTTCTGCAACTGTGTAACATTTTCATCATTAATGACGTCATTTCTCAAAAAAAAAACCCAAACAAAACCAAAACCCTACAGGTGTGATTACCAAAGTTCCATTTATGTGTGTCTGTGATCAGCATATTCTGTGTGTAGGAGTGTGTGTGCACACAAACACCCTCAAATAGAAATATATTGATTATGCTGAAATTCATTATTCCAGCCTGATCCCCACAGTGCTTCTCTTGACCTTAACAGGAGTCTCCTCTGATTGAAGAACAGGGAGGCAGATCTTGTCTTTGAAGAGCATTATTCCAAATTAAATGCTCCTACTCTGGTTAATTAGCATTCATCAAAGACATGCTATATGGAATATATTTGAAAAGGGAGAAGGGCTCCCTTAGGCTTCACATGTAGATTTGTGCCTTGATTTCTGTACCACTGAGGCTCCATTCCCTATTCCCCAAAGTGTGTGGGAAATGCTGCAGAGGGTACAGGAGCTCAGTGCCATCATCTCACAGCACTGGTGATTTCCTGGCCTACTTTGAGTTGTCTTTCCTCTTTTAAAAGGGAAGAATTTGAGCTGTTTAATCTTCAATTTGATGCATAAAGAAAAACTAAAAGGAAAAAACTCAGTGCTGAAGTTTTGTTCTTTTTTTTTTATATGGTTCTCTAAAAATGGTGTCTCTTCCAACTGGTGTGAAGGAAGATTAGTTCTTGCTTGCTCCAGGAGCCAACTGATGGTGTCAAGGAAATAAAAATATTGATTTCAACCTTACTGGTCTCATGTGAGGCTGCCACACAGCTGAGCAGATAACAGACCTTGCTTTCTTCAGAGAGAGTGCTTAACACACAGAATAACACTCCAGCAGAAATGCAGGAGCTGTGCTATGTATTGGAGCCAGGGAAGTTCACAGCTAGTGCATGAAAAGGAAATTTGGATGGCACAACTCAAGCTTTTTATAAGCTGAGCATCTGAAATTTTTCATTCCTTAGCTACAATCTTGGCATGGTGTAATTTTGACTGTGCTGGTGTGTAGCAGCTGGGTACAGTATATCCAACAACTTGCTAAAAAGAAATGCAGGCAAGACCAAAAATTTTGTATGGTATGGCTAGAATCTACTTGTATGGTTAGAATTACTGCAGTTTGAAGCTTGTACTCTGGATTTCTTCCAGTCTGGTGACCAAATATGATGGAGCCGGACTTCTTCAAAGTTTGGATAACCTTTGTTTTTTAATTAAAAAAATAAAAAATAAAAACTTCAGTGGCACAAAGTGTCAGGCACTGCAAATATTCCACAAAGTCATTTTTCACTGATGTTTTAGTCCTAAAACCCAATGGGACAGAATTTGCAGGGAAGAACATCTGACAAACCCTGGGCAGCCAGGATCAGCTGGGAGGCTCCAAGGTCATCCCTGGGGGATGATTTCTTTTGAAGGCAGGGCCTAAAATACCTAGGTTTTAATTCTGTAATTATCACTATAAATGTGTGCTTTTATACTGTGGATTTTAAGAAAAGGAATTAATTTATAGAGTAAGAAAGAGTGAGTGGAACATTGATGGCCTCTGTTGTGAAGGATTAAGGGTTCATTCTTGGGCAAACCAGGCTGGCTTGGTTGGTTTGTTTTGTGGGCTTGTTTTTGTTGTGTTTCCTTTGTTTGTTTGTTTTGAGGGAAAGGCATTTTTGCTTTGTATTCTCAATACCTGAAGCTTAAACACAGTAGTTTTCCATCATTTTGTACCATTGTATTTAGCAGTCATAAACAAGGAAACCAAATCTTCCTTTACTTACTTTAGCCACCCAATGATTTAAAATGAAACTGTTTGAACAAAGTGAGTGAGATTTGGCCTTTTGCTTTGTTTCCAGTGCATGAGCACCTGGTTGTGGTTGATAGCCCAAGATCTAATTCAGAATATTCTATCTTTTATCCAGTTGGTAGTTTTGGAATTGTGTGGCAAGCCTGGGACTCCCTCCTCATTCTGAGTGGAGTTCAGTATCTGTTTATCTGCTGTGTTTGAGGACTGCAAGTTTAATTTTTAAAGGTGACAGTGATCTTGGAATGCATTTTTTTTTTTATCCTTCTAGTTTTTTGACATATTCTATATTTACCTCTTTAAAATAGACTGCAACAATCTCATGAAAACAAGACATAAACTATACTCTTTAGAGAAAATGTGAAATAACAGCCAACTTGTCCAAACAGTTTTTAGCCTTAAGTGTTTTTCTAACTAGTTAAAAGATATTTTTGTAATCATGTCATTGTGCATATGTTAATACATTCCCAAAAGCGTGTTTTTTCACATCTCCCTCTCTTCCCCAACAATAAAAAGTGGCAATACAAATACAGTTTGAGCAAATTCTGTGGGGTTTTTTTTTTCCAAATAAGGTTAGATTTTTTTTTTTTGGTTGAGATGTTTTGGGTTTTCTGCCAAAAGATTTCTACCTCAGCTTGGTGGGTAGTTTTTCCTTCCCTTTCTTTGCAGTCTCTCTGAACTGTGATGCCAGGATTCTGAAATATGTTTTGAAGCAGTATCTGTGTGAAAGGCAAGTGATCAACAGACATTTCTACTCCTTGTCTGACATTTACACTGCTTTGTTGTCTCTCCTCAGACTGTCACATCAGATGTGCTGTTCTGTCAGACTCTTTTTGCCATTGCTGCTTCAAGAGTAGTTTTTATTCCCTTCTGACAAGCTGTTTGTATAAGTACCTTTTAGTTTTACACAGTCACACGTGGCAGAAATGTTTTATGTGCTTGGATTAGTTGTGATTCCTTTTTTGTTTTTTTTTCATTCAACTTTTTGACATCTTTGAAGTGAGAAAAACGTTTGTAACTCCCTTTTTCTGTCTAAGGAAAAATGGTCCATTTACAATTTACATTTGCTTGGCAAGGAGGGTGGGTTTGTTCATTTTATGACATGTTAAAAAATCTCTGAAAAGTGAGGTAATCAAAGCAGTCATTAATCTTTAAGGGGATTCTACTGGAGAGTGCTCTGCTTGATGTCTTAGCTGTTTCATCACATCTTTAACTTTCTCCTTCCCCAAAATGTTAATTCTGTTTAGTGCAAAGATGATTTTTGATACAGGGAATGGCAGCTGAGTCTTTATGGGAAGGTGAAAGATGATTTCTTCCCCTCTCCCTTTGGCCTTTGTCCCTGATCAGGTGATGTTTTCCAGCTCCAAGGATGGAGAGGAAGATTTACAGGTGTGATTCCTGTGCTGGGCAGTTTGACCTGCTGCTCCTTTCTCCTCATCCATGGGGAACTTGTTTTGTGTTTCCCTGAGCTGACAGGAGGGAAATCCATTTTCCCTGTGCTGAGAGGAAGCCCTGGTGCCTGGGATGCTGAGGCTGGGAGTTTCCCTCTCAGCTGTCAGCCCTGTCAGAGCAGGTGCTGAAGGAGCAGATGGCAGAGCACTGTTGTTTTCTGTGGTCTGGGAGCTCGTCTCCTTTCCTGGCTGATCCATTTGCTGCTCTGGAACACCTCTGCAGGGTTATGGGCAGGGCAGGGAGTGCAGAAATCCTTCTCCTTCCAGGCAGGACCTGGGACTCCAGAGTGGCAAGGACAGGTAATGCACAGTGGTGCTGGGGAAGGAGGAAAGCAGAGACTGCAGTGAGGATTTGGCACAAAAAGGGAATAGATGGGAACAATGGAGGGATGAGGCTCACCCAGTTCATGTTTTCACTGCTGGAGCACCTCTGCTTCATGCAAGCCAAGGGACACATTAGCTGAGTTAACCATTAACTTGTAAGATGGACACAATCAAGGTACTCTGAGTAAAAGCAGAAGTTTAATTCATGACACTAACTCTATTTCTGTGCCTGGTCCATAATAAAGCAACTTTGTGCTGATGTCAGTGACAGGATCAGTGCCTGCAAAGCTCCAATAAGCTCTGCTAATGTCTGCACCATCACTGCACTCAGGGCAGGGCTACAAATCTACAAATTGGGGTTTTTTTTCTGTGTCTTCAAAATGTGAAGTGCTCCAACTTCTATTTTTAACTCTCCTAAGTGAAATGAGATTAAACATGAAGCAGTAGTCCACAGCAGCAAGTAATTTTCCCAGAATGATTGTGGAAACCTGATAAACACAGATCTCTTTTATTGTGAGAGAACAGAGGGGGAGAAGAAAAGGCAGAGCACGTGGTCTCCTAAGGGAATGACAGGTCATGTCACCAGTTCCAGGACTGTCACTGTGTCTGTATCTCCTTTCCTGCTTTTACTCCCTCCCTTGAATTTTTATTTTTTCTTAATTTACCATCTGGTATCTTCTGTCCTATCTGGATTTCTTTCTACCTTTTACTTACCTCTCTGTCTTTAGCAATAGTCCATTAAATGGCTTTCATCTCTTGAAGGTTCTTGTTTCTCAATCCAGCCCCTTCAGGACTTTTTTTTTTTTAATTTTTAAAATTTTTTTAATTTTAATTTTACAATAATGTAACTCCTGAAGATCAGTGTGTTCTCCCAGAAAACAGCTCCCTGCTGCTGAAGCACAGTTCAGGGAGCAGCATGTGTGTGTGCACATTCATTTCAAAAGAGGTGGAACCTCTCCAGCCTGTCTGTAATACATCTTAAAGAACTACTGGAAATGTGACATTTTTTTCCCTCCACCCCAAGTGGCAAAAATGTTTTCTAAGCCACAGCAGAGGATTGGACATGAGTGAGGAGAAAAGTGGTGGCAAAGTCTGGGATGTTTTTTTTTCTTTGCTGTAATTCAGTAGAGTACAGGTCAGGTTGGGCAATGTATATTTGTATTTTTAATTTCAGTATGTTTATATTTTTAATCCTCCTATTTCACCCTTGTTGTTGCAAGTACATCTGTTATTAACAGAGCTTTTGTTTTGTTTTGTTCCGTGTTTTATCTCCCTCCAGCCTGTCCACTATCTGTGCTTCTGAGAAGTGCTTTCTACTGCCTTTTTTCTTGTATAACTCTTCCCCTTTCTATTTTAAATAATACAAGTGGTTTGAAAACTTACTCAGGAAGGAAGGGCTGGTGCTTTTTTTATGTTTATTCCTTAAAATCCAAGCATTTAGTGTCTCACAATCTGATTCTGCAGGCATCATTTGGGTATCTACCTATGACTGTTGTTCTCCTTGGTTGGGCTTGTGCTGTTTTTGTTATTATTGCTTTTGTTATTCTTGTTTTGTAAGTGCTGTAAAGCCTAGACAGAGTAGGCCCATGGTATAAATGCATATTATAAAGTTGGCTTTTTCCAAATATTAAAATGAATGCTATATGGATAATGTGGGATGGTTTTACTGTATTATTAACAGAGTTTAGAAACGTGACAAATGTATATTTCCTTTTTGAGTTGTAAAGACTTTTTAAATAACATTTAAAACCAGTCAAACCAGTTGACCAAACTGAATCAAACCCCTAGCAGAAGGGAGGATTCCTGAATTAACTACATCAGGATAGCACTGAACCAAAAGTCACAAGAAGGAATTTATTGATCAGACCCTGGTATTATCAGAAGAATAAGACAAAAGACGAGGCACCACCAAGAACTTTCTCTAATAAAATGTTCATTTGGTGACATGGGACAAGCTGGGGGAGGACTAAAACCAAGGGAACATCTGAACTCAAAGGAATGTTTGAAAATGTTGAATATGGAACATAGTGATCCTTAAAACAAAGGTTTCCAGGAGGCTCAGGTTGTGTCACCTCTGCTGGCTGCCTGCTTTCATCAGCCTCTCATCCTCCTGTGTCATCAGCTGCACCTTCACACAGCAGAGAAATGATTCCTGCTGCAAGGAAATTTAGGAAGTGCTGTTTGGTGGTGGGGGGAGTTCAAACAGGCTCCTGGAAGGGGCAGGCTGGAGGAAAAAAATGTTGTGGTCGCTTCACACGCTTTTAAAAACTAATGCTAAGATCTCTTTTGTGTTCAGTTGTAAGCTAGGTAAAGAAATAGCCAAGTATTCACTCCTCTGTGATTGAATTTCCAAGCAAAAAGAGTCATTTTAGCAGAGAACAGGGTTTGGTGAGCTTGTATGCAAGAATAAAGAATAAGTTGGTGTTTAGGGATTTCTGCTTGGTGGGAATTGTGGGGCTGAAGATGGAGGAATCACTGAAGTAGCATGAAAGTGACCCATTGAGAAGAGTTTTTTTTCCTTCCCTGTGCCAAATTGGCAATGTGGAATCGAGCTTAATAAGATCAGGAGCACAGGAAGGATGTAATTCTGCCTGAAGCTTCATCATCCACACACACATTTTTCCCATCTGCAGTAGCAGTTCTGTAATTTTGGTGGTGTTGTGTGTTGGGAGTCTTCCCATCCAAGAAGAAAGCTTGATGAAAATCAGGAGTCAAATTCAAAAATATTTACAAGCCTACTGAACCTCTGACGTGTTGAGTGGGTTGGAATTAAAAAAAAAAAAAGTTGGAATAAAAAAATCCTTGTTGCAGGAGACCTGATACATACTAGAAAAAAATAAGCTACAGGGTTTAAACAACCTATGTATTTATTAATCTCTTAATGGTTCACAGGTTCAGTGGTTCTTTTCTCTTAGCAAACTGTTTGATTGCACTTTCAGCTTTCACTACGGCTCCATAAGAGGCAAATAAAAGTAATATTGGGACATGGTGTGGAATGTGAATAAAAGAATTCTTGTGATCTCCCATGGGGTCGATGAAACTTAAAGATGAGTTAAAATCTTCCTACTTTGTGGTAGAAATACTAAATATATTAAGGTCACTTGTGATTTCTCACCTAGAAATTTGTAGGGGGTGTAGAGGCTTTTAGTCCTGGGTTTTCTTTTTTCCCCAAAAAGATGGATCACCATTTCCAAGTGCAGACAGCCTGCAGGCTGTTGTATCTAATTTTATCTTAATTCTGATTCTCTGGAGAGCTCTTGGGCTGTAATAAACAGTGTTTGTGAGGCTCAACTGCTTGAAAACCTCCACTGTCTCCAGAAACGTGGGAAAATGCTGTGGACTTTGCTATGCAGGGAGCATCTGTGGGAACAGCTCATTTATTGCAGGGCTGGAGATCTCAGCAGCCCTTGGGAGAGGCAGAAAGCACAGGGTTAGAAGATGTTGGGTTCCTCCTGGCAGAAGCTGCTCTTTGCAGGAGAACACTCTGAGCTGCTTCTCTTCCCCTGCTCTTTGCCCCCAGAGCCAGCAAATGTTTATTTCTGAGGCTGGTAAAGGAAGGAGATGCAGGCTGGGGTGACCCAGGGTGGGTTTGTGTGGTGAAGGTGTTGGGCTGAGGGAGGTTCCTTGGCATGTCCCTCCTGTCTGGGGTCTGAGGAGTGGCTCTGTGTTTGTAAAAGCACATGAATGGGAAGGGCTGTGATGCAGGAACAGCCTTTACCCCACCTCCCAAAAATGTGAGAATTCAGTGTCACAGTCCTTGGCACTGAATTGTTTCCTTGAGCTCGGGTTGCTTTGTGTGCAGTTCTGATGGCACTGGAGGAAAAGCCTCCACGTGCTGCTGTGTGCAGCTCTCAGAGCTCCTCTCTGCTGCTTGAACAAGGGATCTTTTATTGCTGAGAATGAAATGTGGTTTTCTTCCTCCAGTGGGTTTTACCAATTGTTGTTTCTCCCTAGCATTGCGTGCCTGTCAGGCTTTATTTCTCAGAAGAGATAATGAAGTCTGTTTTCCTGTTCTGTGTACCAGGGCACATGTCTGATGGATCTAATTAGGCTAATACACAACTCTCCAGATTATCAAATATTGCTTCATTAAGGAAATGGTATTTGAAGTCATATTTTTATTGGCTGAATTGTGTTTGAAGACGTAGTGGGTATGTGTTGAAGGAGAACACAAGGAGAATTCAGTATGACCAAAACTTGCTGTTCAAGAGCATCTGCCCAGCCTCTGGAAATGGAAATGTTGCCAGTCACTGAGGGCAGGATTTGTGTGCTTGTGATATGATATACTGTCCATAAGCTGTGCTCTCTAGGATGGAAAAGAAAAATTCTGTTCAATCAAATCACAAAATATATAATGTGAAGAAATTTTTAATATCTGATGGTGTTGTCTTACAGACTCTAGTTCTGAAATAGGCTTTTCTTACTTAGACATTTAAGTGAATAGTCATAGTAAAATTAATTTACATTTTGCACTGGCACAGAACAGCTGTGATTCTCTACATTCTTAAGAGAACTTTTCTGCTTTTTGCTAGTTTTTTTATTTTATTTTTACGTTGAAATGGTAAATTACTTGTGATTACCAACAACACCTGAAATCAGCTGAGAGTATAAAGTCTCTGTGACATACTGATGTGTCACTAACAGTACAGGGACTGAAGGTATGGCAGTCATTCTGCATTTTCAGGGCTGTCTGGACTAAATAATTGACATAAATAAGATGTATCACTCTAGAACCAATGGTTTAATAGCCTGAGAGGGAGACATAATCAGATAAACTTTATCTGTGTCTAGTTATAAGCACAGAAAAACATTCATATTCCAACTTAAATCAGTCCTTAGAAATATCAATCAGATCTATTTGCTATAATTTGATATTTTGTGTAACAAATGAGCTTTGTTAAAATTAATAGAAAGAACTGTTTGTAATGCTATGCAGGATATGACTGGAAATAGAATTTTTTGCCAAGTTACATTAAAACATTTCCCCAAGCTGAAGAAAATTCTGAACTGAGGCCCTTCATATAAGCAGTGGAGTAGAACTGCATTTGTTTAAAGAATGAATTGTGTAAATGTTCATGCAACAAGAGACCAAGAAGATCAGCAAAGACTTTAAATATTCTTTCATTTTTTTTGTCCACAGTGAAATGTTTCCAAGTTAAGATGAAAAAGAATACTAAAATGAGTTACTGTTCTTATGTGACTTGAAAGCCATTATAGCTGGAGGGATTTGTGGAGGAATTTCAAAGAAAATATCTCCTTTAATTAATATCTTCATGAGCTATACCAAAATATAACTCATTGATTGTTTGTCCCCACTTCCAGTTAAATTTTTAAAGGGAATTTTTAAGTAGTACTCCTATTTGCAAGAAGAGAGATTTTCTAGTCTGAGTGATGAATTACAAGGCTGTATTATTTAAGGTATACATTATCTGATAAATACTCCTCCAAAATGCATTATAATTGTTACCTTTTGGGTTCTTGGCTGTGTGCAGTAAGTTTCTTTTATGTGTAAAGTAGAAAAGCATCCATACTGTGTGTACATGTGTGTCTGAGGGAGGGATAAATGATGGCTAATTATCCTCCATGGTTTCCTTCCTCTGCTTTTACCTGGCATTCTTTGGGGAGCAAACTATATCAGGATGCTTATAATACATAAAGTGCAGAGTTTTTAAATGTAGCTCACACCAGACCTTAATTAATTGTCAGTCCCTTGATGATCTTCACCAAATAGCCAGGTTGAACTGTCCTTTATATGCTCTGGTAATATTGGTTTGTGTTCCTTGTGCTTGAAATTTCAAGTTTGGTCATAAAGTCAGATTTGTACCACGTGTCAAGCACTGCAAGGAACTTTGTGTCTGCAATTTTTTATCAGCTCAGAAGGGCACTGCCAGAAATCTTGCTGCATCTTGCAAAAAGGGTTGTTGTACAGAGAATGAGGTTAAAAAATAATTCCAGAGGGTTACAAATGTGAGATGTCCAAAGGTTATGGACTCAAGGCTGGAAAAGGGGTGCCTGGTATCCCCATGAACCTGCATTAGGGTCACACCTAACACAGCTGAGCAGTTTTGCCATGACACCTTAGCTTCAATCAGTGCACAGGACACAGTTTGTGCTCTTGCTTTCTGCACAGGAATGAAACAGAAGGCAATTTTCTGCACAGCTGAGCTGAGGAGAAAGCCTGCCTCTGAACTTGATCTTTTCAGGGCTTGCAGAAGGGGCTGGGGTCTGTGTGCTTGGTTCACCTGCACTCCTGAGGGGTACACGAGCAGTAGCTGGTGTGAAAAACATCAATGTGGAAAACATTAAAGCAGAAAATACACAGAAAATACAGTGTGAGATGTGGCTGTAGGAAAGGACTGTAAGTCTGAATAGCTTTTCTTCTGAAAATGAAAAGTGCTATTTTCACTTCCAGCATAATGAGTTAGTACAGGATAATTACCTCTTAAGTTAAATATTTCTGATATAAAGCAAGCAGTATGTACCAATATGTCAAATGCCCCACAGAAAAGCCAGAATGGTGCAGTAGGCAGCTCAGAATTTATAATAAAATCACAGATGCTCCTATGAAGCTGGAGCTTTAACAGAGCCGAGGGTTTACTTGTAGTGTTGATTGCCATTTCTTTTCTCAATCACCTAACAGATGGCAGCTGATCTATTGTGAAAGCAAGGCAAGGCAGCTCATCCCTGGTAAAAAAAACCCACTAGAGACACCTCAGATTTGAGATTTCAGATGAGAGGCCATGTGAGGTGCAGTGTGTGTGTGTGTGTCCAGCCCAAAGCCACACGATGTCACCCCCCTGGCTAAAGGAATTTCCCCCAGTGCCTGGAGTGCAGCTGTAGCAGTGCCACGTCCAGCAAGATGGAATCAAGGCAAATCCCCAGGACTGGCTGCACTTCACCTTGCTGTGCTCCACATCAGGGAGGTGCTGTGTTCATTTTGGGGGAAGTTGCATCCATTTTGTGTGAAAATGAAGCAAAAGCATCTGCCTGAGATGACGATGGGGAAACTTAACTACAGCTTCCTCTTTTCACCTCCCATCCTCCCTTCCTGGCCAGATATAGTAGCAGCTATTGCCACTTAGGCAATGCAAATGCAAGGCTGTGGGTTTATCAATTTTGAAAAAATAGATGGAAAAAACTGAGTATCTATATAAAAAGTGAGTTTTAGGAATAATAATAATAATAATAATTTCTATTGCTGGACAGGGAGGAGTAAATGACCCCTTCCACTCCGTTGCAAAATACAAATCAAGCCTGACAAAGTCCACCAATGCTCTGAAAGAAGCTGGAGTTAGTTGTTAAAGGTTTTTGTGCCTTAGGGATAGACTAACACAGGTGGAAAAAAGCAGTTGCATTTTGCATTTTGAGTGTCCCTTGAAGGACTGGTGCTGCTGCAGGCCCTGCTTCACTGGTGCAGTTTTGGTTGCTGGTGTGTGCTGTGGAGGTGGCAGATGAAGCTGTGGGTGCTGCAGTGGGCTGGGCTGTCCCCTCACTTGTGCCAGCATTCCTGTTCCTGCCCCAGCAGAGCAGTGCCAGACCTTGCACAGGGTTTGCAGCAGTGTCCATTTGGGAATGCCTGTGGCACAGTGGGGAAAGGAACAGCAGGCAGGGAGAAGGCTCCTTGTATCCCATAGCAGTGCTGGATTCCCAAAGGGAATTGCTGGTGCAGCTGCTGTAGGGCAGGAATCTGGGCTAAGCAGTGCACACTTGCAAATTGAGTTTTAATGAAAGGTGGCAGGTTATTTGCATCACCTACTTTGTTTGCACAACCCCTTTAAGATCCAGTATTTGTCAAACCCTAAAGATGTGACCCTTCAAGGCCTCCAGTTAAACAAGCTTTTCTCCCTTTTTACTCCCTTGATTTTCCTACAGTCAATTGCTTCAGCAGACATGGATTCGAACCAGCTGGAAGCTTTCCTCACTGCCCAAACCAAAAAACAAGGTGGCATCACATCAGATCAGGCTGCAGTCATTGCAAAATTTTGGAAGAACCACCGGACTCCAATCCACGAGAGCCTGATCAGCCAGAGCCGCTGGGATGGTGTCTTGAAGAACATCAGCTGGAGAGTGGACCTGAAGGCACAGCTGAGGCACATTGAGCAGATCAACACTCCTGTTGCAATAGTTGAAATGGAGCTGGGGAAAAATGGGCAGGTAAGCTTCCTTTTGCAAAATATCTAAAGCTGCTGGTGTGGCTCTGTGTGCACTCTGAGGTGTGTTAGCTGTCGCTGAGCTCGCTGTGTCCAAATCAAGGCAGCTGATTTGTCACCACCCAAACTGGGCTCCATCTTTGCATACAAAGAAATATTCTGGGTGGTGAATGGAGATTTTGCTTGCAGTTTTCTTTTTTTTTTTTCATCTCTTCATATATGTATTGACAGCTCTCTTGACATTAAGCTTGAAAAATCAGAGGATGTAGAAATCAAACATGATCTTGTAATTCCGTTTGTATGCCACGCACTGCAAATTCAATTAGCCTTTCTTCCTTTTAATTCCACGCTAAAATTAGTTAAAACATGCAAAGTAGGAGCTGGAAAAGAGTGAAGTTCACAAATTACCTTTTAGAACAAATGAGGGGAAAGACTCCTTTTTATTTTACATAACAGCCATTCTTCTGTTAGTAGTACATCCTTATTACCTGTCACATTATGCAATCTGGCCTTATCTGCCTGAAAGATATCTCTATATAAATATATCTATCAATGCTGAACACTGCCTTCCTTTTATTATCTTTATAGTCCATAGGAATGTGCAGCTAAAGGCACAGCTTCCCATCTTCACATTTACTGCTGTTTTCTAACAGGAAATGTGTTTCAATGTGCTATCTTTTCTCTCTGCTATGTTTTAGTAAATTTTAAAACTTCATTTCTTAGCAGCAGCTACTGCAAATCATACCATGAGCTATTTGGGCATTTTGATGTTAGTAGTTAAGGTTTAGCAAGGCTCCTTGTATTTTATAGTATTTTAATAGCAAGAGTACCTGAATTAGGAATACCTCAGTCCACAGATATGTGCAATAATGGTGTGTGGCTTCAGGTTTTTTCCTGACCTCAGAGAAGTGGAGTTTTCTGCTCAGGATCTTGAGATTGAAAATGATTATGTTCTATAAGCAGCAAATGGAAAAAGGTTGCTTTGGATAAAAAGGTTACAGGGAGCACATTTTAATGAGTACATTGAGTACATTAGTGAGCAAATGGGAGAAATACCTACATCCATTAAAAAATGCATCCTTAACTCAGAATCGCTGTTGTGTTTCATAAGGGGATTATGTAGTTAGTGACTCCTGGTTTGAAACTGTTTTTTCCCCCAGTAATGGATTTTTACAGTAGCATCAAGCATCAAGGACATTTATATTTCTTTCACCCTCTGCAGAGTGAGTCAGGGGATGTGAACATGGAGGAAGAACACACATTTCTGAGAGTTCTGAGTAATGTCTCTTACTGAAGAGCCCCACTACAAAATCAAAATGAATTACTTCAGCAATGCCCCTTCATGCTGCAAAGGGAAGTGATTGTGTAAATGCATTTTTGGAACTGCCATCAAACACAATTTTGCCTCCTTCCCTAAGGATAGCAGTGAGCTGTGGCAAGCCTGACACTTGGTGTGAGTTAAACTGGTGCTTACCAAGGCAACCAGGGAGTAATTAGCATTGTCACCACATGGAGTAATTAGCATTGTCACCACTTGAGCCAAGGAGCTCTGGTTTCACATAGCTTCTAGCTGTGGAGTCAATAAATTCTCTGCTGGAAGTCTTTGGATTCAGGCACTCTGCATCAGGCTGAATGCTCCTGTGGTGGGATGAGCTTTGGGAAAACACAGGGGATGTCCTGGAAGGATTGCTCACAGAGACTCCTACTGGAGATTGCACACTGGATCCAGCCCACTAACTTGAAACTGCCATGTTTTATAGTCTTTATAAGTATTTTTACTTTATTGTTAGCACATCTCTTCTAAACACCAAGTTTTGTAGCACATCAAATACACATATACTGGTACCTTTGTTAAGTTTAGCAGAGAAGATGTTTTCTAAGTTGTCAGCCATAGATGGGATATGATGAATAATGAAGATGTGGCTTTGAAGAAGAAAGCTGGCTGATGACTCAGGAGTAAATTATTCACAACAGACTGTTTTCATTTGGACACATGATAACAGGGGAATATACAAATGCATTGATACGTGATGAATTGACATGAATATTTCATGGTTCAGCAGAAGCAGAGAAATGCTCTGTAGGAAATGTACCTTTCCAGGAGTCACTCTGATTCTTCTCAGTGTTTCTGGGTTGGATTTAGGTCTCTGCCCAGCAGAAGGCCAGGCTGCTTGCTGGAGCATCTTTCCATAAATAACTTTGCTTCCTGCTTGCCTTCTCTGGATTTTAGTCAGTCAGCTCTTCCATCAGGGGAAGACTCTGTGTGTGAGACCTGATGTGGTTGGGAATGGGGAACTGAAAGTGACTGCTTCATAAATGCCACTACACTGAGTTTATGTGAATTTTGTCAAATTCTGTAAATGTTTCCTGGCTGGAGAGAGATGTTTCTGGCTTTGAGACTCCATCACAACATGCATGCATTAATTCTTGCTAGCCTTGCTGTTACTGATTTTAAAAGAAATGTACCATTTTCCCTAAGTGCACTTAAAAACACTTCTGTTGAGGAACATTTGAAAACAGCATGCTCTGAACTTGGAAAAATTTGATTCAGGGTCTGTAAACTGCAGTTTGAACTCTTCTGCAGTAAAGATTTTACAGCAACATTAAAAGTTTCCTTTATGCTGGTGTTGTAGTCTTTACAGATCCTGGCAGATCTATATTGGGATGAAAGGCAGAAGAACAAGCTAGCCATCAGCTTTGAAAGCCCATTTTCTTTAACAATATGACTAAAAATAAAATGACAAAGCAGTTGCACTTTAACCTGCATTTGCCTTCATCTTGTGTTACTTAGTGCTCATCACTGCTGGTTCATTTCTTTCCATTTGAGCAGCACAATGGTTTTATCCTCTTGGGTTTTTTTATCTACCTTGCTTCCTTTCTCTTAAAACATCTGTAGCTACCTGCCCCCTTCTTTATATCCTTTTTTATCTTGTTCTCCCTGTCTGAGCATGCCTGTTGGCATGGAATTCCAGGCAGACATGAATCAGGCAGGAGGGAGGGCAGAGTGAGCTGGAGCATCCTCCCCCTCCTGCCCTTCCTGCCCCTCTGCCCTGCTCCACTGCTGGGCAGGCTTGGTTTTCCTGCACATTTCAGTCCCAGATTTACACCTGACCTTGCCATTGATAGAAAATTCATGCATTGCTTTTGCACCTTGCCTTGGCACTAAGATTTCTATTTAATTGGTGTTTTCTGGTCTTTGTCATGTCATTTTCCTCCTCTCCCCTGGGGCTGTGTTCTTCCTGTGGGCTGACTTGCCAATAAGTTTTGCTTTCTTCATATAAATATATAGCATTATATATTTTGCAGTTTAATGTCCGAGACTGATCAGATGTTACAGATTAGCTGAGAATTTCATGGCTTTTTTTGCTTTAATTTATTTACAGGATAGGTATTTCCACATACATTTCTTTTCAGTGCTTAAGATACCAGTAATCCATGTAATATCCCTTCTGTTGGAGCTTTGTTGGATCTTTAAGCATGTTTTATGATCAAAGAGTATTTTCTGCCCTGGTTTAACATGAAGCTGGGATTCTCCTGCAGGATTCTTCCTGGAAAGACCTAAGATAATCACATCAGGATTATGGATTAAAGTAGGTTTTTTTTTTTCCCAAAATATTGTAGCTCTCTTCTCTTTCCTTTTCTAAAAGCATCTACCTGACAGAGGAGTCATAACAGTTAATGAAATACAGTAAGGAAACACCACAATGTAGCAAGAACCAGAAGTTACATACAAGGTAAGAAATTAGGATCATTTCTTTCAAAGTCAAGGGCAAACAGCAGCCTTTCATTCCATACACTTTCTCTGGTCTGAAATCACCAGGGATATATATCTTCACAAAAAAAAAAAAAANNNNAAAAAAAAAAAAAAAGGTGTTTAAAGAACAGGCAAGCATTAGAACAGACTTTAGAGTGAAAGTCTAATATTCAGTACTTGTGACTGTATTTTGATTGTCACTTTAAACTCTCCCCAGTCAGCTAAAATCCTTTCTGATGAAAGGTGAGGTGCACCTTGGCCAGTGCAGCAGCATAATTGATGCTGAAAATTTAGGAACTGTCAGCTGGCAGTTTACCTGCTGTCTGCTAGTGCCTGGGTCCAGACCCAGAGAAAATAATACTACTAATAATAATTCAGGTAATAATTCTTTTAGTTCATGTGGGGAAAGAGTTCATAAGGAGCACAGACAATTGTCATGTGCTGTATTTAGGAGATAAAATGTTACCAGTATTTTAAAGGTCTAGAGCTTGACATTTCATCAAGTTTTAGTTGCAATGACTATGAAGATTTAATTAATGCCTTAGGAAGGAGTGAAGTAGTCTTAAAGTAAACTGGGGATTAATTTTTTTTTTTTTTGTGACTTGTTAATTATATCTGCACAAATTTAGGCTGAAATTTCTATTGTCTGTGCTACAAACAAATTACATTTATTTTTAGCATTGACACATAACCCTGCTTTCACAATGTCATAAAAAAAACTTAGAATTTACCTTCTATAAAACTCATTCCCTTGCTGGGAGCACAGAGTGAACTCTGCTGAGGATGTGGTGGTGTTTTGTGCATTTTTCTAAGCCATTTTTCTCTTGGCTTTTGTCATCCCCAGCCGTAGCTGTTGCTGCTGCAGAGAGGTCAGACCAAGAGAACATCAGGAGTAAACTCCTGCCATAGGGAGGAAGGATTATGGCTGTGTGACTCCAGGTCAGGCTGCTGCAGAAATATGGCTGAAAATAGCCCCAGATAATGGATCTCCAGTCCTTTTTTTTATGTAAGGATGTGTTTGAAAAGGCAGATTGCTTTTTTTGTGGGATATCTGTGTGGGCAAAGCCATGCACAGGGAGATGAAAAGCAGCTCCATGTACCCCAACCAAAATAAAGCCAGCCTGGCCTGCAAAGGGAAAGGAAAAGCAACCACCAAACCATTTTTCCTTTCCAGTCATAATCTATCTTAATCTTTAGCTATTAACATCATCAGAAACGACGTTGCACTCAAAAATGGGAAAGCACGGGCATTTAGAAGCCAAATTAATCAACTTAAACCCCAATGGGCTTAGTATTTTTATGTGATTAAAATGAGAGAATGTGGTAAGTACAAGTCAGTTAGGAAAAAAAAAATCACCTTTGTGGCAGAGTATAATCATTTGAGCTTTTGTTCACCTTGGAAATTTATGAGCTGGAGGGAACAGTTACATAAGGGCAGTGCAGTGCAAAAGCAAATAAAAAAATGGAGAGGGCAGCAGGTCACTCAGCACAGAGGAAAGGAGCACAGTTGGCTGACTCAACTCAGTTATTTACTTAATCCTCTGCCACTGTAGTCCTTTACTTCCACAATTTTTGTCACCTCCTTGGAGTGGAGGGAAATTTGGGGGAACAAGAGGAGAATTTTGGTATTTGTGGTTCTTGGGATGTGGAAGTGTCATAAGTATGTGAAGGAGATAAGAGCATTAGATGGAGGTATTAAATAACTGTCACTGGGTATATTTGACAGTATTTTTTACCTCATCTATACACCCTGTACAAAGCAAGGATATTCTATAATCTGTGGTGCTGACAGTTTCCATGCTGGTTTATTTGTGCCCTGTATGTGTGGATGTGCAAGTGCACACACACACTCACATGTTCCCTGTCTTTACTCTGGAACTGGATTTGCTGAAGGAATTAAATAGAATAAGTTAACTGAGATACAAGTATTTTTTATTGTAGCTGAATTTAGGGTATTACAAGGGAAAATCTGCATTAATTGAAGCCAGCAGTGATGCCTATTTACTGCCTTTCATCTGCCTAAATTCACATCCAGCCCTGGACCCTTGACATTTTTACCTTCTCAGGTGGTGCACATTATGACAGAGGACTTGCAATCTGTTATATAGGATATCAATGATATCAGCAAATATTTTGCAATCTGGCATTCCCACACAGCAGTAAAATGTGGGATAGCTTTGATGAAATGCCCTCCAGAGCATCTCTTGCAGCTTTGAGAAACAGATTGCAACGAGGCTGGGACAGGGGCAGCTGGGGTCAGCAGAAAGGGTGGAAAACTGCCCCAGGAAAAGATTTTCACCACACACCTTTTCTTTGGAGTTGGCCCTACAGAGCCAGAAATCCTAAACTGCATCTCTCCCATCACCAAGGGAATTGTTCTGTTTGAGGCAGGGTTGGCAGGGCAGTTTCTATGTGACACTTGCACTGCTGTTGTGTAAATAATCACAGTGCAATTCCCCAGCACCATGAACTTGGGGCTGTGTGGAGAGTGCCTGCAAACCTGCAAACTCAAGCACTGCATTTGCACAGTGCCCCCTGCACACTGGCACCATTTGGCTGCATGACCTTGCAGCAGAGCCTGTCTAAAATTGAGGCAAAATTAGTGCTTGAAGGATCAAAACTTGGAATCTCCACTGGCATCTTTTTAACAGAAGTCAAAAGTATTGCATGATTCTCGAGAAACATTTTAAAAAGGGGAATTTCTATGCTGGAGAGCCTGGATAGAGCAAATCAAAGCCTCTTTGCAGCTTAGCTCTGGTGGTGTTGTCCATCAGTTCTTCAGAGGACTTGGATATCAACATTAGCAAGTAATTTGTACTTATTTTTTTCCAGAAAAGAAAAGGAGTTGTTACCAACATAAATGCCTGCTGCTTTGGCTGACAAAGCATCTTGTTTTTACAGGCCTGGCCTGGCCAAATACATTTAAAATTGTTGTTTTGCCAATTGGCTAGCCTTGCCACTTGACACTATGCCACATTGCTGCTGAGGAGTGCTTTTGAGATCCTTTTGTCATGATCTCTTTGGAGATCTCTGAGCATTGGCATTCAGGGTGTGAGTAAGAACAAGTTCTTAATTTATTTTAATTAAGAAGAGCTCCTGCAGGAGAAGGTATTAGAAGGTACAAAAGGAGAAAGCTGGCACAGAACTGGAGAGAAACACTTGTAGAGCATTACACACTTTGTGCTGCTTAATCCTTTGGATTCTCTTTATTCTATCTTAAATATATGTGTGCATGTGTTTTTTTTTTTTTTTTTTTTTTTTCATAAAAGATGGACCCCAGTTTTTGCTGTGCAAGAATTGGTGCAACAGAAGAAACAACACAGTCCACATCCCTTCAGTCCATGGCTAGTTCTCAGTGTAATCTTTTCATTGAGCAGATGTTTCCATTCCAGTTTCTGCAAACTGGAGCTGTTCATCCTTCTAGAGGCTCTGCTCATCCTAGTTAAAAATGAAAACAGATAATCATAATTTTTTTTCCTTTCCTTTTCCTCCCATCACTGTGTTTACCAACCCTTTGATGCAGAGATTGCACAGGATCCTGGTGGTGTGCAGAGCTGTCCTTGGGAGTTGGTGGCTGAGCATTAGGAGGTGCTGTGAGCTCCCTGCAGGGAAATGCAGTTAAACACCATGGGAAATGCTGGGAATAGCAGCACCCTGCCTGGATAAAAGCAGGCTCTCACTCCTGCTGCAGCTGCTCTTGTGTTACAAAGCAGCAGCACTGCTGCCTAGGGATTCTAGAGGCAGCACAGAACTTCTGGGAGAAGCTCATGCCCTCTCCCAAGGGAGTGAGTGAAGACTGTAGGAAACAAAGCCCCTTTTTTTTTGTAGGTTCACTTACCTCTGTATTAAATGGATTTGTCTGCTCCTTGGTATGCTGGCTTCAGCCTGTCAAAATATAGATGGAAGGAAAGGCAGTAAATGGAAGTGCCCCAGAAGATCACACATGGGTTTGAGGGGGTGGTTTTGGTGTCAGGTCTTTTCCTTGCTGTGGGATGAACTTGGGAAGTTCCTGACCTTTGCTGCTTGTCCTGAGCCTTGTGCTGCTCCAGCAGTGATGTGTTCATGGAGCTGAAAGCAGCTGAGTGAGTCCAAATGAAATGGTTTTGTTCCCTGCCCACTCTTTTTTTTTTTTTTTTCACCCACATTATTTTTAGTGTGGATTGATTTGTTGAAGGGACAGGTTGAGGGCAAAATTGAGCAAAAGAAATTGAGAGCTCTGCCTTGCCTTGAAAAGAATGCTAATTGAAGCATACATGGTGAAAGAGCCACCATTTTCAATTCTAGCTGGTGATCTCTTGAACAGAAATGAAGCAGCTCTCCTTGAATGCTGAGGATAACTCCTCTGAAGTGCCAATTTTTCTTCCAAGAATGGAGGAGGAATAGAAAATGAGAGACAGGGCTGTTGGATGAGCTTTGTATTGTAGAGTTCATCTGGAGAAGGATGGAAAAGGTTTCTGCCATGGAAATGATCTAAAAGGGTATCTGGAGGTGGGAATCTGCACTGATTTCAAGAGCAGGGGAATCTTGGTACTTTAACAGCATTGATATTCCTTGTTTCTAGAGAATTTCTCAGCAGAAATGGGAAATATGACTGAAATGCTGGTCCTGGTTATTTTGTCTAGTGTTAGTGGGAAATGTGATGAGCTGAGCCACAGCTTGGCTGATTTGCCTGAAGTGATCCTGTAAATCTGGGAACAGCAACAGAGTCCTGACTTACAGCTTTAACAAATAAACTCATTTGTTGTTCAGTTTGGGGGGTTTTTCATTCCATGGTTACAAGAAGTTGGTTGGTATTGACAATTTTGGCCTCAAAATAGCTTTCTCTGGTTTCTTGCATGCATCTGGTCCTTTTTTTTTTTTTTTTTTTTTTG